>CM035805.1:30735643-31248777 GCA_020466265.1 Siphamia tubifer | reverse complement strand
CTGCCCTCAAGTAATTCATATGGTGTAGGAACCCTGATTATGTTTTTTTGGTCCAACCGCCTCCACCGAACCCCACCACTGCCAAAATAACTTGCGTGTTAGATGTTGAATTTAGAAATTCCTTCTTTCCATATCAATGAATATCATGGAGAGGACAAACTGATTCAATTTCAGACGATTTAGCATTTCTAGATTGCCCACAAGGGGGCGTTCATAACTTTAAAATCACTAAACAGTCTATATTATTTGTCTGATTGACTTCAAATCAAGTGCAAATGAAAGGTCATGACCTGGGGATGCCTCAGATCATGACCTCATACTTATGTTTAAAGGGATAGTTCACTATTTTTCACATGAATTTTTCACATGAATCTTTACTCTGGTGCACCCACAATGACTTATCCCCAACAGTGTCCTGTGAGTCATGTTCTGGTCTGGTTTTGGTCAAAGTGAAAGTATTCCCGGCAGGTTTCCTGGGGTCAACAAAATAAAACATGTTTCTTCTCAAAACAGTATGTGTTCGAATGAGTGATTTATTTGCATAACAAAACTGTCACGGAACAAAAACTCACACCTCGTAATTGCTTGGAGCTACTTTCTCTCAACAGCAATCAATGCACGTTGTCACTGCTAACAGGTGTGCGCCTTAGCAAACTACTTTCATCAGTTGTTCGGCAGTGTTTGCTGCTGCTATGTTCAGGCGCACAGCTGTTAGCAGTGACGTGCATTGATCGCTATTGAGTGAAAATAGCTCCAAGCAATTATGAGGTGTGTTTTTTTGTGCAAATAAATCACTCATTTGTACACATACTGTTTTGAGAAGAGACAAGTTTTATTTTGTTGACCCCAGCAAACCCGCTGGGACTACTTTTGCTTTGACCAAAACCGGGTCAGAACTTGACTCACAGTCCACTGTCGGGGGTAAGTCACTGCGGGTGCACTAGTGTAAAGATGCTGATGTCATACAGATTCATGTGAAAAACAGTGAACTATCCCTTTAAGGATTGGGAGCATTCTGGGATATACCACTAGCCATCACTTGTAACAACATAAGCCACGTTCGGATTGGTTTAACGTAGTTGTTCACATCATTTGAATGCAGCTGCTGTCAGACTTGTGAATAGCCTACAGTTCTAAAGTGACCCACATATGCACAGAAGAAGATGTGATGTCAGACACATACCACTGTGTTTGCAGAAGTAAATATGGATCTTGCCTACGTACTTCTGCCTCTTCCTTTCAGGTTGTTGAAATTTCTTCAGCGTATTCACAATTTTTGCGAAAGGATAGTTTGTAAATGTCAAATGTCTACCATTTGGTAGACCGGTTTTATGGGTCCATGGGTCATATGTTTGGTACTCTTGATCTCAACAATTACATTTTAAGATACTTCCACACGGTCTTCATTTCTGAGCTGTAGTGAAGGACCCATGATGTTGCATTAAAAACTGCGAATTTCAGAGCATCTTTAAAAGTGAAACAGTGGCAAATAAATAAAACTAGGCCGTGCAGCTGCTCAAAGAAAGGCTAAAAATGTCTGAAAGCTGACCTTGTTACCCAAAAAGAAAACAACAGTCCGGGACTTGTTTCCAACATGTGACACGTTCTCTGAGTTTCACATTACACCCCATTTGTTTTAAAGCTTATTTTAGAAGGAGCTTTGGTTTGCACTTTCACAGCTCTTTAGAAATCTCTCTTTTCAGCCATGATGAATCACTTTTCTAAATAGACTCTCAAATTCATATAAAGGAGATGGTTTTACAATTAGTAAAATATACTTAACCCTATAAAAGTCTTTGTATCATATTTGCTACACCAGGTTCTGAAACCTCTAACTTAACAAGATCAATACTTTCCTTATAAACATCTTGTATATGACGTAACACATGTTTTTTGACCCCTAGTGAATAATCATCATACTGCAACCAGTGGAAGGAGTTTTTTTTTTTGGGGGGGGGGGGGGGGGGCTTTTTAAATATGCCCGCTATTGCTAAACACTTTTTGCCGGAAAGTATTTGGTCATTTTCAAAATGGTACATTAAGAAGAAAATGTATATTGTTATCAATTTAAAAAAAAAATACATGCTTCATGTACTGAAACAATTCATAGTGTGTTGATAATTGATTCTTTATATCACAGTAAAATTGTGTTAAAAATGTGTGTATGAGATTTGAAATGGCAGCTTTATAAAAACACCAAATATATCAAGTGTGATACAGAAATATCACACTTTAAAATGGCAAAATGTTTTACTTGGATTTCGTTCAAAAGTCTCAAACATTTCAATTCCAAAAATGTTTGATTTGCGGCTAGTTTTTAATGGGTCACATTTTACAGGATTAACTTAATTAACTCTGTGTGTGTGTTCCTGTGCCTTGTACTTTTCCTTTTTTTTTTTTAGGCAAAATGGGGAAACAGAACAGCAAGCTGACCCCCGAAGTGATGGAGGATCTGGTGAAGAACACAGAATTTAATGAACATGAGCTGAAGCAGTGGTACAAGGGTTTCCTGAAGGACTGTCCCAGCGGCCGACTCAACCTGGAAGAGTTCCAGCAGCTCTATGTCAAGGTGAGGCTCCACTGACTCACTGTGAGACTCCCAGCAGAGTTTATAGATTTCAGGCACATGTTCGTGTTCATTTGTACCTGCCGGACACACACCGTCCCTGAATACAGAGCATAGCAATAGCTAGAGCTGATGTTTTAAAAAAACGCTGAAGGGTTAGAGTCATTAAAGTAGATTCAATATAATGGGATTTGAATAGTCGAAGCTCATTCAATGGAATGAGTCACATTTATTAAAGTTCAGCTGAGAAGAGTAAAGACAAAGGTAGATGCAAACAAACTAGAGGACATAGCCTGGACAGAGACAGAAACAACATATACAATATGTGTCTATGCATGTGTGATAGTCATATAATGTTGGCATTTAGGTGTGGATTTTTGTTGTTTTTTTTTACTTTGGATGGAATATTATTTCAAACCTCGAAAAAGATGTATACATTTAGTATAATAACAAAATATAGAATATGATCTGAATAAGTGATAATATAGTTATAAACCTTTTCTGTAGCTGTCCCAACCATCTCTCACTATTCCGACCTCAACACTTTTAAATCCCTTTTCAAAAGTAATTTATTTAAGATTGCTTTTAATATTTGATTACTTTTATTCTGTTTGTTTTAATATGCGATTCTGCTGTTTTCTATTGCTTGATTTTTATTGTAGTTGGACTCTTATTGTTCTATTTTTACTTCACATAAAGCATCTTTGAGTGCCATGAAAAGCACTATACAAATAAAATGTGTTATTATTATTAATGTAGAAGAATGCATAAAACAAGAAATTACTGTAATAAATTAATACAGACTATTACCAGAAGGAAATATTATCAGATCTATTAAATACAGTATTTGTAGTAAATGTTCAAAGTATAAATAAATAAATAAATAAATGAATACACACACACACACACACACACACATACATATATATATACACATATATATTTACATTTTAGGGCATAAACAGAAACATTGGCTAATTGACATGTCAACTCCAGCTCCTGTCACCTCAGTGATTCCTAAATGGCTCTTTTGAAGCAAGTAGTTTATGATTTGTTAATCAATATATCTCCTGTGTGTTTATTTTTTGGAGACCTGCTATTGGAACAACAGGAGCCTGAGGGATCTAATGCAAAAGCTTACTGACTCATTTAATCAAGTGATATGTAACAAAGTCATTTTACAATCTTGTCAGTGGAAAGAAAACCTGTTTTAGTAAATAAACTGAAACTCCAAAAGTCCAACTCCAAAACACACTCTTATTCTGCTAAATCAAACTTTAAAAGAGTCCAAATTATGAGATAAAAAGTCCAAATACTGAGATAAAAAGTCAAAGTTATGTGATGAAAAGGCCAAGTTATGAGATAAAATGTCAAAATTATGAGAAAAAATTTCAAAATTATACAATCAAAAGTAAAATTTTTTTTAGATAGTTTCTTTATTGTCATTGTTATATAAACAACAAAATTTAAAAGTGCCAAGCAATGATCAGTGTGTCAATCATAAAAACAAAATTCATAAAAACAGATAAAACAGAATAAAAAGTCCAAATTATAAGATAAAAAGCCAAATTTAGGAGATAAAAAGTCCAAATTATGAGATAAAAAGTCCAAATTATGAGATAAAAAGTCCAAATTATAAGATAAAAAGTGCCTTATAGTCCAGAAAATACGGTAGCTTAATACTCTAATTCTGTGGGACTTGAAATGAAATAAATATGCATATGCATTTCAATGCTGCAAAAACAACACATCTAAAGGCTGCCACAGTAGTGTACTGTATTTTAGGACATTTGTCCTTTTGTATCCCAGACCCGTTAGAAAGAAAACACCTGAATCTAACATGTCCCGATGCTTTTGTCCATTTGTATACGAGTTAAGCAATTATGCTATGAGGCTAACGATGATAGCAGTTTCAGTTGCAGAAGAAGCAACGGCATAATCAGTTTTACTAACAAAAAAAACATCATTTGCAGAGGCACAGTGTCAATTATTCACTAACTGTTTAAAGACCAATAAAATGCTATTTCTGAGGATTTTCCCACAAATTCTATTAACATGAACATGCACATATTCTGAATCACCATAAGAACCATTGAGGGAAATTGTATTCCCATTATAAACCATGGTAGATGTTAGCAGGCATCCTGCCATGTTCCCATTCGCCCATCCTGTATCTGGGCAGAAAACCAACAACAGAGAAGCATATAGGAGAGAGGCGCTGTGTTGATTATCTTCTTATGCTAATATATAATCTACTGTATCTCATTACCTCTATTAGAGCAGGGTGAATTTATTCATTTAGTCATATAAAACAGTCAGAATCACGGACAGTAAAAGAAGGAAAAATCTGAACCACCCACTATTCATGTAGTCCTATAAAAGGTTTAAATACATAGCAGGTTTACATGACATGTATTACTACTATAAAGCTTATTTTTTAGTGTCTGATTATTATTCTAATCCACTGGCATGCTGTTCATGTCAGTAACACTATATGTCACAAACTGGCTCTTTTCATCTCGTTTCCCCTTGTTCTATTTTTTCTTTGCATTCTTTTTTTTGTTATTCTATTTTCCCATATCCCCATTGACGCAAGCTTTCTCAGCAGTGTAAGAATAGGCATTAATCATTTATCACTTGTGCCGGGAAATGCCTTATAACTAGAGGGGGGCTGCTGTTACATAAGACACACTTGGCCACCAAGGTCATCAGTATGTTTTTTTATAAATGCCACCAGAGCTCATGTATCAGAACAAATAATAATAAATGTTGGAAATATTCGAAACAACTGAGATTATGATTCTGATAATACATTTTTTTTTTAAAATACAAGAAACCTACTGGGAATATCATTTTCCTTTTTTTTTTTTTTTTTGCTTGACTAAAAATGTATGGAAAAGCATCAAAATACCTTTCAAACTGGACCACAAAAATAACCTGGACTCTTGGGAAATAAAGGAGAGTTGGCAGCTCTGATAAAAGGCTCCAAAGACAAAAAGAAATCTGATCGAATGTCCCCGAGAATCTCTTTACAGCGCCTGAGAAACTCTGCAGCCATACAAAGGGGGCAACACAGCTCAGATCTAAGGGGGTCTTGTAGGATTCTGGGTAAATCCTATTATTGATGCATCCTATTGTGTCTCTAGGCAACAGTGTATCAGCGATATGGCTTTATTTAAATCCAGAGGACTGATAAGTGGGAAAACGGTCTGCCGTGACCTCACATTAACGGGACAAATTGTTCCTGTGAAGAGTGACGATATATGTGTGTGAGTGTGCGTTCGTGTGCCGAGGAGGGTGTGTGTGTGTGTGTGTGTGTGGGGGGGGGTTCATATGTTCAGTGGGAGGGAGAAAGAGACAGAACTGCATGTTTGTGTTGGTCAAAAGTGACAAAATGAGAGAGTAGGAGAGTAATAACATGTGTACATTATTTGTCATTCAAGTCCTGCAACAGAAATAAATATGGTGATTTCTGCGTAACTATTATGAACTGTGAGAAAGAAATGTTCAATTTGACCAACTTCAAAGTTACTGAAAATACTCACCACATTGCTAGATATATGAATATGATGCTTCACGCCACCAGGTAATTCCCATAATAAACAAGTATTCAGAGAATGCCTAATCTCGTCCCTATTTTGTACCAATCTCAAGTTTCTATGACAACCTGTTCTTGAATTAGACCCAATAATGTGACTTAAATTTGGAGGAGTCAACAAGGCACATGTTATTCTCTCTATCTCTCTCTCTCTCTCTCTCTCTCTCTCTGAAGAGACATCCGTTAGCTAACCTGGGTGTGAGCAGCAGCACAGACAACGCACTCTGTTTTTTCCCCAAACGATGATGTGGACAGTGTGGTGTGCGTCTTTTGCTCTTAATATAAAAAATGAGGACGCGTGACAGAAGTGTGGACAGTCTGGTTTTAGAGCCGTGGGTCCAGACCAAATGTGGACATATGTTCACCTACTGATGTTGTGTGTAGTTAAATTTAACAGAAAACTCTTTGCTAACATTAGCCTTTATTTTGTTGAGGTTAAAATGTTGATGCTTGTGTCTGGTCAGTGGACATTGTTACGTTGCAGTGAACTTTAATACAAGTTGCTCCTTGCTGGACAGACGTGTGTCCATGTTTTTTGTTTTGTTTTTTAGCTGTGTGTCAGTGTTGTTCCTCCGCTGACAGTGTGATGACATCATCATGACTCGTCGACTCGACTTTGACTTCATTGACAGATAAGACGACTTGAAAAAAACTGAAATCGTTAATACCCTAATATGTATATATGTGTCAGTGCGTGTAATATTATGATAATATATCCAGTATTGATTAAGTTATAGCATGATATGTCTTTGCTTGACACACACAAACAGTGTTACAGAACATAATTTTGTGACATGTCATCTTTGACCTCCAGAGATCTCAAAAACTATTGGTTGTAGGTGATAACACCAATTATGAGAACTGTAGAAATCTTCATTCCGCATCATTTGGTACCAATCTTAAAGTCCTTGACCCACTGTTCTTCAGTTATAACCAATAATGTCATTTTGTCCTTTTAGTTAATTGTGCACTTGACCTTTGACCTTTACTGAAATGGATCATTGCATCTGATGCGCAATAGCTATATGTATATGCCCATGTAATTTCATGGTGATATCTCAAGTATTCATTGAGTTATAGTATGATATGTCTCTGCACACACACACACACACACACACACACACACACACACACACACAGACAAACACACAAGGTGATTACAATAATCTCACCAAACCAATGTTGGGTGAGATTAACAATAAAGGAATCTATGATGATGTTAACACAAGCAATACATGTGTGATCATTAACATCCCTAGTGATTCACACCATGTATAAAACACACCCATCTATACTAACAGGCCTGCTGAATTCTAGTTAGTTATAGATTTACAGGAGACATAAAGATAGTGGAAGGCTTTGAAACATGCTATCAGTTGGACTTTTATCCCATTTACAGTCTACTGTGATAAGGCTGCAATGTAAAAATCTACTTCTGCTGCTACAACAATGTTAACTAATAGACCTGTGTTATTCAACTAACACAAAATCAGTGTACATATAATTATGTAACGTATATGGGTAAAGGTATATATTACATGAGCTGAACATTGTGTCTGAAATTTCACGCTTCAATATTTACACTTTCTCTTATGAGTGTGTAAGTGCATTCACACTCTCAGCTACAGCTAAATGTAGACCTACTGTAAATAACCTGACTCTTATCAACCTCAACAATTGCCATCTTGGTTGCTTAGAGGAAGGAGAAGTACCAGAAAGTGGTGAAGGAGACTGTGAAGGAGACTGTGATCACCATGGTAAACGCTTGTCTGTAAACAGCTAACGTAGTGTAATAGACAGAGAAGTACATGTTTGTGAATACTGCAGTAAATAATGAACAGATAGGGAATTTTAATAATAATATTGAGGGTGGTAATAACTATTAAAAAACTGTTAAGAAGACTGCATTACCATTTTTGGTTGTGGCAAGTTGTGATTTTAGTACCACTATGTTCGCAATGCACTGTTTAAATGTATTAAAGCACATTTTCCTCTACAGTAAAGTAATAATATATATATAGGAATTATTTCATATTTAACCACTAATACCTCAAGGCCATTGATTGACCTATATGTGTGCGTGCGAGCTTGTGCATGATTGCACGTGACAGGCAGGCCATTTGTCCGCCCCCGTGCCTTCAGATCTCCCTGTGTTTGCACCTGCGACAGTTGTCCAGAAGCATTCCCTGTGAGGGTGCTAAACGCAGTGTTACCTCCACTCGGCCGCCCGCCTGGAGTAAATGTTCTGGGGTTTGTTTTTTTTTTGGTCCGACACAGACACACTGTTCTCTCACTTTCTTGTTTTTCTTTTCATGCTCCCTTCTGTGCTCCGTCTCTCACTTTGTATCCTACAGCTTTTATGTAGGTAAGGCTGTGAAATTAGAAAAAGAAGGGAGCGTTAAGATACATCAAAGGAAAGCAAGATGGAAGAAACAGGAAAGAGAGAGAGAGAGGAAGCAGTTGCTTACAGACAGACAGACAGACAGACAGACAGACAGACAGACAGACAGACAGACAGACAGACAGACAGACAGACAGACAGACAGACAGACAGACAGACAGACAGACAGACAGACAGACAGACAGACAGACAGATAGATAGATAGATAGATAGATAGATAGATAGATAGATAGATAGATAGATAGATAGATAGATAGATAGATAGATAGATAGATAGTATCTGTACCATTTCATTTGACAGCGACTGATCATAATGTATTTCTTGGTGCATGATTATTAAAGACTCATTAAATATAATGAATGCAGTTCATTGAAACAGTCTGATTGCTATATTAAAAGGCTTTATTAAAACATTTTCGGACATAATACGAATTTAGGTTGTTGGCTTGGAGCATTTGAGATGGTGGGGAAATTGCATGAAAAGAACCAGTATTTTGTGGGAATGTAATAAATGCTTATCTCTTTGCAGTGAAGAGGCTCAGTATTGCCACTGTCACCAAGTGTTTGCTCCTGGAGGATTCTGTTGGCTTTTTGTTAAGTGGCTCAAGAGTCTGGTTTAGGCCCACTCTAAATGTGAAGTGTTCTGAGATAACTCTTCCTATAAATAAAATTGACTTGATTTGAATATAGATGAGTGATCAAAGGTTGGAGAAAGTAAAACTTTTGTTAAATTATTTTTAAAGGTGTGATATTTTGCTTTTTTTTTTTTTTTTTTTAAATGGAATGACACATTTTAAAACATTTCCCTGTGGTCTACATAAACTGTAAATGCTCTGCTTAGGTCTGAATTCTTCATTAATTCAACTCCACAGGTCCATCTTCAATTCTATTTTTGAATAATGACACCAGAACAGTTATTTTGAGCACTGGTACTATTAATGCAAATAAGCCACATCAAGCCCCACCCCCTCCAGGATGTTGACAGCGCTACTCTGTCCTATTCAGTATTTGTATGGTGTTAATACAACCAATAACTAAATATTTTAGGTAACTGGCTTAAAGTTTGCATACAGGGTGTCCCTGTTTATCGAAGGGTTACATTCTAAAAATAACCTACGATAGGTGAAGTCCATGAAGCAGCATTTACATCACAAGATAGTACTGATGGAACAGTACCTGGGTGTCACAGCGGGGAGGTGGGTACTTTATATCATCTGTTCAGGGAATTGTTGATTGTTGAAATTCCCTTTTTTTCGTGCCGTTTTGTCAGAATTTTTTCATCAGCCACCAAAGACTGAATCTCCTGTAGGTTTGGACTGTCATTATGTGGATTAATGTACCGATATATTTACTCTCAACTTTCGCATCTGTATTTTGTAAACTGTCAGACCAATCAGTGTCTGCAGGATTTATATGTCACATTTTAGTATCGCTTAGAACTTTTGTGCATCTCCACCAGAACCAATTAGGATGCAGAACACAATGCATGCTCGTACGCTATATAAAAAAAAAAAAACATGCAAAATTGTACACGAAATAGTGAGGCGTTGAAAGGTCAACTGTGTCATAGTGAGGGTACACTGTATTTTCAGTAATAATGGCAACCGCTGTTGCTGACCAGCAATTGTGTCGTACTTGGAGAAATATTAGTCTGAATACTTGACCTTATGACGTAACTACCCATATGTGCCCATAACCTGAGTGCGATTTGGTACCCGGAGACATCAGAATCGGCATGAGAGGAAGTACAAGTGTGGCTGTTGTGGTGGATTTACAGCTAAGCTAAGAGCTAACCTGTTTCAACCGCCGCTTCCATCAGTCCTGCTCGCCAACGTACACTCACTGGAAAACAAACTGGACTAGCTGAAGCTGGAATTAAACACCAAACATGATCCACCAGACTGCTGCATCCTCATGCTCACCGAGACGTGGCTCAACTCTTCTGTCCCGGACACTGACATTAGCCTGGGCGGGCTAAAATCTAAATCTATATTTTCTTTTAATACATATATCATACAAAATAGGTAAATTTTTATGTTTTTTAAAGGGTTTGAGGGACAGTATTGGGGGCCTTGGAATTAATTAGGCCTTTTACATATAAAATGCGACTATTTTCGAAAAATTCACGGTACAAAAACACTTCTGGAATGAATTAATTTCATAAGTAGAGGTACCACTGTATAATAAATACTGATAAATAATGTTGAAATCTGGCCATTACCACCAAACTAGCAGTGGGTCTTTATGGGTAAATGAAGAAACCAAATGTGATCTTTTTCAGATTTTAGCTCAATATTCCACATCTCATGCCGCACCCTCTTGTCAGCATCAGTAACTATGGCCTAACCATCCAGCATCTTTCAAATGGACCTGCAAGGTTTTTGTAACCTGGCGAATTTTTCAATTTTCCATGGCATTGGTGATGCCAGACACTGTTATGAAAATGGAAGAGAGGCTTCTGTGACAATTCACACTGGTGCGCTTGCATGCCACAGTGTGTGAAATTTCTCATCCTTGACATGCCAGCCACTCTGGGAGCCATTTGTAACAGGATAACGACACTCCCTGAAATGTTAAGGTGATAGATTTTGTCGCAAGATTTTCTTTCTTTTTTTCCCCTCGTGCAGTGATGGATGCAGGTGACAGGAGTCTCTCACAGACAAATGCATACAACATACATCTAAATCACTGCTACTAATAGCTCTATTCATCCATGTTTCATCTGTTTCTAAATAAGGTGTGTTTGATAAGATCATCAAATGAGCAGTGGTGGTGTTAAGTTTCCTGCTAGTTACTGTTGTGATGAGCGAGCATTTTAACATATGGGTATGATAGACTTATTTATTTTCTGATGCACACAGCATGTCTGCGTCTCTGTTGTTTTCTACTCATATTACATTATTTGTCCTGCGAAATACACCTTTAGAGAGCTTAGGGCATGTAATACGGGCAAAAATGCTCATCATTTGATATTGGTAATTGATTTATTAAATGTCAAATTAATACTTTAGCTTCAAGTAGGGCTGCGTGATAGTAGGAAAAACTAAAAAATGTTTTAACCCTGCGATATATATGTTGCGATATGAAAAAATAATCAGGAGCAAATGACAGCTGTGCGGTGCTGATGCAAATGGTCAAACTTTAGTTTAGATTCGTGGTCGATACAGAACATACGATTCAGTGTCATGCTTCTTGTAACTGAAATAATCAAATAAAATGAATAATTGAATACATTTTAAAAAATGTAAAAAATTAATAAAAAGAGATAAATAAATAAGACAAATAAATAATAAATACATAAAAAACACAAACAAATGAAAATAATTTGAAAAATGTATTTAATTAAATACATACATTTTAAATAAATAAAAAATAAAAAATACATACAAATAAATGTAAACAATTGTAATAATGAATAAAAAAACAAAAAACAAACTAATAATATAATAAAAATAATAATTCATTATTTTATGGTCACTGTGGTTTATTTTGTATTTTATAACATCATTATTTAGGCATATTATGCCCATGTGACCTTTGTACACACTTACTCTGTGTAAAGTTCATACAAGCTGTGAGCTCTGCATATAATCTAATCATATTTTGTCAAGGCCTTTTTGGAAGGCAGTGGTGCCAGCTTGGCCAGGACTTATCTCACAACCGTCACATGGCATATATATGTAAACAGCTCTGAAGAAACCATTAATGATAGATATGATAGATGCCGATACTCTGTTTACGCTGCATGACAAATAATTACCCCCTTTTTGAGACGACCCAATGACCCAGTGTTTCTGTGAACGAATGATGACAACACCAGAGGTGGTTAAAGTACTCACATTCTGTATTTAAGTAGAAGTACAGCTACTGGAAAAATACTCTGGTAAAAGTAAAAGTACTGATTCAACTCCTTTACTGAAGTAAAAGTAAAAAAGTACAACTTATCAATTGTAATAAAGTAAAAAGTTAAACTGCATTTTTTTTTTTGCCATGAATGCAATAATATGTATTTAACCAGGAAAAATCTGAAAGGTTTCAAAAGTATCTAAAATAAAGTATTTAAAAGTTAAGTACTGTGTAGATAATGGATCATTGTCCTCAATTTAGGAAAGACGTGGGAAAAAAAGGCAAAATTGTCATCATGACATTTAAAAAAAATTACAAATAAGATTTTAAAAAATGCATAATTTTAAGAGAAAAGTCAAAATTGCTGAGATAAAATGTTAAAATTGTGAGATGAAATATTAAAATTGTGAAATAAAAAGTCCAAATTATCAGATAAAAAAATCTAATTTGTGAGACAAAAAGTCAAAATTGTGAGATAATAGTCCTAAAAACTATAATATATAAAGTCACAGTTTCTCTCCTGATTTTTCCTCTGGTGATTTATTTGTCATACTGTCACATTTATTTAGTTAGGAAAAAGTAACAAGTCTATTCTGAAAATGTAAAGAGTATAAAGTATGGATATTTATGCAAATATGTAGGGAGTAAAAGTTAAAAGTTTCCAGAAAAATAAATACTCATGTAAGGTAGAGATACCAAAAAAATATCTACTTAAGTACAGTAACAAAGTACTTTTACTTTGTTACTTTCCACCTCTGGACAACACACAATGATGCTGAACCTAAACCTGACCAACTGAACATAACACTACCCCTTAGTTTGGAAACGTGAAAATAAAGAAGTGGGAGGAAGAAGTAGAAGAATAAGAAATAATATAAGTTAAAAGTATTATTGTGACACAAACCCACACACAGATGGGAATATAAATGTATGGATGGATTCTGTGTCTTCCTTATGTTGTCTTTATTGTTGAAAGGAACACTCAGATTTGTGTGTCTGTGTGTGCTTGTATTTCTAACTTTATGGGGACATTGATATGTTTTTACAGTCACGCCATGGGGACCTCTGACACCATGAGAGTTAAATAAAAATATAGGTGAAATCTGTGAGAAGTACACAAATGTATACAAGTGATGCCCAATATAAATACATTAACTTGTTTCTTCTGGAATCCCACCATAAAGCAAGAGGGAAAGAAAAACATGGATTTTTCAATTTTTTTAACATAGTATAGATAGATTTAGAGATATTATATTTATTTATTTTTAAAAAAACATGTCTACTTTATTCCATTTGATTGCTTTTTTATTGAATTGGATTGTATTAGTTAGTATTATTTGATTTTTTTTTTTTTATAATTTTGTTTTGTTTTTGTATTTATTTATTTTTTCTAATAAGAAAAGAAAAAAAAAAGAAAAGCAAAGAAAGACGTGTTTACGCTCACTACCCAGTGGTTATTTTATCTCCAAGTGATGAATAAAAACTTGGTCCTCATGGGGCATGGAAACCAGTGTGTGTGTGTGTGTGTGTGTGTGTGTGTGTTCAACTGCTGGCCATTTTGCAGCACTGACAGACTCCCTATCACCTCCCCAGACAGACAGATCTGTGGGAAGAACGATAGGAAGGTAAATGGAGAGACATCAGCTGGTCTACCACCTGTTTATGTGAGGAAACATATGCTGCTCCATCACAGGAGACTAAAAGACAAACAGAAAAGACACCTTTAACAAAGGACTAGCATTACTAAGATAATAATTTAAAAATATGTAATTAAATCTGTGTTTCAAAATACATTTTGGATGTAACATAAAGCCTAATAATACAGACAGATAAAATACAAATATAATACAACAGAATACTATATATATATATATATATATATATATATGTATATATATATATATAAATTAGGGTTGTCAAAATTGACTCATTAACGCAAATTAATCCATCATTATGATTAATCTGATTACAAAATTTTAACACAATTAAATGGAAGAGTTGTTTTATTTCAAGTTGTTTTGAAACTATTGAAGGTATTTAATTTGCATATATATATATATATATATATATATATATATATATATATATATATATATATATATATATATATGTTTTGGATATTTTATCAAATGTTCTGATGTTTTTATGTATTTTAGCTGCTCCTGCTGCTAGCATGAACATTCTAGAGTGTTGAACTCTCCTTAGAATATTATTAAAGCCCTTAAATCCTTTTCTATGAACATGATCGTGGTGCCTGTTTGGGGCTGGTACATATGTTGGATTAACATTGGCTCATCAGCGTTCTGAAGGTTCTGGCCAATGGAATGGAAGCAGCGTGTTGGCAGATAATACAGTTCCAAATACAGCTTGTTTTACTGGTTACTCCATCATTTCATGTGAGAATGAGGGTCAGAACATCCAATGCAAGCTTTTTTTTCTGTGGGGAATAAGAAACCATGCCCCCCTCTACTTTTTTTTTTTTTTTCAAAAAAAAAATTATTTGACCGTTCATGTATTTCCTTAGGTTTTTGTAGGTTCCATTGGGTTAGACCAAAAATTGGTTTGAGATCAGGCACCAGCACTTTTCCTACATTTAACCTTAATCATCTAAATATGGGAAAATATCTCCTTATCCAACACAGTATTTTTCCTTTTGGTTGGCAGAAACACTGTGGTTTCAGGTGATTGCGAGCGTTTATACTCCATTCCATATATCATAAAGGTTCCATATCCCTCAATTTTCCAGTCGCAGTTTTCTCCACTTTCTGCCTCTCATCACTTTGATTTTTTTCCCCCTTTCCCTTCTTATTCACTTCCTCTCCTACCTCGCATCCTCTCAGTCCGAGGGAGCTTGTGGCAGCCTCACACTAAAAATAGCTTTTGTCATTTCAGACGCTTCGATGCCATTCTCCATCGTTGTCACAACAGTAGCGCTCAGAGCATGGAGAGCAATGAGTCCTGAGAGGCAAAGAATCCTGTTTATGTGGGCAGCAGTGTGTAGTACTTGATGTTAACATGAAAAGAACTTGACTTATGAGCTATGTTGTGCTCAAATATAAACATTATTGAATCTTTTCTCTTCTTTTGAGAGGATTTTCAGATATAAGATAATGATAAACTATGGAAAAAATGAGTCACTCATTACCATACTGGGTAGTTTGCAATGTTTGGAAAGCACAGAGGGAGGGGAATCTGACACTGAATTAGAACACTATAATTTACACAGAAGACAAACAGTGGTTTTTCCACTGTGAATTTTCTTCAGTACAAGAAATTGGTGTTAATTGCTAAGAGTGTCTGTGTCAGTGTTTGCAGATGAGATGCATCAGAAATGAGTTCGGGGGGGGGGGGGGGTCTGTATGTAGTAGAAAATCATTAGCCTTGTTTACATGGGAGTTTTTATACCTGTTTAATTCCGAATAAAAGTTAATTCCACTTTAAGGTGACCATGTAAACACCTAATTTCACTTGAAAATGGTAATTCCAAATTAAACTCAACTCCAGATAAAGTCACTGGTTTATTCCGATCTTAATTCCGAATTCAATAATTCCTCTGACATGTAAACAGTTAATTCCACTTTAATATTATTCCTGTCGTTCTGCACATGCTTCTCCTGGTCAGGTCGTGAAGACGCACATACTCTGTGATGCCTGTGGTTGATTCAGTCGATCTGCTGCTTTGTAATTATCACAAAAATAAATGCAAATATCACATTTAGTATCTGGTCTGGTCTAACATATTGATAGTTGATACGAATGCAAAACAGGAAGTGGGCGTGATGGTTTCTTTCCAGAACACATCCTGACTTTAAGCAGCCGTTCTGTCCAATCCTAACCCTCTGTACCTCCAGCTCTTAAAGCCAAATTAACTAGAGCGGAATACACCTGTTTACCATGTAAACCTTTATTCTGAATTAAAATGTCCTAGCCTTGCCACGCTATCCCTATTCATTACATGTATAGGTCTAGGAACGCTTCATAGTGAGTGGAGGCGGGCCTAAAAGGTTGTCTTTCAAATTGTCTTTATGCAATAGGACGGTACTACAACCAGTCAGCGTAATCTTTAGGATAACATAGACACTGGAAAGTTCACGGAGGAGTCTGGAGAAAGTTACGAATGACTAAACAAAATGGTGGATTATGGAGTTTAACAACTGTTGTCGCTTCTAAGGTGGCTGTGACTCAGTTGGTAGAGCGGGTCGTCCAATGATCGAGAGGTTGGTGGTGTCCTTGTCGAGATGTCCTGAGACAAGACACTAAACCCTAAGTTGCTCCCAGTAGCACCAGTGTATCAGCAGCAGCTGTCTACTGGTGTGTGTGAATAGGTGAATGTGAGGTACTGTAAAGCACTTTGGGCACCCACTGGTGTATAAAATGTGCTATAGAAGTACAGTCCTTTTAACATTCTGTAAAAAGAATGTAACGATTGCAGATGTTTTCTCACATTCTTCACTCATCTTTGATAAAAAGAAATCTCCATCTGTTGTTGTTCTTCTTCTATGGTTGTTTCCAGTTGTTTGTCTTCGACTCGTCGCAGCGTCACTTTGTTATGCTCGCCCTCTGGCTCTATACTTCACCATGATTGGTCGGCCAGTTTCAGGGAAATCTCGCCAGACATTGTATTGAGCGTAACTAGACTACTACAGTAGTGTATTAGATTTGCTGCCGCTAGTTGGGTCTAGTGGAACTACGCTAAACATGTGCATGTAAACATTAAAGAAATATCTTTAATTACCTACTCCAAGGAGGTTATGTTTTTGCCGGCTTTGGTTGATTGGTTTGGATGTTTGTTTGTTTGTTTGTGTACAAGATGACTCAAAGACTTATGGACGGATTTTGATGACATTTTCAGGGTAGGTTGGTAACGGGGAGATCTGGAAATGATTCGATTTTTGCGGTGATCCAGGGTGGGGGTGTCTACCTTGGCGAAGGTCAGAATGCTTTTCTAGTTCCAAATAATTTTATTCTGAATAAATAATACGGAATGAAAATACATCATGTAAACATAGCAATTGAAAGAGTTTGTATAAAAAAAAAAAAACACAGGATCTCCTCCCTTACATTTACAGAGGATGTACAACCCGTAGAAAAGCCAACAGATGCATAGATGGATGGATAAATAAATTGTTTTTGACTGTTCAGGTACTCCCTGGCTTCTTGGTAATGTCTCACTTTGGATCCTGCAGTAGTAATTGAATTATTCAGCAGCTTTCAGTCTCGTCTGTGCTGATGCAGTGTAAGAGAAAGGAAAGGGAGCGGTTAGGAGCACCTTTAGTCACAGGAAGTAAGATGATAAGGTAATTATCACATCTCATGAAGAAAAAAAAAATCTCTACGTGGACAGTCATTTATCACAGTCAAATGGGTTCCAGAACCGTGTAAGTTTAATCCTACAATGTGCAGTCATGGGTTTTTTTGTTAGTATCGAGGAAGGACTGCGATTGACCTTCAGCTGTTTAACAAAGGTTCAAGCTAACATGTCAGCGAGCCTCCACCCATGAGAAAACCTCTGCACTTCTAGCAGTTTGACCTCTAACCTTTCAATGGAGGAACACAAGGGTGGATGAGTGTTGTGCTACCAGGAATGGGATAAATACCGTGTAACCAATTTCCATTTCCTTTAGGTTTGAATATTATGAGAAACTAGCACTAAGGGAACAAAATCTCGAAATGTTGTTTAAGCATCGACATCACAATGTACGTGTCTTGCAACAGTCACACTACACGTCCTGCAATTATTTTTATTTTATTTTTTATTTTGAATGTATTTGTATATATTTTTACTTTTAATGTATTTAATTATTAATTTATTTTATTTAATTGTATTTTTTATTCATTTATTAAATTTTTTTATTTGTTTCTTTTTATTATTCATTTATTTATTTTTTATTTTATTCAATTATTTATTTTAAAATGTATTTATCTTTTTTAATTAATTAATTAATTAATTAATTAAATTTGATTTACATTTATGTATTCGTCATGTCAAATTTTTTTATTCCTTTATTTATTTTAAAATATATTTGTCTTTGTATTAATTAATTAATGTATTTAATTTGATTTATTTTTATTTATTTATTTTTATTCTTTTATTTTAACATAACTATATATATATATATATATATATATATATATATATATATATATATATATATATATATATATATATATATATATACACCCACACACGACTATCTTTTCATACTGCAATATATATTGGAGGGTTAAAAAAATTGCAAAGTCAGTTTTTTCTAATATCATTCAGTCCTATCTTGATAATGACGTGTAGTCAAACTTATGCTTCAGGTCAAATCCTGTTGTCTTGCATTCATCTAAGTAATAAATTGGGTCTTGGTAATCAATGGAGTGACCATCCTCTTCCCAGCTTCCAGTGCTTTGGAGTGGGACTTAATTAGGTTAGTAGCATTGCTCTCCCTTTCTTTCTCTGCCCTCCTTATCTTGTGTCTTGTTTTAACTCTATTGTTCTCCCGTTGTGTCGTTCTATTTATAGCGCTTTGTCTCTACTTTCAGCCTTCATATTTCTTTTTGTCTCTCTGTCTCTTACTCTGTATTATCTTCAGTTACATTTCATCTTGAAAATATACCTATTTGCTAATAAAGTTAAAAGCATAGTGTGACGATTGCTGTTTTTTTTTTTTTTGTCCACCATTTTGAAGTTTCAAGATTGTGATTTGGTTGTCACCATTTTGGCTTTTCTAAGCAAGACATGACTATATTAATTGGACAAAAGGGTGGAGCTGAGAGAGCAACAGAGATAGTGCGTGAATTTACCGATCAACTTTACTACTCGTGCTAATGTAAAGGTTGGAAGAGGGATACATCTAAAACATGCAGGATAGTACCTCTCCAGGACCAGGATGCGACACCTCTGATGTATTGTCCATTTCTTTGTAATCCTCGAAAAACACTATTTTAGACTTTTGAAACTTTTTTTTAGGTGTTCCTCTGGGTTCCGTTTTGAGTCCACTCTTATTTTGTTCATTACTTTCCTCAGCCATAATCTTTGACCATTTTAATTAAAGACTGACTAATATTACTTGTACTTCTTTCAGTGTAGTATTCCTTTAACCTCTCAAATTGCACTGTTTTGTTCACACTCGCTCATCTTTTTCCTCTGCAGCAGCCAGTCAGCATACCTTAACTTGGCTTTGGAGCCGCTTGACAGAATCAAGCTACACTTAAGTACTAAAGTGCAAGCAACAAGAGCATTTTGGCAGCAAAACCATTAGCGTGATAAAAGCCAGCAACTTTTTCTCCCAAGAAATTGGACTAACAACATTACAGCTCATGTCATGGTTCAGATGGTGTGGTAATTACATCTATATGACTTGAGAAGTCAGATAAACACTTTAGTCAACTTGTGTAAATTAATTTGCCGTCATGTACAGAGTCTCTCTTTATCAGTCAGCTCTGAATTTCATACCCTAGGGTAGACTACGTTAGATAATATGTTTGTCAAATTTCTAAAATGAAGTTAAGAGTTTTTGAGAGCTTGGTTTTTCAAATGCATTTGATTTCATTAGGGAGACGAAGTGGAACACAACTGCATTGATTGAATAAAACCTCAGAGGTAATTGTTAACTGTACCCCGTCACAATTGGAAAAGGTTATTGGTTTCCACTTGGTAATAATGAATAATTTAGAGGGTGTTTTATTCCATGTCATTCTGATTCTGTAGGTTGTGGATTGCACAACATTCACACATGGAGAAATTGCAGGAACAGTCAAAAATGTGTCTTGTAGTGCAAAAGTGCAAGAAGAGTGTATGTGTGTGTGTGTGGGGGGTATAATTGTATTGCAAATCTAATATAAATTGCATGTCACATTACTGCACACAATGTTTGCAATATGATTTTTCACCATATTGTGCAGTACTCTTCACAATTTCCTGATTGTAATGTAGGTCTTAGCGACTTTTTTTTTTTTTTTTAATCAAACAGACAGTTATATTGAAGAATGAGCAGTGCCAATAATTAGGAATATAGAACAGAGTAAAAGGAAATAGAAAATGCATCTATCTTGATCTTATCTCAAAACATCACTGATTCTCAAATAGGTGGTTGACTTGTGACCCAAAAGTGGGTTCAAGGGCCTTTATCTGGGCAAAAAAATAATGTCAAGAAACCAGTCTAGTGCTTTATGTTTTTATGGAGCTGAGTGCCACCCATTTACTCTCCCTACAGTAGGTGGAAATAACACATTGTAGTGCTAATTAACACCAGCAAAAGAGAAGACTCAAAACATGTTGAAAGTCAAAACATAACATATGGTTTTACCTAGAAAAAACATCAATGAGTTTAAAATGTACCTAATTTCATTTTAAATCAGGGGTCTCAATCTCATTTTCTTCATTTAATCTCCAATGGGTCAGACCAGTTAAATGAAAACAATAACAAAAATGTTGTCATTGTTTTAGTACAAACCCCCTGCCAATAATTTATGAAAAAACTTTTAGAAAATCCCCAAATGCAAAAAAATAAAATACAATTTCATAAGGAAAATAAGGACAGTTTTAACAATATTCTGCATCACTTATCACTTTTACAAAGACACTAAACTCTTAGTAACAGAAGCAGAGAATGGTTCAAATTCTGTCTAATTTTCTTTAGATATTTCAGGTTGTTATTTGTTCAGGTTATTCACATTTTATAGGATAGCTTGAGAATGTACATTTTTCATTTTTCATAATTTCATATTATTTTTTGCAACAAAACAATGGTAAAAAATTGAAGTTGTTATTTATGGCCCAAAAAAAAAAAACTGAGAAGAAAATATGGAGTCATTTAATAGATTATTATGCTCTTCATCCCATGGGCCACATTGGAACTGTTCGTGGGTCGTATATATTTTTTTGGTATCTTTATTGAGTTTTTTGGTTGTTTTTTTTAAGTATACAAGCAATCAACATAAAGGATTAAATCAAAAACAGACAAGAAAAAACAAACACACAAAACAAGAACAAACAAGACAAAAACCTACAAAAAAATACACCTTATTTTACATGAAAAGTAAATTAGAAAGTCCAGATTAATTGTCCATTGTTCCACATGAATATAATTAATAATAAATAAGGACAGGGAAAAGTAAAGAAAAAATAAATACTTGGTGGACTACCGTATTGCGCAAAACCCTGGGCTGTATGTTTGAGACCCCTGACTTAAATATAATATTTCCATTTGCTGTTCATTTTGGCTTTTCATTACATGTCTTCTGTGTTTTTATACTGTTATGTTGTGTAATATCTCAGGTTGAAAACACATCATCTGTTCATAAATACTTTTGTGAAGTTTAACTTTTATCAATTTGGGTCATAGCTCGTCATTGACGGTGATAATGGGTCACAAAGCCACACCAGTTGAAAACCACTGCTTTATAAAAGAAAGTCAAGGCATGATGATGATGATGATGATGATGATGATTGGTGTCATGCAGGTGATGTAAAAATAGGACACAGATCCGTCTGTTTGCTTTGGTTCCTTGTGTCAAGAAAACACAGCCACTCTATATTTTCAGGCCCCTCAGCGTTAGAACAAATGCACTTTACATTTAAATTCATGACGGTAATAAATGGATTCCCATATGAGGGAGATGATATAACCTAAGTAGACATCTTGCAGCTCTTTAGTTGTTTGGAAATCAGATGGAAGTAACACGAGGACGGCAGGGACCTCAAACACATGCATGTTTGCAGATTCAGATGCAAAGACTTCCTGATTCAAATGCCTGCACACACTGACAGGCTAAAGAAAGAGACCTGTGACGAGTTCTGTGCTGCAACAGAAAAAAGAAAGAGACCTGTGATGAGTTCTGTGCTGCAACAGAAAAAAAGAAAAAGACCTGTGACGAGTTCTGTGCTGCAACAGAAAAAAAGAAAAAGACCTGTGACGAGTTCTGTGCTGCAACAGAAAAAAGAAAGAGACCTGTGACGAGTTCTGTGCTGCAACAGAAAAAAAAGAAAGAGACCTGTGACGAGTTCTGTGCTGCAACAGAAAAAAAGAAAAAGACCTGTGACGAGTTCTGTGCTGCAACAGAAAAAAAGAAAGAGACCTGTGACGAGTTCTGTGCTGCAACAGAAAAAAGAAAGAGACCTGTGACGAGTTCTGTGCTGCAATAGAAAAAAGAAAAAGACCTGTGACGAGTTCTGTGCTGCAACAGAAAAAAAGAAAGAGACCTGTGACGAGTTCTGTGCTGCAACAGAAAAAAAGAAAAAGACCTGTGGCGAGTTCTGTGCTGCAACAGAAAAAAAGAAAGAGACCTGTGATGAGTTCTGTGCTGCAACAGAAAAAAAGAAAAATACCGGTGACGAGTTCTGTGCTGCAATAGAAAAAAGAAAGAGACCTGTGACGAGTTCTGTGCTGCAACAGAAAAAAAGAAAGAGACCTGTGACGAGTTCTGTGCTGCAACAGAAAAAAAGAAAAAGACCTGTGACGAGTTCTGTGCTGCAACAGAAAAAAAGAGACCTGTGACGAGTTCTGTGCTGCAACAGAAAAAAAGAAAAATACCGGTGACGAGTTCTGTGCTGCAACCAAACAAAAAATTTGTATTTTTAAAAAAAAAAAAAAATTTATTCATTTATTTATAATTTTTATGTATATTTTATTTTATTTATATTAAAAACTATAGTTTTTTGTATTTATTTTTGGAAAAAATAAAGAAAACGACGTGTTTATGCTCACTACCCAAAGGCTACTAACTAGAAGTGATGATTATGAACTTGGTCCTCATGAGACATGGAAACGAGTGTGTCACGAGTATTCATATCTTTATGGGGACATTGATATGTTTACACAGTCACACCACGGGGACCTCTGACACTATGGGGACCAAAATTGAGGTCCCCACGAGGGTTAAATATAAATGCAGGTCCCCACTAGTAAAATAGAAATGATGTGGCCCTGTAAATACATTAATTCGTTATTTTTAGGAAGTCCCCATAAAGCATGAGGGAAACAGGTGCAAAGCCAAACATGTATTTTTCAAAGATTTGGAAAATGCATTTCCTATTCTTTTATGTATCTAGGTTTTTTTTTTTTATTTGTTTATTTTAAATATATTGAAATTGTTTTTTATTTAATCATTTATTAAATGTAATTTAGTTTTCTAAGGTATTATGATTATTATTTTTATTTTATTTTATTTTTATAAAAAATTTAAAAAAAAAGATGTTCACACTCACTACCCAATGGCTACAAAGTGTGTCCTCATGAAACATGTAAACGAGTATGCATGTGTGTGTGTGTGTGTGTGTGTGTGTGTGTCTTGATCTGGCTTCGAGTGGGAGGATTTTAAAAGGTAACTTCAAACTGTACAAGGTGCTGTGGATTCATCTTACCAAACATTCAGAGAACACACATTCCAGACATGCTGCTTTTCTCCCCTCATTCATTTCGCTTTTGACTTTGATCTACATCATAAGGAGCAGAGGAGGGGAGTCCTCAGGTCTTGCCAAACCTTGCAGCCAGTAAGCGACACCGTCCTTGCAGCGATGTTTGGCAGCTCGTCTGTATCTGACTTAAATCACAGTCAGTATTACAAACCAGAAAAATAGCCGACAGACTTTTTTTTTTTTTTTGCACTGATAGTGTATTAAAAATATTTTTTCTTACTGAAAATCTGGGTTATTGATAGCAGTGTTTTTATATGTTCTTTGGGATTATTATTATTATTATTATGTAAGTAGTCTGATGTACAGAAGCCCTCCCTTTCCCTCTACTCATTCTTTCCTCACTGCCAATAACTAGTCCCCACACCATTCCCTGAGGCATAAAATATGTTTCCACACTCAATAGTGCCATCTGCTGTTTTGCTGTCATTCATACTCCTTGTGCGGAAGTTTGTGCCGAGCAGATGGGTGTTTTGTAACCACAGATAAACCAGGGTCAGGGACAGGTCTGCTCCAAATTGCTCTTAAATCACACTCTGAATGATTGTGTGTAGTCCAGGAATCAGCTGTCTAGGTACTTAAAGTAGGTTATTATGGACAATAGGGACATGGAACCAGCCAAGCACGCAGGTTATATCACTGTGGCTGATCTATGATTTGTAGACAGTAGGGATGGTTATATTCACAGGTCTGAATTCAAATTCAAAAGACTTTATTATCATTTTATGACAAATTGCATAACGGAATTAAAAAAGTGTCCACATCAGTGCAAGTTTACAATAAAATAATTAAGTTAATAGGAAATAAATAATGCATTAAAATGTCATGTATTGCACTAAAATAGTGAATTATTTTATGATGATTTTACAAAACGTCATGAAAAATTTTCAACGGATGCAATTTCGAGATAAAAATGATGCATTGTTGCTAACAACTGACTTATTGGTTATGTAATTAGCCTCATAGTAAACTAATCTAAATTAATAATTCAACTAAGTTGTTTTTTAGTCCTTGCTTAAGTCCAAACTGTCAGGTTAATCAATTCAGTTAATTCATTATTTGAGCGTAACGAATAGAATCAAACTAACCATCATCTTCTTTCACATGGTCTGTGTGTACTGTAAAAAGTGTGACTGTTAATATTAACACAAATAAATTCTATTCAACTCTATCTGTGCAGTTTTGTATACTTTTAGTAAATTATGATATATGACGCTCTGACTGACCCAGAAGGCGACAGAACGAAAAACTGAGCCTGAAATACAGTGGTGGAATTCCCCGTGCTACAGGTGCTTCTGCGGGATCGGGTGAACCCAAAAGTGACAGTGTCTGGTCCTCGGACATATGGGACCTGCAGAGCGGGTACAGAGCAGCAATCGAAGTGATCTCAGTCATAGTTGAGGAGAGACTGAATTGGACAGATTTTGTTTATCTATGTTTATCCGGCATCCAGACTCGGGTGTTTACGCGTCACAGGCGTACATGTGTCAATTCGCGTTTGGTGTGGCCATATGATTAGCGGTAAAAAGGAGTGGAAGTGTTAGTAATGGGACGCAAATGAATCTCTGCGATGTATCTGCCACACATCGCAGACGACTTGGCTTCTGAGCATAAATTGGCCTTTAGACCTTAGTAATGAAAAGTCACATCCCTAGCAGACACTGTGTGGTTTCATTTTACTCTCCTCTTTACATTTGCTGAAAGAATGCGTATTCCCAGTCCATATACGGAGCTCAGTTATCAGCAGAGGTGTTTATGTTTGTATCACATGACCCTTCATCTCCAAAGCCTGTTGTCTCACCAAATCAAAGGCTCATCCCTCAACATCGAAGCAATCTCACAGACCTTGACCGTAAACAAAGGTCACACATGTTATTAATGCAGCCTGATTTGGCCGCCGTAGCCGGAGGAAGACGTCTGCCGAGGTCTACTTGTTGTTGTAGCATCTTTGATTGTGTCTGTAGTCAAACAGGAAAGACCCTTAAGCCGTCGTTCCTCCTTAAGGTAATCACAATCACAATCAAATTTCAACAAGAGTATTTAAATTTAGCTCCGTGGGTTGGCGTTCGCTACACGGTTTTCGGTTCCCAGCCTGCACCTCCTTACACGAAACACCCAATGTGCTGCGTAATACACTTAAATCTAGGAGGTTATTTATATGTTTAATAGGATTAGAATTAAGGGAAGTGTTTTTATAGTAGCTTTGTTGAAAATTACTGCCAGCTTGGGAAGCTTTCGAGAGCGCTACCACAGCAGACACCAATCTGAGAGTAACAAGAGGATGATTAAAAATGCATTTTACAGAGCAGACCAGATTTTGTGTGTCAGTGTGTGCATGTGTGTGTGTGTGTTTTATAATTGTGTAGACCCTAGAGGTTTGGAAGCAGCAGCAGCTACAGCAGTGCACTGGCTGAGTTTCTGTAGCTGCCTGGCATGTCACCGAGGGTTTATGTAAGAGCGTACGTAGGATCCGTTGCTCCCTTATGCAGACACACATGCGCATAAATACACGGGCGATGGATTATGCATGTCTTCCATCCCTCTCTGTCTCTCCAGCCGGTGTTTTTCTGCTCAGTGAAGGAGTGTCTAATCGATGCTTTGATGAGAGGAGTGCAAACAGCCGTACGCGACGACAGCCAGGACTGTCAAGCCAAGGTCTTGCTAGTGCGTTTCTCAAAATAGGCTCGAGTGCATCTGAAAATGTTAGCAAAGGGATGCATGAAACATAAGGCACTATTTACACGGTCCTCTGGTGCCACAGAAAAATGACAGAAGCCGTAAGAAACAAGTCAAAGCCCGGGCCTCAGTTTCCGAGCATAATCCAAACTCATATAGAGCTTGTATATAGAGCAGGGGTGTCAAACGCATTCTAGTTCAGGGGCCATATTCAGCCTAGTATGGTATAAAGTGGCCTGCAGCACTAAAATAATAGATATAATAGGATAAAAATGTAAAAAAAAATGTCAACTCCAAAGTTTTCTGTGTTTTTGAGCAAAAATAGTACAATTCCATTATGAAATTATTTGCATCTACTTGAACATAACATGAACAACCTGCCTTTATTTTTTTAAAAAGATGACATATGGATTTGGTTTGTGTATTTTGTCATTCGCCAGGTGATTTTTTTTGTAGTCATAGCAACAGTCAGACAGAAGGACAACATTTTTCTGATGTTTCTGGTAATAATAACATTTATCCATGGGGTAAAATGAAACTGAATCACCCATAATCCTCAGGGTGAGGAAACCCTGGTAGCTACAAATGAGGTCTGAGACTCAAAAAGTTGACTACTGAAGCGGGAGAAACAATGATAAGGACAGGGGTGGATTTGGATTCAGAACGACGTACACATGACATGGTGGAGCCAGGGCAGTGGACCGGGCCAGGCGTAATTGAACAGTGCATGTATGATCATGAATAGGGTCATCTGAGAGATAGTGAAGACAGAGCAAGTGCAGGCAAGTCTGCAGCCTCTCAGTGTTCCTATCTACCATAATGTCTGGTGTAATTGTCATTTCTATTGTTTTTATTCCATCAACAGATTTATAAATACATACAGGTCCCATCATTATAGCTTCATTTGTTCAATTAATGGTGATTTATTGCATTTACGTTTGCAAAGCAGATTAAAAAAAAGATTGAATGAGACTGAGAAATGAGTGAGACATTAATGTCCATCAAATAATATTTGATGGACATTAATGCCTCGGTCTAAACAGATTTAGTTAGTCAGTTTTATAGTCAATTTTGCCATATGTACAGCACGATAAGATAAGATAACATAAGATATGATAACATTTCTCCTATCATGGGGAAATCTCATAGTTAAACTGGAGCAACATGCATTAAGCAATTACCCAGAGAAAAGACACAGAAAAAACACCTGAGTGAAAATTACAAGTACAAAAATAAGATTTTTAAATGTAGTATTTAAAAATAAAGTATTTGAATAAAACAATTGTATATTATTTACAGTACATTATCATCATTAAATAGAAGACTAAAACTGAAAAAAAACTAAAATTGAAAAATCACTAAAGTCAGACTAGACTAGACTAGAATAGAATAGAATAGAATAGAATAGAATAACTGCCATTTATTTGAGGTCATGCTAGTGTGGCTCTACAGATAGTAAATGCTGTTTCTCCTCAGGTTAGTCAAGGCTAAATCAATTAAACACTTCTTTTTAACCTGATTAAAGAACAGAAGGAAGTCATACTTCATAGACACATGGAAATAATGTCATGGTTCTGTTTCATTATAAGTGTCGTCTATGTGAAGGAAACTCTGGAAAAGTATTTAAAGTGTTTTTTGTGGCATGACTGGTTGATCAGTTTTTTTCTATATTCTAATTATTTTGACTTGAATAAAAGACACATATTAATGATGATGTCACAAGTTAAGTTGACTAATTAATTTGATAATGATGATGATAATAGTTTTAATTGCCCTTTATTATATATATTTTCAATATTTAATTTTTAATTTATATTTTTATATTCAGAAGTATATAACAGCCATGTGGTGTTGACGCAAGTGGTCAAACAGATTAGTGGTTGACACAGAACATACATTTCATTATCATCCTTGTAACTAAAATAAATGAAATTAATAATAAAAAATAAATCAATTTTAAAAAATTTATCTATGAATGAATAAATAAGACAAATGAATAAAAATATTAAATTAATAATTAAAAAAATTATAAAATTTAAGAAAAATACAAATGTATACAAATAAATAATAAATAAAAAAATTTAATAATTGCAGGACCTGCGATGTGCAATTCCACACACATACATTGTGATGTCAATACTCAAACAATATATTGTGCAGCTCTATTATGATTGATGATGATTCATTTTAAAGATCCATTTGATCCATTCAACCATTTGCTCAATAGGAATAAATCCCAAATATGCTGATAGAATAGACCTTGCTCCATAGACATCTGAGCATGCTCAGTGCACCCCCTGCTGCCTGGGTAACGGCACACAGCAGTGAGTGACACCGACTCAGAATAAAAATAGACGGTTTGGGCTTTTATTTTTATACACTGGTTTCTTTGTGTTCTCTCTTTTTTCTGTTTAAAGTGTTCTGGTGATGTTCTTTTATTTTCTTAATGCACTTTTCCCAAGTTTTTCCTGTATAATTGCTTTTTAGAGTTCAATCTAGTGCCAACAACTGGACTGGACTGATTTAGAAAAAAAAAATAAATAAATAACCACAAAGCAAAAACCTACTTGTAAACTGACTAAAATTTAAATCCTTGTTGTTGTTCAGTGTGTTCTAGTTTACATTTCACATTGTAAATCTGTTATGGATGTACAATACTTTCTGCCTAGGAACTTCATTAACTTTCACTGTACCTCACAGCACCAACTGCCCCAATAAAGAAGTTTTCTCACATAAATATGGAAATATTACGCAAGCAAATGTGCTCAAAACACAACCCCACAACCTGAAAGGCAACGTAGCAGCCCTAATCACACAGTAATATTTTAAGCTGACAGCGTAACATTATGTATGTATGGCGAGAATCCCGCTCATAAAAAGATGAAAGAAAATCATTACTTTCATTTTAATATGCAAATTAGAAGGCTTAAAATTCAAAAATCAACTTGGTAAACACAATATTCAAAATCAGCACTCTCAAATTATGTTCGAATTGCTGCCAGAATTTAATAAAGCAATCAGCAGATGGAGATGGTGAAACACGCCCAAACAATCTACTCACATTGTGTCACGGGTGTCGTAGAGAGAGGTGAAATGTAAATGAGTAATGCCCGTCTGTTTCCTGCCTCAGATGTCATTGTTTTATAGAGGTTAGCACAAACTTTTTAATTTTATTTTAATGTTTGCTTCCCTACTCCGATAACAATAATCCAGTTACATGCAATCTGCAAATGCACAAACTGTAACAGAAATGAGCATATACTGTAGTAAATAAATCTTCATGGCTTTTAAATCCCAACCTCCATGCGCTCATCACTGGAATCTTTTAAGCTGCAAGATGTCTGTCCAGCTTAAGTCTTATCTGGAGAGGCGTTCAGAGGGCAGCGAATCATAAATCTGGACTGAGGCGAGGCTCAACATTTCTCTTTCGTGATTTCAGCCAATTTTTAAGCCCAGTAGAATTCCTACTTGTCCTTTGTCACTTGTTTCTGGTGAGTTCATCATGTGATTATAGTTGTTTGAGCTGCTTCAGCGTGTATGGAGCTGTTAATATTAAGCTGCTCTATGTTCTCGCTCACGGCACAGTCACTGTTCCGTTAGTGTGAAATGTACTCGGTTTAACTGTGACCAGTCAACTGTCTTTTCTTTTCTTTCTTTTTTTTTGCAGCCTTTATCTGCTTCTTTCTATCATCTTATCTTCTTCTTTTCCATTCCCCGTTCTTCTATGTTGTTACCTCTCTCTGGCTCCTTATTTCATACTTTCTGGATCTGCACCAGTGCCAGCTTGCAGGCTGATTACAAAGGCTTTAATGTTCCACTTAACATGTTTTGGGGTTGTGTGAATCTGGAGGTAGGCTGTTAAAGAGGGTGCCAGCTCAAGACACAAGAGAAGTAATGGAATGTAACTAAGGCCCGTCTTCTATTATTGCGGCGTGACACATCGACTCGCCGGAAAGGTCCCCCTTGTGTTGCTGTATAGCTATAACAAGCGGTCATGTGTATGGGCGTTTACAAACGTGTGGACATTCTCCGTTATTTATTCATTCACCCGTGATTGCAATGGCATGATAAAGAAAGTATATGTACTCAAAATGTTCATGGACGACTACAAAAGAAATAAGGAAAGAAACCTGAATAGCGATGCCACTGTTTCATTCGTTTCCTATACATAACATAATGTATCCAGCTGTCAATCACAAAGACAGCCGGGGAAAGGACACGTTACATTAGCACACATAACGGTGTTTGCAGTAGTCTTGTAATCCCGATCTTTCCAACGGTACTAAACATGACTGGGAAATACCAAACGCAAGCATGAAGGAAAGCCGTGTTTGGAGCTGATTTTTCTTTGTTTTAGACTTAATTACTGTCAGAGTCAGTTGTTGTCCTTCCTAAAAGGCAGGATTTGAAGTACTTATGGTAGGAATTTCACAAAAACACATTGTTAGAAGTGTTCAGGAGACATTTTACTTGGATTTTATGCATAAACTTAAAATTCGATAATTGTGACCCATATGTATTTGAGGCTATAGATAGATGGTTTTGTGCTGGAGGGTCACAATTATTGATCTATAACGTTTCACAATTGTTGATCCACTAATTCTATCAATACGTGTAAATATATTTCATGGCCATCAGGCATGACCCAATTGGACATTCAGAGGATGTGGAAACATCATCATGTTCTACACAATTGATTCACCACACTGTAAACCTGAATGTTCAGAATCATTAACAATATTAACTTGTCGCATCAGGGGTTAAAGGGTTAACCCTCACCTTTAATGAACATGTACATGATCAGTCAATTATTTAGGAAAATACATGAGTCTGACACAAAAATGCAAAACACAGTAAGAAACACGTAAGAAATATTAAATAGAGCGAAACATTAATTGGGGAATTGCCACAATAGTAGCACTGGGATTTTATTAGAATATAATTATTTTGGTCTACTGCCCTTCATTAATACTTAAGTATGCTTTTGAATGGGAATCTTTGTAGTGAAGTGTTTCTGCAGTGTGCTAATATTTGACTCAGGTAAAGGAAGTGTTTGTTCTATCAGTGTAGAACCGTTTCACACACACACACTAACACACAAACACAGTGACATTAGGCTTTATTAGGCCAGCTGTGCCTGTTCGCCTGGACAGAAACGGTCTGGCATCCAGCCTGTCCTTTGATGGTCGACTGCAAACGGCCATATCAAACAGCCATAACAGCAAACGAGAGCCAAATCCAGAGAAGGACAGGACTTAATGGAAGCGTTAACAGCTTAACACTCGATGCTATAAAATGGAGACCAAACATTGGCCTGAGGTTCTGTCCTTAACCTTCTCGGTTATGTTCATTTGTCAGGAACAGCAATGGTCTTCCTGGGTCAATTTGACCCAGTGCATGTTTAATTATCCAAAAGATGTCAGAAACCCAAAAAATTCTAACAAGCACTGTTAATATTTCATTACTAACTAGAAGAGTTAGCAATGAAATGAGCGATAGGTTTCGCTTTCACTTTGATAAGCAGCCCCCCCCCGCCACACACACACACACACACCTCCAACAAGCACCACCAAAATGTAATAATTCATCCTTTGTGTGAGTATCTGCCAAATCTGTCCATAACATTTTGAGTTATGTTGCTAACGATCAAGAAAACAAACTAGAAAACTACAGCCTCCGCCAAGGCAGATCACCCACCCCCCCTGAAAGACACACGTGTGTGCCCCCCCCCAACCTTTGTTCACCACCAAACTTTTATCACTTGTTCCTTGAGTCAGTATCAACTTTTCCTGAAAGTTTCAGCCAAATCCGGCCATACAGTTTTGAATTATCTTGCTAAAAAAAAAAGACAAACCCCGATGCTTACATTACTTCACCATTCTTTGGCGGAGTAACTATTCTCTCAATATTTAATGCAATGTTGTTCCCCACCTTTAACAGGTAATGGTTCAATTACAATTGAATTTAAATTTTTTCTTAAATTCATGTTCAAACTAATTTTTTTAATGTTTCACCATTTTAGTACTTTTCTAAGACCAACATATGAAACAACATCAGATGAATGAAACAGAATAGCTTTTACTGTTCAGTTCTATTTTTATTTCGAGCACACAAAATCATCAATCAACGTGGTCAACAATTATCTCGTCTTTTTTTTTTGCACTCGAAAAGCTATAGGAAGAAGCAAAGCTGATAAATTCCCACTCACCCCTCCCATCAACACAGGCATCCATAAAAATTTCAACTCATTGTCACCTCACACAATCATATTACACCAACAGTTCAGTTCAGTCATTTAACATATCATAAGGACATCAAAAACATAACATAATAGGTCTCACAGTTGTAAAGAAAGAAATAGTCTAACATTTCTGGCACCCTTTTAGCTCCAGTTTGACTGCTGGGTCAAATTGACCCAAACAGTATCTGTGTGATATAAACATGAAAGAGGATGATCACAAATTTCACTAAATAAAGCTAGCAGAAGAAGTTAAATACTTGTAACTATTTTTCCTAGATGTTCCAACTTTAAAAAGGGTCAATTTGACCCGTAACATAAACAGGAGGGTTCATGGGAACTGCGTAACATTTAACCAAAGATGGGTTTTTGCACCATGTCTTTTTTATTTTTCCATCTGTTGCCTTTTATTTGTGTAATATGTGACAATGAAACATGTGGCAGAAGATGAACCACAGAAAACTCAAGACGGAGAATTTCACAGTCTCGTCACCCTGTCCCATTTTCTTTTTTCTTTCTTTCCACTCTCCATTTTTACATAACAAAGTGTTTCATAACTAACCAGATTGTGGAGGCGCCGCAGTAGCTTCCTCTCTCTCTCTCTCTCTCTCTCTCTCATCACTACACTGTCACCTTCTTTCCTTTCTTTTTCCTCCTCCTCCCTTCCCTCCATCTTGTCCATGTGCCTGCACCTCCTGCTGGGTTGGGTGGATGAGCTGAGGAAGGGCCATAAGGGGGCAGGAGGCATGGGAAGGAGCCATGTCGCATTTGTGCAAAAAAAAAAAAAAAAGAAAAAAGAAAAAAATAAGTCCTGTGGCGCCGTGGCAGCTCTGAGCCAGACTGGTCCTGAGGGAACTTTCTGTCTTAAATATCTGTGGTTTCTCCAGCGTGGAGGGTTAGACAAGGACCTGGATGAGGGTGGCCAACTTCTGTCCCTGTCACACTCTGCTCCTCTGTCGTCTCCTTTCTCTTCTCACCCTTCTGTCTGTCCTCATCTCGTCATCAGTGTCTGAACTTTCTCACTGCAGTGTGATCAGTTTGCCACTGCAGCAGAATTTTCATGGGTGGGACCTTATTGCAGATGGGCAACTTGGCAATCTGAGCCCACTCTCACTGTCCAACCCTATCCTCCTCTTTCCTCCTCATCCTCTATCCTTCTTGTTTCCTGTCTCCCATCACCAGTCGACTGCACTTTCCCTGAGGAAACAAATGGAGGCCTGTTGTGACTCTGGACAGATTGTTCTTCTTTTTCTTTTATTTTTGGCTCACCACCACCACCACCCCCTCTCTTTAAAGGACAACTTATTTATTGTATGATTTACAGCTTGTGTTTATGTAATAATTTCCAACTTGCTTGTATACCTGGGTAAACATGTTAGTGCAGATCAGGTATTAAGAACAGACCAATTACAGTAATGATATGAACTAACTGATAAGGAACTAAAACAACAAAACTGATGGATATACAAGAGAACAACTGTAGAATAACTGTCCAGTGGAGTGACCAGTATCGATCAAACGGTTAAACGTGTTTCATGGAGAAAATTACCATGACACATTGTGACAATGTCAAACTTCATACATCAGTTATTGCAACTTAAAAACTGTTACTTAAGGCAAAAATACTACATTTGTGTACTTCTTTTGTAGATGCCGCCATTTTTAAAAGGATTTGGATTGTATTCTGGGAAATTTCTCGTACCCCTTCGGTTGATGAGGATGATGGATTGGATTTATATAGCGCTTTTTTTGGCCACTCAATAGCGCTTCACATTAGTGACCCATTATTCATTCACTCTCACATGCACCCTGGAGTCTGCCTTTGGAAAATCTCAGTTTGCCGGGGTATAAATCCCTACCCCCTACCCCTACACGTGGACATGCAAAACAGAGGAGAAGGGCTAAGGGGTGAAATGAGATTCAGCCTGCAAATGTCAGTAGAAGCAGAACCATTTGACATTTGCTGACTGACAGATGAAACTTAAAAATATTGTCTCATTTGAACTTATTTCGAACTCCATCTTCGACAAATTCATCCCTCTGGTGTTCACAGTATATAAGAAAACAGAAGCCAAAGAGACAAAGTAAAGGTCAGTTCCCTTGATTCTACATAGACAAAGACAATAAACACAGAGGACGGTACAGTAACATAGAACAAGACATTTACTCCAGGTTGGCACGTTTTCTTTACAAATGCCATTGACCGTATCCCCAGCTCTCATTTGTTTACACAAGTCTTCAGAGAGCGGGTTAGCTCAGCTTGGATTACCCATCGGCTCTGAGCGTTTTTCTAGAGGTCAAGTGGAAGGTTATATCTAATGAATCGCTCCAGTTCTCCCGGCCATCCACAGGGTACTCGGACTACAGTAGATGGGGAGTCAAGTAGGGGCTCAGCAGACAACCGCAGAGTTTCTGTATTAACCTCTGACCTTGTGTACACAGCACAGAAAAGGGCTGATGACACAGATGAACCACCAACATAACCTTCATAGAGAATAAAGATCTGCAGTAGACGTCGGGTTTAGCTTCACTGGACAAAAAACAGAACAACGTCAACATTAACCCTCTGATACATACTGGTCGCTCCAGTGGACAGTTCTTCTACAGGTGTTCTCTGGTATATTCATGGGCTTTGTTTTAGTTCCATGTCAGTCCATTCATATCATAACTATTACTTAGCTGTTCTTAAAGGAATAGTTCACTATTTTTCACATGAATTTGTATAGAATGTGCATGTGGTGTGTATACTTGTATTTCTGTCTTTATGGGGACATTGATATGTTTACAGTAGAGATGTGAAAATGAATGAAAAATAATACATTTTAATTACATTTGGGCAGGTTGCAGTTGAAGCACTCAAATAAAAAAATACTAGAGATTTTGAATAGTATTCCAAATGTAAACTAGAAAAGCACTCTGAGAGCACAGACCTCCACCAAGGTACGACCCCCCCACAGCCCGATCACACCCAAAATGAAATCAGTTCTTCCTGTTCACATTTCCAACACATCCTGAAAATTTCATCAAAATCCGTCAATAAGTTTTTCGAGTTACCTTGAACACAGACAGACAAAAGGATAAATGCCGGCAAAAACATAACCTCCTTGGCGTAGGTAACAAATGAATGAAAATGACACAAATACTTTTTAATCAGACAATATCCTGTTGATCTTGTCATTGGCTGACTGTTGTGACAGCAGACATTTATGAACATTTCTGTAAATGTGTCAGTATTAGCGTAAAAAAAAAGCTATTTTTTCAACCGTTGTCCCCAGGTCAGATGTAATATACCAGCATCCATAAAATTAAAAACATTTTAAAAGATAAGGTTTTACCCGTTTGGATTCACGTTGTGCGGTGGGTGGAGATAGTTTTGGAATTACTGTAAGTTAGAAAAAAATTTTTCCAACAAAGGCTCCAGTTTACTGGCAAGATATAGACTACTACTGAACTACACTGTTTGAAAAAGACGATAGGCATAGTCCTAACAGCCGAGGCATTAGACCTGCCGATGCCAGACGGGTTTGGTTCTGAAAATTGGGGGGAAATCTTTCATGCAACTTGGTTTTTCTGGAAGTCCCCATGAAGTACGTGGGAAAGATGTATTTTTCAAAGGTTTCAAGATGTTTCCCTTTTTTCAATTTATTTATTTTCTTCGTTCTTACCATTTTTTTTTTTTTACAAATTAATTACATTTTATTACTTCATTTGTTTTCTCTCTTCTTCTTTTTTACATTTTAAAATTTTTTTAACAACATTTGTATTTCAGTATTTAAAAACATATATTGACTTTTTCCATTTATTTCACTTTTATTCTTATTGTTTTATTTATTTTATTTTTCATTGAAATTCACATTTTATTTTTTATTTAATGTCATTATTTGTAAGATTTTTTTATTGTAATTTTTTTATTTCCTTATTTTAAAAAAGAAATGTTAATACTCACTACCCATTACCTACTTTACCTACAATTAATGATTACAAATGTAATCCTCATGAGGCAATGAAACGAGTGTGTGTGTGTGTGTGTGTGTCCACAGAGACATATCATGCTATAACTCAATGAATACTTGAGATATTACCATGAAATTACATTAGCATATACGTTTAGCTAATGTGCATCAGATGCAATGATCCATTTGAGTAAAGGTCAAAAAAGCATTTTACAATGAAATCTTTATTATTTTGTAGAACCATCTATTCATATACTATTCTATGAGTATATGAAGCATAGTTTAGCCAACACCAATCATACTTTTAATTAATTAGCTCCATCCCATGTTATTATATAACACTGCTAATACTGCAACAGTTTAGATTTAACTGCTGTATTTGCCGTGGATAAAAGTATAGAAATAAAATAGTTCCAGTATGAATCATATGCTGTGGTATAATTTGATAGTAATTCAGTGATAATGGCGGCAGCTAGACTCCTCACTGACTGGAGCAATAAAATGTGAATGTACTGTAGGTTCAAGGTGACACCTTTTTGGCCAAATGAGAGCTAAAGTCTGGTAGTCTGTCTCTGTCTAGAGGACTTTTGTGAAGGCTATGTAGAACAGGCATTTGTGTGAAGGGATTGGTTTCCAGCTCCAGGCTGCTGTTGTGTCGGTGGGTCTGACCTTCCACTGTAGAGAAGAGAAGAAAACAGCATCCCTTTAGGGATCAATAAAGACTCTATTGTAGTTGTGGCCTATTTTAGAACATAATTTTCCCCTGTGAAGTTGGCAGGCATGAAGGAGCTTGACATATTGCGTTTCAAGTTTACTCAGCGTAGCTTCCCAGATTAGCATACCTGCGCAATACTACATACAGACCCTGTGCAAGTATAATTCATTTTTTATCACATTTCTTAACAATTTTATTCCCATGTATTCTAATGTTATGCTCTGTTTTTTTTTTTGTTTTTTTAAGTGAAAATCAGGTATTTTCCTTTTATTTATTTCACTGATCATAGAGGTAAGGGGTGTCAAACTCATTTTAGTTTAGGGGCCACATTCACTTAAATTTGATAAATAAGTAATAATAATATTAAAAAACAATCACAAATAAATAATAAAAAAATAGCTACAATAATTCAATATTGATAAAAAAAATACATACAAATAAATAAATATTTTAAATAATACAAATGAAAAAATAAAACACTAGGGCTTCCAGGTGGCCATCGAGATGGCAGCATGGGACAAGAGCTTTCGACAAACGACAAAGAAATTTGCCCCCAAAGTGGAAATAATATTATAACTGGCTCAAAGCCATTAAACGAAATACAGGGGCGAGGATGACGTCTAAAATTAAGAGAAAAAAACCACTATGGACACTGAAAAAAGCAACAAAAGACAGCAACACGTTGATGCTAATGCAGTGATAACATGGAAGGGGACCCGGTGAGGCTACCTAAAACACTAAACCAACGCTTTTTTTCTTTAAGTAAACACATCTTCAAACGTTTGAAAAATACATGTTTCGCTTTGTACCCGTTTCCCCCATGATTGATGGGGACTTCCAGCAAAAAACAAATTAATGTATTTATAGGGCCACATCATTTCTATTTTACTAGTGGGGACCTTTGTTTATATTTAACCCTCATGGGGATCTGAATTTTTGTCCCCATATTGTCAGAGGTCCCCATGTTGTGATTGTGTAAACATATCAATGTCCCCATAAAGATAGAAATACAAGTACACACACACATATGAACACACAATGCAAAGTTAAGAAAGGGAAACTGAAATCAAATGTTAAATTCTTCTTTCTATTTCTTTTCCGTCCAGTTCTTCCCTTACGGTGACGCGTCCAAGTTTGCCCAGCACGCCTTCCGGACATTCGACAAGAACGGCGATGGCACCATCGACTTCAGAGAGTTCATCTGCGCTCTGTCCATCACATCACGAGGCAGCTTCGAGCAGAAACTCAACTGGGCCTTCAACATGTACGACCTGGATGGAGACGGCAAGATCACACGGGTGGAGATGCTGGAGATCATCGAGGTGTGATACAAACTAACTTTGACACATTCCGAAGGAAGACTGAGTAGGGACGTGACTGTTGGTCCAAAACACTATTCGAAATTTGCTAGAAACGATTAGAATATTATTCAAAATTCAAACGTAAATGTTTTTAGTAACTTGGATTATTCGTTAGCTGGGTGTTCGTAACTTGAGGTACGACTGTAATTACTTTAAATCTGGGTTAGACTGGGGGTCGCGTTTCAGTAGATTGGGTCAGGGTTACAGTACTAATTGGCCTGATATGCGGGTCTGCGGTTTGGGTGCGGGTTTGTACAGACCTGGGTCGTGGTAGGACAGATCTTGAAAATTGGACCTTGTAGGACTGTGTAGATAAGTGTATCTATGTGTGTCACTATTACAGGTCCCTTCTTTATGTGTTGCTACAGGGCATTCCCACATGCTCTGTGTTCCCTTGAACCTGCAGTTGTGTTTTTATTAAAGGTTATAAAGCAAAGGCCTGAGCCTTGGTCAGCCTGCAGACCCTGAGTACATACAAATTATTCATAAGCACAAATAACAGAATCCAATGCAGGAGCGAGTCCAGGGCAGAAAGTCAGTAAATGTAGTATTCCCATACTTGACTTTTAAAGCTTTTAAAATTTAATGACACTCTTCAATTGTTTTTATAACAAATGGTGCCAGGCACAACAAACCCTGCCCTTCACACATATTTTGGCATTGATCCAGCTTGATACAAGATTTCTCTGCTGTTGTTTCAAATAAATTGTTGAAACCTCAGAAATAATATATGTATATATATATATAGTACTTCTTGTTGATTTATATAGGTTCAACTACACTGGCTTTACCCTTTTGAAAAGATTTCATCTGTCATTCAAGAGACTTCAGTTCTAATAACAGACAGGAGAATTAGACTTCTGGGGGAGCCATCTGTGTAAGTGTTAATCCACATCATAATGAACTTAAAGGTGTCATTCCATTGTTATTTCATAAATATTACCGTGTTCTCCATTGTTATTGAATACATTGTGTGTTGGTTCTATTTAAAAATACCTCCGGATTGTTTTGTTTCCAGCTGTTTTTTCACAGTAGAAAAATGACTTGAGAGTTTACCGGTACTTCCGCATACGTGTCCATGATGCAATGATGAGGTGTCTCTGATTGGCTCAGAATGTGTGAAGGAACACTCCCCCCTCCCCTCTCACTCTCTGTATGTGTTTACCTTGCCAGAGTAGCATCCAGCTAGGTTTTGTTGCTTGTTCTGAAAATGGGTAAGGAAAAATTAGGCTTTATTTCCACAGAGAGCACAGAGTTTGATCCGCCATTTTTTTCAAGTTTGTGCAGCAGCTACCGTGGCGCCGTCTTCTCTCATAGATGCTAATGCTACTTCAGATTCGCTAAAATGAGGGAATGACCTTAACCATACGAGGGTGATGCCAGATGGAAAGGTTTTTTCTGGGTCCCTCGTTCCTCTTGTGGTTTTCTGTGAATGCGGTATGCAGCCAGTGGAGGTACTGAACCACTTTCAAAGGCAGCATATGTTGGCAAGTTGAGGTGACCCATCAGATTCTAAAAGGAGCGTGGAAAAATGGTTTTCAGCGGAATGACACCTTTAAAGAGATAATTCAGTATTTTTCACATGAATTTGTATGGCGTCATTGTCTTTACACTGGTGCACCCACAGTGACTGTGTATTGAGTTCTGGTTTGGTTTTAGTCAAAGTGAAAGTAGTCCCAGCAGGTTTCCCGGGGTCACGAAAATAAGACGTGTGTCTTCTCAAAACAGTATGTGTGCGAATGAGCGAGTTATTTGCATTACAAAATTGTTATGGAACAAAAAGTCACACCTCGTAATTGCTTGGAGCTACTTTCTCTCAATAGCGATCACGCGTTGTCACTGCTAACAGCTGTGCGCCTGCACGTAACAGCTACAAACACTGCCAAACAACTGATGAAAGTAGTTTGCTAAGGTTCGTTGTCCAAGTCCTTCAGAGGGGCTTTGTTTGCTTTCAGGTGAGTCCAGGTGTGGAAAGTTGTTGGTTAAAAACTGTTTGGAAATGTTTGAAATGGTTTTATAGGTTTTTGATAAGTAGAGCCTCAGACCAGATTTTCCACGATTACAAAAATGGTTTCTTTAACTCCTCTCTCAAACCATTGGTCTTCTCCGGTCAGGATCCTGACATCACTGCCTTTTTCTTCCAAATGCAGGTGGACTGCAGAGTCTCGGCCTGAGGTGTATAATGTACAAGTCTGCACATTCTTCACTGCACTCAACAGCACAGACTATGTTGCTTTGCTTCTCCCTCTGTAGTTTGTCCATAGGATGAACCCAAACGTGTCTCAGGGTGTTTGTGGGTTTGAAATATACCAGGATATTGTGCCAGTCCAGATTAACCTAGAAGAACTACCAAGAAGAACGATGACCTCAGGAAATGAGAACCTAGCATGCGTGGCTTGGTTTGACACTGATGACATGTATTCCTTCTGTCAGACCTTCAGTGGGTTGTGTGAATGTATGGACACCCAGGTCTACGTCATATGTTTACCTTCGTACAGTATTCAGGGTGTTCTATTACAGCAGACAGAGTCCTGTTTTAGAAAAGCTTTCATACATGAATCATGATGATCATTTTCCCTGACTGTTTTTATTCTTCTTTAGGCATGAAAAAACAATGCATTTGACATTTTTCATAGAATTCATCTGGACACCATTTACTTAACTTTTAAAGCTAAGAAACATGTATTTTAAACACATCATGAGAAAGTGATAAACTCTCTGAAAACTAGCAGCAGTTAATCTAATCTTTTCTCACATTTTCTCATACTCTGATGCTCGTTATTGAGACAATATGCAAAAAATTAAACTTTTTTGATGCAGAAAACAGTTAAAGGAATAGTTTGATATTTTTCACATGAATTTGTATGGGATCAGCATCTTTACTCTGGTGCACCCACAGTGACTTACCCTTCGAGAGTGTCCTGTGTATGGAGTTCTAGTCCGGTTTTGGTTAAAGCGAAAGTAGTCCCAGCAGGTTTCCTGGGGTCAACAAAATAAGATGCATTTCTTGTCAAAACAATATGTATTTGATTGAGTTATTTGCATAACAAAACCATCACTGAACAAAAACTCAAACTTTGATCAATGCATGCTGTCACTGCTAACAGCTGTGCGCCTGAATCACTCATTCATTTGTTTTTCAAACTAAAATCAAAAATAAGACGAGGAAACAACAAGTCGTTTCTTCATTATTTGTCTCCAAATCCAAAATGAAAAAAATGCATAGCAACAAAACTCATGACTTTTGAAGAGAACAGCTTTAGAGTCACTGACTACTGTAATGACAAATATGTGTGAAAGCATTAAACCAGTCTCCCATTCATCCCCCTGCAGGCGATCTACAAAATGGTCGGGACAGTGATCATGATGAAGATGAATGAGGATGGCCTGACGCCCGAGCAGAGGGTGGACAAGATCTTCTCCAAGATGGATAAGAACAACGACGACCAGATCTCACTGGAGGAGTTCAAAGAGGCGGCCAAAAGCGATCCGTCCATCGTATTACTCCTGCAGTGCGACCTCCAGAAATAGGCCGGCGAAGCAAAGATGGAGAGAGAGAAAGATAGTGTTAGATAGAAAGAGAGAGAGTGAGAGAGAGAGAGAGAGGGAAAGAGAGAGCGCTCCACCAGCCGCCACGGACTGCACAGAAAGAAATTTCATGTTCCATTCAGTTTGCAGCTATTTCCACTGAAAAAAAAATGCTTGGACTACCTTTCAATGGATCTGCTTCTTGTGTTTGAAACACTCGTGTGCATGAGAATGTTATTTGCTCTAAAAAGATCTACACATAACATACAAACGGTGTGCAAGACTGCAGGTGCACACTCACACCACAGATTCACACTCACGCTGCACACACAACCTCAAATTACATATTAACACCTTGCACAAATAATATATATAAATATATATATATAGATATAAATATGAATATAAATATATTTAAATTATTTAATGATTAACTGCCAAAATGTGAAGTGTGCAAAGTATTTTCCATACAGTCTCATTCTACTGGAGCTTGCGCATCAGTGATGTGCTACGTTGAATTTGCCGCTACTCTATTTATTGTTCCAAGTTTACTGATGCTAGCTGTATGTGTTTCATAATACTGAGTAATGTCAACCGAACCAAATTCCTATGATAATGTATCTGCCTCCAATAAAAACACTCTTATCCATCGTCTCAAATAATAGCTCTAGATAGACGAAGAAATGGATTAGCGTTTGTCCAACTTTTCCTTCCAAAAAACATGCTTGTACTGTCAGTAAAAAAAAAAAAAAAAAAGTAAATGTAGTTAATTTGCATGCCTTTAGGTTCTGCCTTAAAAAAAAACCTCCTCTTTTTGCATCCTGTAAGATTACACAAAGACAGAAAGCCTTATCGAAGCAGCGTGGCAATAGATTTTTAACGACAAAAACGAAAAAAAAAAAAATTACATTACGGTAGATCCCTTCTACAAATATTGTCGTTTTGGGATGTAATTTTTTGTGATCTGTCCGGACCCTTTCTTTTTTGACTGCTTTAACTGTGGGAGCATGCTTCCTTGTAGATTAGCTGTAGTATCTGTTGCTAAGAACTAAAATCCTGTCTCGCCCCTGCCCCCTTACAATGCATTTAAAACACACGTATCTCATTAATCTCTCGTCAAATTTGCAGATGTTGAAATGTGGAGGATTCCAAGGAGAGCTATACATACATATTAAAATTAGAAGCTAACGGACCGGGGGCAAATGAGATCAAATATTAATGAAAATAATTTTTAAAAAGAAGAACAAATTCCTTGAAGAATGAATGGATGATCTCGGAACTGGAGCCAACAATGAGTTTAATTCGATTATCAAAATTTTTTTTTTTGTTTAAAAAAAAAAGAAAAAAAAGAAAAAAGGTGTCCATCTATATTTTGAGAGGTTCGAAGCATTGTTACGAAACTTAGTTGTGTCACCATTGAGTCCACTTTTGAAATCGGCCTTCAGGTTGCATATCAGTATGGTGAATTCATTGGAGTTTTTTGGACTCGAGTAGAAGTAAAGGCCAGGGCAGCGTTTTAACTCGACTCATCCTTTGTGTTTTTTCAGTGGAAGTACACGAGTGCTATAAGTCAAAGTAAGTGAGAGGAGCAGTGAATGGCGTTTCATTGTGAACACTGTAACTAGAAGACAGCCCTTAAAGCCATGCGTTAAGTCAGTTGGACAATTCGCCCGACCCAGCCCCAACCTCTCAATCAGTCAGTCTTTTTGTACTTTTTTACTCCCTTCTCACACACATTGTACATGTACTGATGCATACTAAATGTAGAGAAGTTCAGTAAAGTGCAGTACCTCCTGAGAAATGAATTGGAATTAACCTGTGAGCCCTGTTGTCTCTTCAAATAAGTTTACCTGGCCCTGTCTGAAGACACCAGAGACAGCCTGGTTTAATCCATGAGCTAAAAGGAGGCTAAAGGAGTTGAGCGACATCCATTATAAACAGAATTGCAATAAAAACCCTTTGCGTCCCAGTCCATTGTCATCTCTCAGCAGTATGGCTAGTCCCTGTCGGTTTGTAATCTGAACTTCTTTACATGAACATCTTTGGCCAGACAATGTTTCTATTTACAACTCTGTTATTATTATTATTATTATTATTATTATTATTATTATTATTATGACTATTATTGCTATTATGATCAAGATACCAAATGTAAGCAAAGGCAACCGTGTACAAGGATTCTTTTGTAGCATGTATTGTGTCCCTGACGACATGGCTGCACTACTCCCTGTGTTGTGATTTAATCTATTAAAAGGAACTCTATGGGCTGGTGTCTGGTCTGGTATCTCATCACACATCACTAACATATTTAGCAGAGGTGGAAAGTAGCTAAGTAAAAGTACTTTGTTACTGTACTTAAGTAGATTTTTTTTAGGCATCTGTCTGTACTTTACGCGAGTATCAATTTTTCTAGCAACTTTTACTCCCTACATTTTTGCATAAATATCTGTACTTTATACTCTTTACATTCTCAAAAAAAAATTGTTTTACTTTTATACTTTATTATAATTGAGAAATTGTACTTTTTTACTTATACTAAAGTAAAGGAGTTGAATCAGTACTTCTACTTTTACCAGAGCATTTTTTTCTATTTCTTTACTTAAGGGACAGTGTGCATATAAACATTAACCACTGAAGGAGAGATGCCTGTACCAGGTTGTAGCACTTCCTGCTAATTTCCTCCTGTAGTCCAAAACCAGTTTGTCCGTTGATCAAGGCCTTTAGCAATCCAGTGAGCTCCAGGCGAAATGGAGCAATACCACAGGAAATTGTGGGGGTAGTAGAGAGGCGGAAGGGTAAAATTTGGGAATTCCACCCACGAAGAAGGTTCCCGCTAGGATCTGTGCATAGGTTAATTCAGGTCAGGTATCACTTTTGCAACTTATGATTAGTTGCTGTACTGCTCTGTGGGACGATGCTCTGTTTTGTTTTGTTTTTTTACATTAACAGTTAGTTATTTTAAGAATGCCATTAAAGTTATCCCTGAATGTTTGCTTAAAACTATCCAAAACCATTTGAAATATGATAGTTTACATCCCATATTGCCAGGTTTAATTGTGAAAGTAACTAGATAGCAAAAGTACAAACAAGTTTATAAGAGAATATTTAACTCAGTCAGACTACTAAGAAATACAACTTCCTTTACTGAAAGTCAGGTTTAAATATTTAAAGTTCCTAATTCCACCAAAAGCAAAAGAGATGCAATTTAAAACCGTGAATATAACATTTATCCATCAAAAGAACTGCTACTGCACAGATTTAATGTAGACTAGAACTATGTGTGTTCTGTAAACGGCTCGTTACCGCCCCCTACAGGATTTCAAATGCAACATCCATAATACGGGCGGAGGTTTAAATACCAGCTCCGGGAGCAACTTCAGGAACAAAAAGACAAATTTCGTCCTGTTCCGGAGGTATAAAGCAGGCTTTACCGGTGTAATTGTTTTCATCAGGTATATACACATAAACAGAAGGGGTTTAAACTTACCATTCATACGTGGTATTTATTTATAACCTCGTCTACGGCGATGCCCACCAAGTTCTTCTGGTAAACGTCGTGGTTCTCCATGTATCCTTCCGCCATGACTTGGGGCTACCGAACACTAGCTGCTAACATCCGTTGCAGGTGTGGTTGTCATTTCTTCCTCCCAGTTCCATTACTGTCAGCCCAAGTTTACCAGCCTTTTTGACTTGGTCCTCTACCAACACAACCAGGGGTGGGGGTACCATAATAACCATGGGCTTCTGCACTGGTACTATTTCTTTATCCACCAGTGGAGCCACCTGTTAGATCAAACTCTTGCCAAACCGGATCGGAAGAAGAGCGAAAACATCATTTCCATTAACGAACGCTTCCAAAGCTGTCCTCTGTTCATCTTTTAGGGAATTAACATGTGGTAGAGTAGCCAAAATAGTGGAAATAGCCGAGTCGATACACTACTACACTGCCGTCGCTTCTGCTTAATGTTACACCAGACACGACGCTTCCCTGCGATACTGATTGGCTCCTTCGTTTGGAACTAGATTTGATCCTCGTGCTGCTCAGATGACGTAAGTTAAGTTAACATTTCCTGCCCATATCCACAAAACTGAGTAACTGTGACCTGATCAAACACTTTTTCTACACAGTTACTCTCTATTAAAGGCTTTATTTTTTTGATACTTCTGAAACTTTCCTGTTTTTCCCCAGTTAAAGAAGTATTATTCTCTACTTTATACTCATTATATTCTCAGAATAGATTAGTTATTAAACAGATGTGACAGTATGAAACATAAGTCACCACAGGAAAACTCACTGGGAGGAGAGAAACTGTGAGTTTATATATCATAGTTTTATGACTATTATCTCACAATTTTGACTTTTGTCTCACAATTTTAAAATTTGATCTCACAATTTTGACTTTTTCTCTTAAAATTATGCATTTTTTTCAAAAAAAATCTCCTTTGTGATTTATTTTAAATCTCATGATGACTTTTTGTTTTTATCTCAATTGTGACTTTTTTTGCCCAAATTTCCTACCCATATCCACAAAACTGAGTACAGTGACCCTATCAAACACATTGTCTACAGTAGGACCACAGCAGCAGGTTAGAATCAGAACCACTATTCTTTGTCACGTGTGGATGAGCAACACTCCCTTAAGACTGTGCAAAGATGCAAAATAACTATACAAATATACAACTATACAAATATACAAAAATATACAAGATGAGAAAGACTATAATAAGTAAAATATAAAGTAAGTAAAATAAAAAATAAGAATATAGAGGAAAAATATGAATAAAAATGTAGCCTGGAGGTAATATAAATATGTACATGGATATACATATCCAGAGATGGATAACCCGTGAGGTGATAAGGTACAAAAACTGCAGACAAGAAGTTAGGTCAGTAACATGTATTTGCTGGGGCACGGATAAAGGATAAGAAGAGAGAGGAGGAGCAGAGAGAAATAGTGTGAACAACATTCATGCCACATTTCTATCACTAGAGGGAGACAGTTCAATACTGCACAGCTTGGCAAAAAATAAATAAATAAAAATGCTGATAACATTTTCTTTGACCACCATTATCTTAGAGTACAGGATGCATTCACAGAAATATTTGCTGCAGTTCATTTAATTTAGGCAGTATTTTTATTACTATTATTTATTTAGAATATGGAGTGATATAAGCTTCCTGATTGCTGCAAGTCGACAACACAGCATTGAAATAATTCCAGGAAACAATTACAATACACATAAGGAAAACAAGAAAATAAAAATACGTCATATTCAAAAAGGCTCACCACTATTGTCAAAACCAGTAATATGTATGTATGTATGTATGTATGCATGCACTTGCTTCTATGTTGTTCAAGTTTAAGGTTATTCACATTTTTTGTAAAATTATACTTAGTTTTTGTGTGAATACATGAAAAATATTTACATCTCCAAAGAGAAAGATTTGCAGTTGTCATTATTTCTGTTACTATGATAGTATTTTACTGATCTTTCTCACTTTAGGTTAGTGTCATTTGTATTTCACAATGGACCCTTTGGCACTATGGTTTTTCAGAAAATGTCAAGATAAAACAAAAACTTGAGGGACTCTCTGTGGAATTATTTATCTTTGGTGGCAAATAGCTCCCAAAATAAAGGAAGCTCATTTCAAAAATCAAATGTCCAAATTACCCTACTAATTAGGTTTTTTAGCACACAAGAGTTTGAGACAGATTGCCGTGTTTTGGTTCAACTGAAGCTGCAATCATTAACCACTGAGCCACAACCATAATTGTTCTAAAAATGTAAAATATTCCATCTTTTTCTTTGTTATATAGATTCTTTAAATGTAAACCCTTGTTATATATTTTGGATAAGTTTCATGTTCATTGTATAAAGTGGAAAAACAATCCCGTCCATTTTAGATCTGTGAAAAAAATGTCCAAAGACTGAAAAATTGAGTTTATTTAAAACCTGTTTTGAATGTATTTTTATAGCATGGCACACAGCTGAGGGCAAGTGCAAGACTAGTGGTCAATCTAAATACCCGAGGACAGTACCATCATAAGCCATTTAAAGTTACATGCCGAGTAAGAAATGGGTCAATATTGCAGTAAATGCATACGGTCCATTGATCTACGTGGGTTCACACAAAGGACAGATGATTGTACTACGATGTAAATACAGGATTGCAGGAGACAAAAGCTCATAGAAAAAAAGCTTTTTATTTTACAGACATGACACATTATAGTCACAACTCAACCCAGTACAGAACACAATTGGATTTTCAGAGGGATTATTGATGTAGCATAAACAGTAAATCCTGCCACATAAGTATCTTCAAATACATGTCTGCACCATCTGAGTAGTACATACCAACAGTGTCCTTGGATCATATAGACAAACACTCCTCTCTGAGAAGTCATTTTCTTTAAAAAGAAATTTGTACAAATGCAAAAAAAAAAAAAAAAAAGTACTGAGAAGATAAAAGAGGGAGATAAGGAGTTGGAAAACTGCTACTTCGGAGGGTCTGTGTTGATGCCATATTTTTCTTTTAGAAGTTTCAGCTGCTCTTCTTTCTTCTTTGTGTCCATTTTCTGGAAAGCCTGTGAATACATAAATAACCAAATCAATTAGTAGTTGTTCAAAGAGGGGAATGTCTTTGGTACCAAAATATCTGATAATAGTAGTGTCCAATATTTAGAAAATAATGATTAAACATACTCTGTTTGCATTGTAGTAGAGAACCACCAAGTAACGGTTGCAGACATTGAAGCCTGACAGATGGTCGCAGGCATTCTTGGCATCAAAGATGTCCTCATACACCACGTAAGCTGTTCCTCTTGTTTCAGGTGTGTTCCCCCTGAGAAGACAGCAACACAAAAATTGTTAGAATAACAAGCAATCCAGTTTCACTGATGCACATGACAGCATTTATTGCATTTTCGACCAGTTGGGTTGGTAAAACAGAAATGAATGTCTGCCTTACTTCTAACCATGTATGACATGCTTTAAGCTGCACTGCTGGACAATGGCTGGGGGAAGCCATGGCCTAGTCCAGTGGTGGGGAATCCGGGTCCTGTACGTTTTAGATTTTTCCCCTCTTCCATCACACCTGGAGGCCATTAAATCATGACCAGGTCTCCGTAGAGCTGGATGATGAGCGGATCATCAGTTGAATCAGGTTTGATGGAAGAAGGAAATATCTAAAACATGCAGGATCCTGGCCCTTGAGGACCAGGACCTCCCCATCAGTGGTCTAGTCAGCTGGTTGCGATTTATGGGTCGCTGGTTTGATTCTTTGGATTGGCAGGCAGTTGCTGGCTGACTTAAGCCCCTCCATCTGCTCTGCTGTGTGGGAATGAAACATTCCATTTTTATAAAGATTTTATACTAATGCAAACAAATGTATGCTTAATATAATCCATACAAATATATATATATATATATATATATAGTAGAAAAATAAGACTTGCGGACATTAGAAAAATATATACATGCCAGTCCCACTTTCACAAATACTTTGCATTAAATTTCCACAACTACATACTGGTAAAAATGAGAGTCGATTTTAAAAACAAAAATTTAAAGTTAGCGTTGTATTAAAGTTTACCCTCAAGGTTTAACCATAAAATTAGTGACAATGTGTGGTTCAATATTAAACTAACCTTTATGTACACGTGCCAGTGAAGCCAGACATTGTTAAATCCACACTTTCCTGGCATTTCAGTTTAATTCGGGGGTACATTTTAGTCCATACCGAATTCACCACATCTTAAGAAGTGAGTGAACAGGAAATTAAATATTTGTTAATTTCCAGTTCACTGACTAGAACGTTAAGTCGACGTGAAATAAATTTTGTCTTCACTCGTCCAAACTATGTTTTATTATTAATCACACATTATTATGTTGTGTAAAAAAAATTTCATGGATTTTCCGACCTTTCCGGGCCTTTTTACTTTTCCAAAACCTTTTCACACCTAGAGTTTGCAAAATTTGTCCAAGTTTTTTCGAGAGGTATGAACCAGGATAACAAAAGACCAAAACAATATTAACATCGCAGTGTACTAAAAAATTTGGTTAAAGTTTTAGAACTATATTTTTCCAGACATTCGCTCATTTTAGTTAATTTCAGATATACACACTTACGTTCTGATTTGTCGTATTGGTCCATATTTCCCGAAGATGTCGTACATTTCCTCCGCTGTTATCTTGTAAGGCAGATTCCTAACGTACAGGATTCTGTTGACCTCAGGAGGTAAACGGATCTGTAGAGAACACATGGACATATATCATAGTAAAAGACAACAAAGTCACTACTGTTAGTCGAAAACATTAAAGCGCGTTAAATCTAAAATACAACCAAACATTTACCAACAACGACATTGTGATGCGTTAGCATGGTGCTAGCATTGGCAAATTAACACTCATGGTCATACTGTAACCGACGTAACCACTTCAGTTTTAATATAGTTCCCTATATATACATACAAAATACCACTTCCAAATATGTGCGCCCAAAAGACTGAAAGTTTTGGGGACAGTAGTTTTATTAAATTATTTAGCTTCGCAAGCTAGCACCATGCTAACGAGTTACCACTGCTATCAGACCAACACAAAGAAGTTAAAGATTTACTAAATCCGTCAAATTACATATATTTCTAGTTGCCCATACTTACATTGGCGCGTTTTGCTGCTTGCATAGCCATGGTGAGATATTTTTAGTGCAGTAATGTGACTGCTGAAAAACAAAAACGTAGCTCCTCAAGTCTTCAGAACGCAAAATGGCAGCGGTCGCTCTGTGATGACGAACTTCCGGCTAGTAAAGCGACGCTCCGTAAAGAGGGAGGCACAGATCAAGCAGCTACAGCGTGTGTCAAGGCTGTGTATGCAACTGCTATATATATGAAGGATGTACCGATGACGACATAAATACTTCCCTCCCCTCGGCGACCAGCCCCCCCCAAATCAGTGTTTGGAGACCCCGACACACACACACACACATTCTGTGGACACATACACAAAGGCATACGCATTCTGTGATTTTTATGGTTAAAGGACAGGAGTGAATGTTTACTGAGTCTATTTTTTAAGTTATTGGTACGAATGGGGGTGTTATTAAATAAGTGTTTCTTTTCCCCACTTCTTTTTGGATGTAAATATTATTATATATTTTCTTATGTATGTGGATATTGTGTGAATTGCTCGAAATAAACAAATCAAAATCTAAAACAGACAAATGTGGCATAGCAGCACCCCCACAACACGGGGGAGGGTTACATTTAATAAAGGTCTTGAAACAACAACCTTCCACACCTGGACCCACCTGACAGCAAACAAAGGCCCTCGGAAGGACTTGGACAACGACTCATTCCCTCCTTAATGATACTGAAACTCACATACAATACCCTCCAACGACCCTGACTCTCAGGGACACACCCTCTGTACAACCTTTTTTATTTTTATTTATTTAATTGTTGAGTTATTATGTACAAAATCTCTCACTTATTTACATATTTTAATTTAAGAATGTTTTTTAAGTCAGGCCAGACATAAACGAAATTTCATTCCACTGAGTAGCCTACCTGTCTGATAAAATGTTGTATGACAATGAAGGAATCTTCAATCTATTTTTATTTCTGTATTTAAGGACAATGTACTGAGAACATTAAGCTCACAGAGAGAGAGATGTGCTGTAGCTAAATAGTTTCCATCTGTAGTCCCTGACAACACAATAAATACATTTAAAATGCACAGTCACTAAAGATTGTACAATTAAAACATTAAAACAACATTAAAATAGCATTAAAAAATCACTCCCACTCATCATGGCAGTTACAACAGCACAGACACACTCTTACCCAAATGTGTGTGTGTGTGTGTGTGTGTGTGTGTGTGTGTGTGTGTGTGTGTGTGTGTGTGTGTGTGTGTGTGTGTGTGTGTGTGTGTGTGTGCGTGCGTGTGTGTGTGTGTGTGTTAAAAATAAGGTAATGTACTTTTTCATTATACACTATGCAACAAAATTTGTCCTCTGCATTTAACCTATCTTTGATGGTTATATTTTATACTTGGTCTTGGTTTAACTACTAAAAACTACTACTACTACTAAATACTAAAAACAAAATATGACAGAATCATTTTGGTTCAATGTTAAATAAGAAGGAAACGCTGATTTAAAAAAAAAAAAAAAAGATCAGTGTTTATTAGTGTAGTTGTTGCTTTTGTCCAGTAGGAGGCAGTGCAGGAGCAGGATGAAGAGCTGGTTTCTGCAGGTTATTTCCATAAAACTGAAGTAAAGTCTCAGTGTTTCCGTGTTATGTGACGTATATATGATATAGAAGAGTGTGTTGTTAATTAATGATTAAGAGTATGTAAAAGACTGGGTCTGGCTGTATTACTCAGGCTTCACTACAGCTTCTATTCACAGGCGCGATCCCACTACTGAGCGGCACGAGGGCTTTGACCTGCTCCGTCTCCGGCCTGGGCCGGTGCACCCCTCCTTAGACGACCTGGTGGTCCCGGGCTCCCCCAGGAGCACCATATCGATACCGAACTTAGCGCGGACACCCGATCTGCATAGTCCACTGTAGCTCAGAGCTCCTGAGCTCAAACCATCCACCAGCCTCAACCTCCCGGTAACTGGGATTACAGGCGCGCGCCACTGCACCCGGTGAAGAAACCACCATACAACAACAACAATAGGACTGTAGACGTTGACAAATGTGACGTCATCAAACGAATGGAAACAGTGATTGGCACATACCAATAATGTGTGTTTACTTGAACTCCTCACCACATATCTGTAGGTACTGATCCTTAAACATCATGTAAAAACTGTCTACACTTTATATTCCTATTATGTTTAAACTATTCTTGGAAAAGCAATTCAGGATCAGACATAGTCTCAGTCCAGTGACTGGTGATTTACTTTCTAAAAACAATGAGAATATTTAATTTATTTTAATTATTACCCAAAAAGTTCCAGTTTTAATTTGAACGTGTGTGTGTGTGCGCGCGCGCGTGTGTGTGTTGTAACAGTATTTGTTGACCCCCCCCCTTCCAAGGAACTTGGAAATTTATGAGATTGTACCGGAACCTTCTATTTGGATTTACTTGAGAAACATCATACATTTCTTTAGTAAAGGACCTTGTTTGAATTGAATGTACTATTTAATATTTTATACTTGGTCTTGGGTTACCTTTAGTATTACTAAAAACAAAAGATGACAGAATCATGTTGGTTCAATGTTAAATAACAAGGAAACACTGGTTAAAAAAAAAAAGATCAGTGTTTATTAGTGTAGTTGTTGCTTTTGTCCAGTAGGAGGCAGTGCAGGAGCAGGATGAAGAGCTGGTTTCTGCAGGTTTTTTCCATGAAACTGAAGTAAAGTCTCAGTGTTTCCGTGTTATGTGACGTATATATGATATAGAAGAGTGTGTTGTTAATTAATGATTAAGAGTTTGTAAAAGACTGGGTCTGGCTGTATTACTCAGGCTTCACTACACCTTCTATTCACAGGCGCGATCCCACTACTGAGCGGCACGAGGGCTTTGACCTGCTCCGTCTCCGGCCTGGGCCGGTGCACCCCTCCTTAGACGACCTGGTGGTCCCGGGCTCCCCCAGGAGCACCATATCGATACCGAACTTAGTGCGGACACCCGATCAGCATAGTCCACTGTAGCTCAGAGCTCCTGAGCTCAAACCATCCACCAGCCTCAACCTCCCGGTAACTGGGATTACAGGCGCGCGCCACTGCACCCGGTGAAGAAACCATCAACTCATAGGACTGTAGGCATTGACAAATGTGACGTCACTAAACAGCTGACACTTGATGATAAATTGAATTGGATTGAATGATTAAGGATTTAAAAGTTTGTAAATCAAACAATCAATCAAACAAACAAACACTGGGTCTGGCTGTATGACTCAGGCTGCACTACAGCCTTTACTGACAGGTGTGATCCCACTACTGAGCGGTCATTTGAACACCAGGAGGTGCTGATGCTGAGTTTTGGGAAAAAAGGTTCAAAACACCTCGAAACACTCCTGGAAACACCTAGATGGGCATAAATAATGATTTAAAGCACCTTTTAACCAGATCACTCCCACTCATCATGACAGTTACAACAGCACAGGCACACTCATACCCAAATATTTACCAATCATTACCTTATGTTGCATCAGATCATTCTCCATTTTACATTCTATTTGATTATAGTTAGAATATAATCAAATAGAATGTACATATGTATACATGCTATTTGAATGTATACATATATGTAATATAATGAATGTACATTGTCCCTCTATACCAAATTACATTAAATTAAATTAAATAAATAAATGAATGATACTGAAAACAACTGGTGAGATAATCATCTTGGTTCAATGGGAAATAATTGTGTATGTGTGTGTGTGGGTGGGTGGTAAAAAAAAAAAAAGTAAAGTACTTTATTTGTCTTTATACGCTGTGCAACAAAATTTGTCCTCTGCATTTAACCTATCTTTGATGGTTATATTTTATACTTGGTCTTGGTTTACTACTAAAAACTACTACTACTACTCAATACTAACAACAAAAGATGACAGAATCATTTTGGTTCAATGTTAAATAACAAGGAAACACTGATCAAAAAAAAAGATCAGTGTTTTTTAGTGTAGTTGTTGCTTTTGTCCAGTAGGAGGCAGTGCAGGAGCAGGAAGAGCTGGTTTCTGCAGGTTATTTCCATAAAACTGAAGTAAAGTCTCAGTGTTTCCGTGTTGTGTGACGTATATATGATATAGAAGAGTGTGTTGTTAATTAATGATTAAGAGTTTGTAAAAGACTGGGTCTGGCTGTATTACTCAGGCTTCACTACAGCTTCTATTCACAGGCGCGATCCCACTACTGAGCGGCACGAGGGCTTTGACCTGCTCCGTCTCCGGCCTGGGCCGGTGCACCCCTCCTTAGACGACCTGGTGGTCCCGGGCTCCCCCAGGAGCACCATATCGATACCGAACTTAGCGCGGACACCCGATCGGCATAGTCCACTGTAGCTCAGAGCTCCTGAGCTCAAACCATCCACCAGCCTCAACCTCCCGGTAACTGGGATTACAGGCGCGCGCCACTGCACCCGGTGAAGAAACCACCAACTCATAGGACTGTAGGCATTGACAAATGTGACGTCACTAAACAGCTGACACTTGATGATAAATTGAATTGGATGATTGAATGATTAAGGATTTAAAAGTTTGTAAATCAAACAAGCAAACAAACACTGGGTCTGGCTGTATGACTCAGGCTGCACTACAGCCTTTACTGACAGGTGTGATCCCACTACTGAGCGGTCATTTGAACACCAGGAGGTGCTGATGCTGAGTTTTGGGAAAAAAGGTTCAAAACACCTCGAAACACTCCTGGAAACACCTAGATGAGCATAAATAATGATTTAAAGCACCTTTTAACCAGATCACTCCCACTCATCATGACAGTTACAACAGCACAGGCACACTCATACCCAAATATTTACCAATCATTACCTTATGTTGCATCAGATCATTCTCCATTTTACATTCTATTTGATTATAGTTAGAATATAATCAAATAGAATGTACATATGTATACATGCTATTTGAATGTATACATATATGTAATATAATGAATGTACATTGTCCCTCTATACCAAATTAAATTAAATTAAATTAAATAAATAAATGAATGATACTGAAAACAACTGGTGAGATAATCATCTGGGTTCAATGGGAAATAATTGTGTATGTGGGTGGGTGGGTGGTAAAAAAAAAAGTAAAGTACTTTATTTGTCTTTATATGCTGTGCAACAAAATTTGTCCTCTGCATTTAACCTATCTTTGATGGTTATATTTTATACTTGGTCTTGGTTTACTACTAAAAACTAAAACTACTACTCAATACTAACAACAAAAGATGACAGAATCATTTTGGTTCAATGTTAAATAACAAGGAAACACTGATCAAAAAAAAGATCAGTGTTTATTAGTGTAGTTGTTGCTTTTGTCCAGTAGGAGGCAGTGCAGGAGCAGGATGAAGAGCTGGTTTGTGCAGGTTTTTTCCATAAAACTGAAGTAAAGTCTCAGTGTTTCCGTGTTATGTGACGTATATATGATATAGAAGAGTGTGTTGTTAATTAATGATTAAGAGTTTGTAAAAGACTGGGTCTGGCTGTATTACTCAGGCTTCACTACAGCTTCTATTCACAGGCGCGATCCCACTACTGAGCGGCACGAGGGCTTTGACCTGCTCCGTCTCCGACCTGGGCCGGTGCACCCCTCCTTAGACGACCTGGTGGTCCCGGGCTCCCCCAGGAGCACCATATCGATACCGAACTTAGCGCGGACACCCGATCTGCATAGTCCACTGTAGCTCAGAGCTCCTGAGCTCAAACCATCCACCAGCCTCAACCTCCCGGTAACTGGGATTACAGGCGCGCGCCACTGCACCCGGTGAAGAAACCACCAACTCATAGGACTGTAGGCATTGACAAATGTGACGTCATCAAACGAATGGAAACAGTGATTGGCACATGTTTAAATTTGAACATCTGTCTGTGTGTGTGTGTGTGTGTGTGTGTTTAGATGTGTATCTAAAGGAAGAACAGAAAATAACTTGAAAAGCACTTGGAGAACAAAGCAGATCAGCCTGATCGCCTGAAAGATGTGTGGTCCCCCCCCCTGCCCCCACACTGACACCACCAAACTTCTATCACTTGTTCCTTGTGCCAGTATCAACTTTTTTGGAAAATTTCAGCCAAATCCGTTGATAACATTTTGAGTTATCATGCTATAAGTTACACACATGTGCCCCCCCCCATAAACACACACACAGTGATTATAATAATGTCTCCCAACCAATGTTGAGTGAGATTAACTAAAACAGGATAAAAACATAAATCTCTTCACAAAGAACTTATCACTAACATTCCTGAAGTAAAATAAACTAAATGTAAAACTTTAATTACTAACATAACAATTCATCCTAATACTTTAATATATGAATTAAAATTATATTTCAGATAGCAAGGGAGAGAGAGAGTGAGAGTGAGTGAGTGAGTGAGTGAGTGAGTGAGTGAGTGAGTGAGTGAGTGAGTGAGTGAGTGAGTGAGTGAGTGAGTGAGTGAGTGAGTGAGTGAGTGAGTGAGTGAGTGAGTGAGTGAGTGATAGATAGATAGATAGATAGATAGATAGATAGATAGATAGATAGATAGATAGATAGATAGATAGATAGATAGATAGATAGATAGATAGATAGATAGATGAAGGGCTGAGTGTCAGAGGGAGAATGAGTAGGGGTCCGGCACCCTGCTACGGTCTAACAGAGAGAGTTCATTGTTCTCTGGCCTAAATTTCTTGACCTGGAACCACAGAGAAAAGGTCAGTGTGAATGGGACGCTGCTTCATGTCTTCACTCTCCACTGGACAAACCATGACATCATCCAACTGTCAAAAAACATTTAATGACGATCTAAAGGTCTTCAGCTTTAACATTACATCTTAGATCTACCTATGATTGCTACATGTTTTTATGCAGAAGAGGAAAAAAATGAAATAGAGTTGGTTTTCTGAATGCTTTTCTACTTTAGTTTTACTTAATATTGAGGTGGGGGGTTATCTCTAGTTTAGTTTGTTTTTATTACTTTTTAGAGCAGATTTGCTAATTTTTATTAGTTTTATTTTTTTTCTCTAAATCTTAGTTTTAGTTTAGTTTTCATACTAGGTAATTTAAAAAAAAATATCTTTTTATTTCTTTAAAAAAATATAATTTTTAAATCACTTATTCATTTTATTTTTGTAAATATATTTATTCATTTATTCGTATTATTTTCATATATATATATATATATATATATATATATATATATATATATATATATATATATTTTTTTATCTTTGTCACCGTCATATTCAAATAAATCCCATACAGGACTTTTTCTTGCAGCTTTCCCCCAACGTTAGTTTAATTGACAAGCATGAAAGCAAAGGGAATTTTATTTATTTATTTGTGGACATTTTAGTTTTATAAGAACACAATAGTTTCAGATAATTAGCATTTAAAAAAAAAAATATTATTATAGTTTTTATTTATTTCATTTAACAAAAATTATTTTTCAATTGTACATTTCATCATTTCATTAGTTTTTATTGACAATAATAACCTTGGTCCAAACACATTAATTCTCTACTTTTTGCTTCTTTCTCATTTGCCTATTTTTACATATTTTTTATAAGGTCAACCATATAAATCTGATTTGTACTTCTGTTTCTGCTTTTCATTCCTCTCCACATCTGCCAAACCTTAATTCACATCTGACAGAAAGACTCAGTGATTGTATACGTTTATCACCTGCGGCTTCATCAGCGTCTCCATCACATCATCAGCATCACATCAGTGGGTGTGTTTCTGTGAGGTGCCTCTTGTCATTTTTTTTTTTTTCTGCCCTCGGGAGCTTGTTTTGATGTTTCGAAGCTGAGGAGGAGCAAACAGATAAATCTCTTCCTTTTTTTCATCAGGCTGACTTCATTCTTCACAAGCCTTTGATGAGATGGGGGGGGGGGGGGGGGGGGGGGGGGGCAAACCTGGGTGGAGTCTGCAGATTTACAGTCAGCAGAAGTGTGTAGGCCATTAAGCCAAGCTACTTGCTAATGAACAGTCACTGCAATCACACTGGGGGGAGTACAGTGTGACGCTCATTGATCTAGTGTCATCCTGAGGGACACGGAGACTCTGTTTTGACCCTGACAGGACAGAGGACAACAAGATTAATCTTCATTTTTTTTATGAAAAAAAAAATTCTATTTGTTACCTACTTTCCTATCTGCTCATTTGTTGTTGTGTTTTGGGTTTTTTGTATATATGTATATGTTTATTATTATTATTATTATTATTATTATTATTATTATTATTATTATTATTATTATTATTATTATTATTATTATTATTATTAATTATTATTGTATATGCACTCTATTGCTATAAAATGAATTCAGGTTAATGGGGAAGTGAAGAAGTGGTAGGATTAAATAAGCTTATGCTTCATCCTATTCCTCTTCGGACATGTCATTGTGTATAATAATAATAATAATAGTAGTAGTAGTAGTAGTAGTAGTAGTAGTAGTAGTAGTAGTAGTTGTAGTTGTAGTTGTAGTTGTAGTTGTAGTTGTAGTTGTAGTTGTAGTTGTTGTTGTTGTTGTTGTTGTTGTTGTTGTTGTTGTTGTATTGATTATTGTTACATTCTGCACATGTTCGAAATAAAGCATTCAAAAAAAACAAACAAATTCATGTTGTGCTTTATGGGGTTACAGATGTGACCACAGACAATGTTACTGTCATTGTCTTAAATGTACAATCAGACCTAATAGAAAACTGAACTTGTGCAAATATTACAAAGTGGTGCATGATTTGCTTGTATTTTTTTGGGGGGGGGGGCTACGGTGGTCGACGGGGGGGCAAACGCACCGCATCGACAAAACGCTGCAAACATAAGATGCAAGAGATAAATGCTGCAATACCAGAAGCAAAAACGTACAAACAACCAATAACAAATGCAAAAGAAAAATACTGCAAACGCTCAAAACAAGTACAAGAGAGAAACGCTGCAAATTCACTCCACAACAAAACGTAAGTTCCCAAAATAAAAGGGAAGAAGAAGAAGGTAGTGGCTGAAGATGAAGTTCATTAATTTAAGAGATTAGCGTGAAAATTTTTTTTTTCCCCCCCTTCATCTTTTAATGGTAACACATTTGACATAATGTGTTGGTGCAGTTTATTACAGAATGTGTCTTAATTACAAAATTAAATAAAAATTTTTTTGACATATATTACAAAATGCACCATTATTATAAAATATGGCTCAACAAGCTGATATTTTCTTTTTCCTCTTACAAATATCTGAAAATCTTCTTTACATAGAATGTGAAAACACAAAATTCTGAAACTTATCCCAAATATCAGCCTCATATATTACGCAGCCATCTATCATGTTGCACAATACAACTAAATGTGTCATCTTCCACATACACTGTCATCATTCTCTGGGTTTGAACATATAGTTGACAGGCAGCCTCAGCTGTTGCCTGGTGACGCAGAGCTGCAGACTGTGGCGGGTCACCATCAGAGGTGAAGTGTCTCATGGGAAAACAGAGATGAGTGCTGTAATTAGCGAGGGATAAAGTCAGCAGCAGCAGAGGGTTCCTCGGACGTCCCCGGGGGGACATGGAGACGCGTGGCTAACCTACCTGTGGCTCCAACACAAGCACATGGACATGGACACATTAAACAGGATAATTATTTACCTCTTTCTTTAACAATATCTCATGTTTCTTCAACTATTTCAGTGTCAGATTTGATAAATATATAAAAATATGTCCACATTTTTACTGACTCATCCAAAGTCATTTTGTTGCATCTTTCATGTCGTCTTCATATTGTGCTTTTTTTTTTTTTTTTTTTAGGTCTTTTAACTGTGGTCTCTCCTCTGCATTTGACACACTGGGGGAAAAAAACAGGAAAAATCAACTGTAAAAATTAACTGTATTTTTCTCATTTTTTGTCCAAATTTCTCATCACACTTTGATTTGATTTGATTTGGATGAGTTATTTCGAACATGTGCCAAAGTGCAACAATAATCAATACAACAATAATAATAATAACAATGACATGTTCGAAAAGGAGTAGGATGAAGCATAAGCTATATATATATATATATATATATATATATATATATATATATATATATATATTTATTTTATTCACATTGGCTCATTTTGGATCCATATTGAGTTATTAGTGTCAGCTTATTTTCATTCCTTTTAATTTTTTTGGTTTATTTTTTGTGTTTTTCATTTCATTTTCCACAAATACAATATTATTATTATTATTATTAATTTTATTTTGTGTTGTTGTTGGTTCTGTATTTATTCTTGTGTATTGTTTTCATTTTATATATATGTATGTATATATATATATATATATATATATATATATATATATATATATACTTATATAACTTCCACCCACTCCTTTTTTTTTTTACTGTATGTTTCCTTTTTCTTTTTTTTTTTTAATGTTCAAATAAATTGAATAAATCAAATCAAATCAAAATTAACCTGGGGTAAACAAAGCTTAAACAAATTAAACAAAAAAAAAATGCTCTCACACAACAATTATGAAGAAATAAAACCAAAAAAAATGCACTAAGGACGAATTAATGTGCAGTGAGTATAAATAAATGACAGACATATATGAAACATTTATCCAGTTTGTTTCATATCATCACTGATCATTTTAATGAATTTTATTTCAATATTTTAATTTTGCCCACATTTTGCTGCCAAACATAAAATCAAAATCTTGGCATGAACAATAAGCACAAACTTGTGTGTTTGTTTGTTTGTTTGTTTGTGTGCGAGGCGCTGGTGTGTGCAGGTGTATGACGGCTGCTTATGCTCCATCTGCGTCCGTCGCTGATGAGTAAAGCCATGAAAATAGATCCCAGCTGGAGATGTGAAGAAGAGACTGAAGCCTCATGGGAAATCATCAGCACCTCCAGTGGCACCGTGTCCACTTCTTTAGCACCCCAGAGAGCTATCAATAAGTAGGTAATTGAATTTTAAGCACAAACACTGGCGTCAAATGAGCGTCCCTGAGTGTTTGTGTGAGTGTGAAGGGGTGGAGTGGGGGGGGGTGGGGGGTGTTTAGTGTGTGAACATGGTGATGCTGTCATCTGTCCCTCAGGGGATTAGCACAGGAAGGATGAATGTTTAATCCATTAAATAACAATTACACCCTGTTATGGTCTGGAGTGGCTGCTGAAAGGAGGGAGGGAGGGTTGACACATGCTACTGAAACAGTGAACAAAAATGACCAAAATTAAAACAAACACATATGATGGCTTAGAATTAACAGCAATATTAATTATATATATTCACATTTGTGTGTTTCATGCTTTTCTGGTAATGATTTGGTCATATTACAGGTCTGGCTCATCAACTGTTTGAGGTTCAGAATGTAAGATTAAAGAGGTTTTATGGTGATCTAATTGCAAAACAAAAGTTGGAATTGTATTTATTTTTTTTTTTTGCCTTAACCCAGGAGTGTCCTGCATGTTTTAGATGTTCCCCTCTTTCATTACACCTGGAGCTCATTGTATCATTATGAGTCTTCTACAGAATTGATAAGGAGCTGATTATTAACTTTTTAAGTGTCAGCGTTGATGCGTTCTGAATGGATGATTTAGTTTAAATATTCATAAAAATTTTCCTTTTAGTTTTGTGGATGAAAAAGGTGTCAAAAAGCAACTTTTTCTTTTTTTTTTATTTAAAAAATTAAATTTAAAGGCAAAATTAAAACTGCTGGGACCAAATTTTAATACTATTTTTCTTTTTAATTTTTTTTTTTTTTTTAATTTTCCACATTATTTTTTCATTTTGTAAATATGTATTAGTTTTTTTGTTCATTTTGTCGCTGATTTTGTTTATTTTTCTACATTTTGTTTTTTTAAATGTCATTATTTTCTTACTTTGCTCATGTTACCAATTATTTTGTTAGCTTATTATTAATTTTTGTTTGTGTTGTTGCTCATTTTATTTTATTTTTTTAAAATTTTTTTACTGATTGCTAAAATCTCAGGAGTTAAAGGGTTAAACTGAATCACATGGAAAAGGAAAATCTCTAAAACATGCAGGACACCGGCTCTCGAGGACTGGAGTTTGACACCTGTGCCTTAACCCGTTAACGCTTTGTTGGTCACACTACAAAAATAACTAATAATTGCTTTTTCCACCTCACAGGGACTAATATAACATAAAACAGATTAAAACATTTTAACTGACCCTAAATTTAACTAAACTATTAAAACTCAAAAATTATTCCTTCACTAATCTTACCAACATAATTTGTGAATTGGTTCAAATTAGATGTATTAACTCTACGTGTTTATATCATTAGCGATTAGCATTAGCATTTCATGTCCCTTTACTATCATCTCTAGTGTTTGGTTCAGCATGTTTTAAAAAATGATTACATGAATATCAAAGTATTTCTGAAACATGATGAGGATTATTTATGTAAAATAGACTCTGTACAAGTTAATAAAATAAAAGAACAAATCGAACTTACCTGCAATTTTGTGCCAAAAAGACAGGTCATTGTAGATGTCACAGTTATGATCTTCTTCTTTGGTGTTCCACTAGCATGACCTGAATATATAATTAACAGTGTCACCCAGTGGTGTTTTTGTGCATTACATGCTTCTTACAACTGTCTAAGAAGTTTGGTGTCAAAGGGGTTAAATTTAGATTAGATATCAGGGTTCAAAGTTACCTCTACCAAACGGTTGAGCTGACCAACAAAGGGTTAAATTTCCACTCAATTTAGCCTACATTTCTAAATAAAGAAACCATTTTCTTGAACCATTTTAATAACATGCAGTTGGTGTTTGATTATATTATGAATGAAAATATTAAGATGAAAACTGGGATATTGGAGGCGGGTCCTGTTAAATGATGCAATAGATAAAACATTTGTTGATATTTATTGATATTTTTATGTGTTTTGGACTACATTTGGACAATTTTTTCTTGTTCCTTTGGATGTTTTTGTCAGAGTATGACTATGTTTGTTGGAATATGGTTCCTCTGTGGATAATTACGAGACATAAAGTTTCAGATCAGCTGTTTGACATTTATATTTTGAACTAATAAGTGATTGTACCTGCTGTGGATATTTTATCTGAAAGTGGTTCATTATATATCTTCCCATGTGTGAGAATCTCTGTTGTCAAACTCATGTCATGTGACATTTGGGACATGTTTGGGTGGTTTGATTAACATTTTTTTGAGTGACTACTTCCAGCCTATATGTGGACAATTGGAAGTTTAAAGGGTTAAAAAGTCAGGTCACTTCCACAGAGGGAAACACATTTGTACAGTTAATACATTTAATCCAGCAGCATTAAGGTGACTTATTTATGTTTTATGAGTTCTGAGTGTGTAGAATATTTACTGTGATGACTTGATATTAGTTGATCATGAATATTTTCAGACAAGGGTTAAAACAGTGGTGGACAACAGTAAATAATAATTAATGAGATTCTATCAGATGTGATTGCTGCTCTAGTCTTCAGTGGCATCACTCACGACTATCACATACTAAATAAAAAAAAATAATTCAGTTTTGTAAGGTCTTAAACTGCCAATTTTCTTTATTTTTCACTTGTTGTAACATCCATGAACATGTGTACAGTTGCTAAAAAAGATCTTTCCATTATAGTTTTGTGTAATATACCATTTGCACTACATAAAAAAAAATCTCTTGTAAGTGCAAAACTCTTTAATTGGAAATAAATAGATACATTTTATGTGCATGATATATTTGATCAATGGAAAAGTATCTAATGAAGGATGTGGTTCATATAGAAAGTATTTTTCTAGTTTGTAGCTGCTAATGAGAGGAAAAAGTGCAGATTAATGCTTTAAACCCTGAACTGAAAATGGTCCACCTTGACTTTTTTTTTTTTTCGTATTTTGACAAAACGAAACTAAAAGGTAAAAAAATATCCTGTTAGTCAGTTTGCCCATTTTTCTAGAGCACTATTTTTTCCAGATCTTTCAAAAACTAACAATGTGCTACATGTTAAAATCCTTCTAAATGATTTCTTTCCCAGCTTCTAATACAGACATGAGTGAAATTACCATAATGACCCAATACATCTTATAAAGCACATTGTCTTCAGATTCAGAAACTGTTGGAATTTTTCCAATTGCACAAGTAGAGAAAGAGTTACAGCCATCTAAAGTGCAAATACAAAATCAATCAATCAATCAATCAATCAAATCTTATTGATAAAGCACCTTACAACACCAAAAGCTGCACAAGGTGCTTTCCAAAATGAGAAAAACAATAAAAAAAAACAAGTAACAATTATAAAACCAAGATAAAAACAAATATAAAACCAGTTATAAAACCATAGCAACAACATAAAAAAAGACATGGACAGTCGACTACATGTCAAACGCTCGCCTAAATAAATATGTTTTTAGATTAGATTTAAAAACAGTTAATTCAGTCGTTGATTGTAATGGTGCTGGAAACACATTCCACAGCCTTGGGCCAAAAAATACAAAAGAATGTTCACTATATTTTTTAAACTTGGATTTAAGGACAACCAAAGACATGTGATCTGAAGAGCGCAGCGTCCTCATTGGTGTATGGATGGACCATACAACACCAATGGGGTTGGACCATTGATGACCTTGAAGATCAATAACAGAACTTTAAACTGTATTCTGAACTGAAAAAATAGAAGTATATGTAACATATGTATGGATTTATATTTTACAGGCCAAAAAGAAGGAGCAAATATTGTTGTTTTTCAAAGGAAAATGGCCGAATCATAACATTTTTTTCTTCCTACTTTTACCAATTCATAATAAAAAATAGTCAAGTATTCGACAGTCGCTTTATGCACCTCCGACACTCCTTCCTGCGTGCATCTGCCTGCACACAGTGAGTCAGTGTGATTGTTAAGTTGCACTCCTGATCCAAAGTGAGTTTGCTAGCTGTGGTTTTCTCATGCTGCTCACACAATGGCATGTGTATGGGAGCTGCCTGGTGGCATTGCTTAATTAGGCGAAGAGTTGATTCATTTGCACTAATTGACAGCTAATTAAAGGAGTGAGGGCACATCGAATTGACGTTCCTCTGAGCCATGAGGCCAAGACCGCAGGAGATGTTACAGAGGGTAGTTATGAAATATTGAGTCTTCTGGACACCACCTGCCATCTGAGGTGGCCTCAAACATATGTTGTACATCTGCAGAAGGAACAGACCAGTGTGTGTGTGTGTGTGTGTGTGTGTGTGTGTGTGTGTGTGTGTGTGTGTGTGTGTGTGAACAAACTCATTCCACAGTGTTGAAATGCAGCCTGTAAAATCCACCTGTTTGTGCATCGAGGGCTGAAAGAAAAAAGAAAGTGAACTTGTTAAATAAGATATAGGAATTAATTAACCCTTAAAGAACCCTCAAACCACTGTTGTACATATTTATATTTTTCTTTTTGTATTTAATGATCATTATCAGAGGTGGAAGTGACTAAGTAGAAAGTACTTCCTTTACTGTACTTAAGTATTTTTTTTTTTTTTGAATTTGTACTTTACTTGAGTATTTGTTTTTCTGGCAACCTTTTACTTTTTGTATAAATATCTGTACTTTATACTCTTTACATTCTTTTTCAAACTAGACAAATGTGACAGTATGAAAAATAAGTTGTAAATCAGAAATTATGATTTTAATATATCATAATTGTGACTTTTTTTCCTCATAATTATCAATTTCTTATCTTATAAATATGACTTTTCTTCCTCATAATTTGGAGTATTTAATCTCACAATTTAGATTTTTTTAATCCCATAATTATGCTTTTTTTTTTTTTTTAAATTTCCTATTAATGACGTTTTAATTTTTCCTAAATGTTCTGTCCATACCCACTAAACTGAGTACCATGACCCAATAAAACACATCATCTACACACTAACTCACTTTTAAATTCATTATTGTTGGATATTTTTGAAAAATTTCTGGTTTCTCCTAAATAAATAAGTATTATTTCATCCATGGCAAAAAAAATGCAGTTTTACATTTTACTTAATTACAATTGAGAAGTTGTACTTTTTTCCCTTTTTTTTTTACTTTTACTTCAGTAAAGGAGTTAAATCAGTAAGATTATTTTTCCACACAAGTAACTGTACTTCTTCTTAAGTACAGAAAATAACTGATCATTATGACTGTTGCAGATTCACTGGTCTACATTTAAAAAAAAAAGTATTTGCTTCAGTCAATAAATGTGCTCGATCTTACATCCTTTAACAAGATGAATCAGAAAACAAATGACAAAAGAGCTGGTTAGTTCATGTTTTAAATATATATGAAAGTGTGTTATTACACATATATGGTAAATGGTCTGCACTTATATAGTGCTTTTCCACATTCGTGGTGCTCAAAGCGCTTTACATTAGCTTCACACACACACACACACACACACACACACACACACACACACACACACACACACACACACACACACTGGGAGACTAAGTCAGGGTTCAGTGTCTTGCCCAAGGACACTTTGACCTGTCATACAGTTTAGAAGGATATTACTTGTAGATTATGTAAATATAAATGTAAATATATAGAGCATATCTGTTCAACAAAAGGGGTCAAAAGTGGTAACAGTAATGATACACTATGATTTAACCACCTCCAACAGTCCTATTAAATAACAAAATTACACACTAATAAAGACTAAAACTTTACTTCTATTATGGGATGAAAATCCTCTTCCTGTGAGTGATGTAACATCCTGGAAATGATATAACTGGAGGAATTAACCATTCTTTTTTTTTTTTTTTTTTTTACATCAGTAACAGGGTTGACTTGAAATCAGGGGACACTGATAAAACTATTTAAATTTTTATAAAGATTACATGAATACATGTTGAAAACATTGCTGAACTACTAAATTACTCCTAGAACAAGATCAAATTCTTACAATTATATTATTTTTCCAATAATTAACAATTATAAAGACCCCTTGAAATATAACTTTTACTGTGGGGAATAAGCCAAAACCCCCAAGTTATCAACGAAAATGCAAATTAAAAATGTGAAAATAATAATCAATTACTTTATTTTTTTAAGATCAGGTTGGTGACAAAAGTTATGTTAATGTTGTATTTTGAAATTATGCATGTATTTTCTGGTCACTTATTTCTCTGGGATGCAAATATGTAGTGAATCTGTGGAAAGACCCATAACATGATGATGTCAGATCCATGCAAAACTAAAGAATGGAATAAAACAGCATCATATATGGACTATAATAAAGTCATTTTAATGAACCTGATGACATGATGTTGAAATATGGTGCTCCTTCATAAAGCCTGTTGGTAGTGGTCCAGGTTTAGGATTCTGTCACTGGACATTAACATAAGACGTCTGAAGTTCTCGGGCCAAACACTAAAGATCCAGGGTGAGTCAACTGAGATTGTTCCCTGACTACAGGATGAGGACAACCTCACGGCAGGAGACCAAAGCTGTCTTCGTGTCTGCTGGTGCTGCCCATGTGAATCAAAAAAAAAAGGACAATTAGGGGCTTATTAGGGTCTCAGGGAGATGTACATGGGGCGTCTGCTCGCCTGCCCGGCCCCATCTCCGAGCCGCTGCTATAGCTCAAAACAGTCGGGGGCATTGTCTCACCTAATTACGCTGAAACCAGGGGCCCCTTTTTGTGTTGCTACTGCCATGCCTGTCCGATTCCCTTCTCCTGCCTAACTGCTAGCCCTTGTCCACTGTGGAAGTGTGCTAATTAGACAAGAAATGGGCCCAAGTAATTATGTCAATTCTTGTTACCAGTAGCCACATTGAGGAATATTTAGTTTGCCCAAAAAGTTTCAGTGTTGTGGACCTCTCTCTCTCTCTCTCTCTCTCTCTCTCTCTCTCCCAGTCTTTCCCAAAGCATTTCCCTCATTATGCCAATAACACATCTGTGCATGCAACAGGGGAATGTGGCACACACAAGTCAGAGTCTCCGGCAAACTTCAGAGCATAAATAGATGCACTCATACAGAAATGGAGACTATAGAACGGCAATGGCATGAAGTTATTGCCCTAATTAATGCTTTGTGCCCACAGAGCAAACTGTTGAATCGCCAGTGTGGCACATTGTTTGCATTGTGAGAGCCTTTTGTTTCTTCACCTTAATAGGATGTTTTGATCAACGGCTGTTTGGTGACCCAGCTCTTCTTCTTAAAGGCCGAGCTCTGGGAAATGGCAATTAGCTAGATTAGAAGAGCCAGTTCTGGACCCTCAAACAAAGACAAATACATCAGACAGAGCGAGTTGAGTCTGTGGCAGCTAACATTAATTTTTAAAGAGATGTACTCGATAAAGGATCAGTTGTTTTAGCGTTATTATTATTATTATTATTATTATTATTACAACATGATATGGTGCATTATGGGTCAGACACTTCATGATGGTGATAAAATACATAATGTTAAATCCAATATTTGATTCAATCTCTGGTTTATGGAGACATCAGCGCACAACAGCCACAGCAAAGTCTAACTGAACCTTTACAATTAGCTGATTTATGACTTTGCACAACAAAATGTGACAACTAATGTATAGAAATGGATTGATTAGGTCACGAAATGCAAAGATACCACATACCATAATGATCCAAAGATAACCCTTGTACTCCTTTACATTATCAAATCTGACTAAACACTGGATTGTCATTTTATACTGATGAGAAAGGATACAGAAACACACCACACACATTTCATTTTCTGGTATGGTCGCAGTATATTTGGTCTAAAAACACAAATACAGTAATCAGTGCAGTGGCTACATGTATTTCCAGGTACACAGTCGTTGATATAAAATCATAGTGTTGGTCATAAGGTTAGAATAATTAGTATAAGTTAATAAGTTTATGTCTATGTCGGTGTAAAACATGTTTTACACATATAACAGTCATATGTGTCGAAACACTTGTAGGTGCGAAGTTTTTCATGAGTGTACATAGAAGGCTTGTTAATTAAGTATATATGTCAGGCTATTGTATACTAGGAAACTTACCAACATTGTTTGTCCACTCTTTTATCATGTAAGGATCCTGTAGGTGATGCTCACGTTTAAGTGCTAATTTATTTATGTAGCATTCTAGATGTGGAAAAGACACATATTTATCATAGTCTGACAGCGTCAATGGACAATCCTGGCTGCACGCGCATCTGAGCAGCATTCTGTTAGTTTACAAACATGCTTTTAAATTTTTTTTTATTTATTTTTTTTTCATTAAAGAAATTACACAAGGCTCGATGAGGTATATAGAAGAAATACTTTGAACATAAAATAAAAAATAATAAAGGGGGGAAGGAAAAATATTAAAAAATCTAAATATTAGTTACAATGAATCAGCGATGATCAATAGTGGAGCAAAAGGGAATTGAACATGTATGTAGGACACATTTAAATAAAATAGGAAATGTTTATATTTAAATATGACATATTAGAATCACATTGAACATATCAATAAAGTTTACAAACATGCTGTGTATCAGTTACGGGGTGCGTGAGGCAAGGTGCGTTCACAAACCGTGGGAATTTTTGGCTATCAGGGGTACAGGGGGTAACGGTTACTTTATAGCAAGAGTGAAGCATAAGAGATTAAATTTACCAACTCAATACACTCAACAAACCGGGACATATTTACAGTTATGTTATTTTTTTCAATGCAATCAAGAAATAAGCATTTATAAATATAATATAGTTTTTTTTAAAAATCAGATAGTTGTGTCTTAGGGGGGCTATTAATATGGGCCCCTGATCCATGTGGGCCCAGGGTGACCCCCCCCCCCCCCCCCCCCCCTTCCCTGTGTATAACATTGATCTCTTCATTCAGCGCTAATGATATGTCTCTCTAATAGCTCCTCATGAGATGTTAAAGGTAATTTAAGATGATTTAAACCCCTCTTTTGGTATTTTCATATCAGGTCCAGAATTTAATCTGTCTTTTGGAACACATTAAATTATTCAAATGGATTATGTATGTTAATATTTCCGTAGTTAACATAATATTTTATCCATATTTAGTCTCATTTCCTGACAGGATAAACACTTTATACTTGTTGAGTAAAGAGCCATAATGAAAGAGTGAAATGCATCCTGATCATATCTCAGATGACAAAGCAGTGGTAAATCTGCACCGGGTTTGACCGTGGGACGACAGCCTGACGCACAGCGCGCGGGTGCCAAACGCTCCCCCAGGAACCATCCATTTATTTATATTCATCGCCACATGTCCCTTTGATACGTCTGTTCCTCTGCTTGCATCCAACGCGTCCTCTCATCTCCATAAACTCTCCTCTCCAGATGTCCGAAAGTGTGCCGCAAATTATCTCCGAACGATTTGAAAATCCGCAATAATTGAATAATGGCTGATTAGAGAGGATTATAGAAACATCTTAGTATTTCCACTTCAGTTCACAATTCAATGACTTTGGAATTTTATTGAGGTTTATACCCAATACCCACTGTGAAAAGAAGCTGCAGATGATTTCCCCTGACATCCTCACACTGTAACTTGCACTTTCAGACTCAGATTTTTTTTTTTTTTTTGCGCAAAAGCAGTGCGTCACTCCCTTAGACTCCGCACAAAACACTCAGGACGTAAATAAATGTGTTGCTGCATTGCGCCAGTATGTGTTCCTCTGTTTGTCTCCTATTTAATTGCCACCCTCGTGTGTCCTAAATATTCTGAATTGGGACATTGTGTTATATATCATGTGACCTGTCAAAGAAAAAAAAAGCTTAATAACCTATCAACAGATGCGCAGACTGCCACCAAAAGACAAAACACTTACTGCGCAAACCTAATTAGAATATGCAAATCACTGTGCGGGTTTTATGGGTCGTTGAGGATAAAGAACAAGTCTAACGGATCAATCGGTTGAAAATAACCAGCTCAACTGATAAATAAATTAGCTTTTTTTGTTATTTTTATGTTTTTTTTAGGTTGTTTCTGATAACAGGATAACAGTGCAAAACGGTAAAAGGAAAAAGGAAACTCAAAATAAAGCAAATAATAATAGTAATAATACCAAAACATACCATAATTATTACCATCACTACAAAAATGCTTATATTTCTGCCTTTTTAAAAAAATTAACTAAATCTAAAAATACAACCTTTTCCGTTTCAGCGCATCTTTTATGCTTAAAAAGGCCCAGAAGAAAATGCTATAATATAACCTTTAGACAAACTGCAATTTAACAAAATCCCTCAGAAAAAAGGAAGAAATGATTCATAAATGCATGTGTAGACTTAAATACACACATTTACGTCCACGTAGAGGCCTGTAAATTCAATTTAGGGCGCTTTTTGTTTCGTTTTAGAGTGCAAAAGTTAGGATATTTTAACACAAACTACATTTAAATAACACCTTCCCAAAGTATTTATACATGTGATTACTTAATCTAGCTGTTATTACCTAATGTAAAAAGCTGGATGCTGTATTTTTCCTCTTTTCACTTCTGACAAACGCGGAGCAAATTAAGCAGATTTTGCTCGACTTGAGGGATTTATCCAGTTGGTTGGATCTGTTTGAGAGGTGTAGATGATCCGAGTCAAACACACCAGGTTTAGGGTGAAAGTAAACTCAGCTGGTCAGTGATAAAAGACCATCTTATTTGTCTGCCACTGAAAAAAGAAATACACGAGGATGAAATCATAAAACTGAAATGTTAATATGAAAATACATACAGGCCTAAATAAATTAATTCACACCGTTTAGATGGTTAATTATAGAATCCAAAAGTGAGTTTATCACTAAAAATATCATTCTTAAGAAAAGACCTTTCCACATAATCAGTATTTTATTATCTATTTTCGTATTCATTTGACAGGAGCTGCATAATGTTTGGTGAATAAGCTTCGTGGAAACTTGTTGTCCAGTCTCCTGCTGTGATTGGTTGACGCCTGTTGCCTGTTAAATAAGAGGCGCATGAGAGAGGGGGCTCAGAGCGCACCCACGGAGCGTCACGCACATTGCATCAGGGACTCTGCTTTTTTTTTGGAAAGACTGGAAGACAAAAGTGCACCATGACGGGGAAGGAGGGACTTGTTCTTTCAGACACTGAAAATAAACAGAAACCCGCTTCTCAAACCAGTGTGATCCACGGGGGGTCACAACAGCAGCCCCCTCCAGGTTGGAAGATGGGCCCCACGGTGCACCGGCGAACCGGCTTCGGGATCCAGGAGCTGCTCGGTCTCAACAAGGACCCTCCGGTGGTGCAGAGGAGGCCGCTGGAGGCTCTGCCGCACAGGGCGCACGTGCTGGCAGCCAGGTCGGCCCTGGGCCACGGGGGCCTGGGGGTCGGCATGGGTTTACTGGGACCAGAGGGAATACACCCGTTTTACAGCCAACCCGCCTTCCTGGAGGTTCTGTCAGAGGCGCAGAATGTTCACCTGCAGCCGCTGCACAGGGCTGCGCACATGGACGGACAGATGGACGCACATCAGTCCTCCAGCTCTGGTGAGTGTCCACACACTGAGCTGTTGGACAACAACAACTAAACACTTTTATAATGATTATCAGCCACTGAGCTTTAGGAAACAAGTGTCACAATGACTGGAATGATTTTATGTAACGAAATATGGATCATTTAATGATTATCTCATTCATTTAATTGTCCTGGTTTTATTTATTAAGTGTTGAATTTAGATTTTTAATTCTCATTCTAAAATGAATAAAACAATAAAACACCTCATTGTTATCTTCAGCTGGGTTTTATTTGGCTTAACGCGCTTTTTAGATTATTATTATTATTATTATTATTATTATTATTATTATTATTATTATTATTATTATTATCAGGGCTGTCAGTGTATGTTCATTGCTGTGTTTCTTTTCAGATTCTGATGACATGAGCCTTTCTTCTGGTGATAAACAATTCTCAAAATCATCCATGAGTCAAAGCAAGAAACGAAAGAAACGACGACACAGGTAATAATAATAATAATAATATTTTGTATATAAATATATATATGTATATATTATTCAAATATGAGCTGTATTATATTTTTCAGAATGATAATTAAGGCCTTTTCTTCTTCCATAATAAAACCTCAAGATACGTTAAATAATGTTATTTATTTGACTGTGATTTTCAGATGTAGAAAAAAATGCCTTACATTGTAAAACATCTGAACAGTGTCATATGTGGTTTTATTTTTTAATAAGGCAATGACAAAATAGTAAATGGCATTGATATATATTTTTCCAGAATTCTTTTATTATTATCTTATTATTATTATTATTTTTTTTTTTATTTATTCTGTCTGATTTTAATTAAAGAAAACATTCGTGTGAGCAGAAAATTTCCATTTAGGGGAAAATTTGAAAAAAATGTAAAATCTGTATGAATTAAAATGAATATATGAGGACACATATTTTGTTTTTCCTTTATAGAACTATCTTCACATCCTATCAGCTGGAGGAGCTGGAAAAAGCCTTTAATGAAGCTCACTATCCTGACGTTTATGCCAGGGAAATGCTCTCCATGAAGACAGAGCTTCCAGAGGACAGAATACAGGTGTGGACAATATACAGTATGAAAAATGCAAACCAATATACAAAATATAAAAAATTATATTATTTACATACTTTAAAAGAACCAACAACACAAAAAACAGCATCATATATTCATTTTAATATTTTATATTCTCCAGAATGATTAGAAATTCTCAAAATAAGCCTCTTTAACCTTATTTTAAAAACGTAGTACTAATCAAATAAAGTGATAAAAGTCACATTTTTGCAGAAATATTCAGACACATCTGTGTAAAGTGGAAGTAAAGTGGTACAGGTGAAGCCTCATCGTCTCTCACATTAGCAGCCAATTCATCCTCACACAGTAATTAGTTAATTGAAGGGAACTTCTCACCTCTTTCCCTGCAGAGTCGAACCACAGCCCTGAAATGAAATGATAACTACATTGAAATTAATTAGCACAGGTCAGTGGGCGAGTGCGGATCTGCCTGGCTGCTATGAGCATTTTAATTTCCCGTGGTATTTGAGCGCCTGTCTCTCATCGATCAGACCTGGAAATTAACTTATTTTTCAATCAGCCTCTATGCCCCGTGGGGTCACCTCTCACAGGAAACACTTACGTGAACACACACACACACATATACACACACACACACACATACACACACCGCTGCTGTCAAAAAGCATGATTGCTCATCTGAGGCCCATCTTTTTATGAGATAGAGGTTATCATCAGATCTACCTGAATAGCTTTCCAGGCTCAGCTTTTGATCGTTTTTAATTCCATGTGTGTGAAATACACTTACACTCAAACACACTCACAACCAATCCCCGCAATCTCATCTTGCCTCCTCTGCCATTTTAAGATGCTCATTTTTCCTGTTTTCCTCATCCATATTCACAAGCCTGCTCAGGGTATTACAATGACTAGTGCGGTAGAAATCAATTTAGGCACCGGTAGATGTAGAATAATGTACACGCACATGCATACACTCATTCTCACAGAGAAAATAGCACACTGTAAATGAATTAGAAAATAGACATATGCTGTAAATACTACATTTTGGAAGCTTATGTTACAAACACTACATAGAGATACCGTCTCAGGTCCAGCTGAGACCAATATTAAGAAAAAAAAAAAAGAGATGAAACTCAGTCTATTTACACAAATAAAACCTGGTATTTTAAACCTCCAGCAGATGTCATTGTAACTCTTCTTCATCTAAACCAGGGGTGTCCAAATCCAGTCCTCCAGGGCCTGTGTCCTACATGTTTCAAGTATTTTCCTCTTCCACATGATTCAGTTTAGCCCTTTAACTCTTGAAACTATAGCAGTTCCATAGTAAAAAGAATTAAAATAAGCAACGACGTGATCAAAAATGGCCAAAGTCATCAATAAAATGAACAAAAATGAATAATAAACTGACTAAATAATTAGTAACAATGAACAAAGTACTGTAAGACACAAAGCTTTGGTTCATTGTTTATTTTTATACATTTGACTTTTTATTTTATAATTTTTTTCTTTAATTTTCCTCCATGTGCGTCTTACTTTCTTCACGTTACTAATTATTTTATCAGTTTATTATTCATTTTTGTTCATTTTGCTGCTTATTTTTTTTATTATTTTTTACTGTGGAACTGCTAAAATTTCAGGACTGTATCATGTGGAAAAGGGAAAAATCTAAAACTTGTAGGACACCAGCCCTTAAGGACAAGATTTGGACACCCCTGACTTTAACAGACAAGGATGCTGTTGTAATAAAAACAGTGAGAGACATGAAGCAGAGAAAATAAAAAACTATGCAGCTGTAACCATGTGATGAAATTAAATACAGAATTGTGTTGTAATTCAGGAGACGCTGCAGAAACACGCTCATGTGTCCATTTCATTCGGTTTTATGTTTGTTTTTTTCACTCTACAGGTTTGGTTTCAAAACCGCAGAGCCAAGTGGAGGAAAAGGGAGAAGTGTTGGGGTCGCAGCAGTGTGATGGCGGAGTACGGCCTGTACGGCGCCATGGTCCGCCACTCCATCCCCCTCCCTGAGTCCATCCTCAAATCAGCAAAGGAAGGCATCACAGACTCTTACGCTCCATGGTTATTAGGTATGTTCAAGAGGGAAAACTACATATAATAGTAATAATAATAACAATAATAATAACTAGTAAAACCACAAGTGGTATTATAGACCCTCGCGTCCTTCTCCCCACCCATTCAAAAACTGTAGGGGGCATCAGAGATTGTGCAATCTAACGATACGAGTCCCATATCATGGTGTTCAGGTTGTCATTCTGCACAAATGTTACATTGGGTCCAACTCGATCTGATACTGTATGTGTGAGATACACACACTTTTATGGGTCTAAAAATGGCTGCTTCATTGTGAGGTCATCATAGCCACACCCAACATTTTATCAAAATTTGGGATGATAATTTTTGATCCCACATGTGTGTAGGTAACTTCCACCAAGTTTGGTGTAAATCAGATGTACACACGTTGAGATATTTTTTGTACAAGTGGTGGTATTTTAGAGGTTCACACTTCCATTCAATATGGCTGACTTCCTGTTGGGTTTAGGGCGGGGTCATAATTTAATTTTTTACTTGTCCTACCATGGACTATGTGTGTACCCAGTTTCATGTTTGTACAGTGAAAAAAAAAATTGAGGGTCGCTACCATCCGCTTAATGTATTTTGATTTTTGAGAGGGCGTCGCCAAGGTGTTTTGCGAAAAAAAAAATAAAATAAATTCTGCGACTTCAGAGTATCAAATTTTTTGCCCACCTTGAATTTTGGGTCAAATAAAATCCCCCCCCCCCTTTTTTTTTTTTTTTAAACATTCAAAAGGATGAAAATTGGGGTTAAAGCAGTGACAGAATAATAATAATACTAATGATAATAACAGGAACATGCAGTTTTAATAGTCCCTGGCGGACATTGCATATCAGCGCTCAGGCCTAATAATAATTTTAATAACATAATTTTGACTTTTGATCTCATGATTTTTACTTTTTATCTTGTAATTTTTATTTTTTTACCTCATTACTTTGACTTTTTACCTCATAATTTTTTTTTATCTTGTAATTTTTATTTTTTTTACCTCATTACTTTGACTTTTTACCTCATTGCTTTGACTTTTTACCTCATAATTTTGACTTTTTATCTTGTAATTTTTATTTTTTTACCTCATTACTTTGACTTTTTACCTCATAATTTTTTTTTATCTTGTAATTTTTACTTTTTTTTACCTCATTACTTTGACTTTTTACCTCATTGCTTTGACTTTTTACCTCATAATTTTGACTTTTTATCTTGTAATTTTTATTTTTTTACCTCATTACTTTGACTTTTTACCTCATAATTTTTTTTTATCTTGTAATTTTTACTTTTTTACCTCATTACTTTGACTTTTTACCTCATAATTTTTTTTATCTTGTAATTTTTACTTTTTTACCTCATTACTTTGACTTTTTACCTCATAATTTTGACTTTTTATGGCCACACATAAAAAAATCCACTTGAGTGAACCAAATTGAATTGCATAGGGTTAGGGTAATTTTACTTAAATTTAATTTGATTCAGTCGACTAGATGATTTCATGCGTGACCTATCGAAGAAGAATTTTTAAGTTGATTAAACATTTTACTTTTTTTCAGTGTCGAAGATGTGGTTGAATGTGTATCATTACTACAGGAGGAGTTAAGCCCCACTCATGTTCAGAGCCAATCAAAGTGTCACCCGGTCAATGGGATGTAGTGGTCGATACTGTGATAATCCCACTTCATCAGGAGAGATTAGACTAAATCTCCCCCTTTGCCACATGTCAATTGATTAGTATAAATCAATTAGGTGGCTCTAACTGAATAAGAGCTCAAATCCATGTATCAAACCACCCACTCTGCTTTTTTTGTCTCCACACTTTACTTCCCTGCCAAACAGGGTTTTCCAAAGTTGCATAATTTTCAGACTCAAATCTCCAAAATGCACCAATATCAAATGACATCACTGGACTGAACTCAGTGACAGAAGAGATCGCAGAAGGAGGAAATAGATATGATGAAAGACTGGAGTGTCTGTGTCAAATACAATAGTAATAAGTATTAAAACCTAGCTTCATTTAATGTGTCTTCTCCTCAGGTATGCACAAGAAATCCATTGAAACTACACATACCCCCCCCAGCAAAGCCACGAGCACGACACCGACGCCTCCACAGGAAAAACTGGTGGAAAAGATGATAGAGGAGGACAAAGAGAAGCGGACTAAAGATACCAAGTCTGAGTTTTCTAAAGAGGAACTGAGGGAGAACAGTATTGCTGTTCTGAGGGCTAAGGCACAGGAGCACAACGCTAAAATGCTGTACACGGTTTCAGACAGACCCAAGAGTCACGCAACACATAAGGAGGAAGATGAGGATGATGTGACAGAAGAAGAAACAACAGAGGTGGAAAAAACAACCTGAAGGAAAAACACAGACTTGATTGTTGTGGTGAAATCAGATGGAGATTGGACCCTGTTGGTTGAGTTGAAGATGTGGATCCTCAGAGAAAATAAAACAATTAACGCTAACACTTTATAATACCTACACACAATTGACTATGTATTAACCATTTATTACCCATTTATAAATGTTGCTCATTATGTATTAACCATTTATTACCTATTTATAAATGGTTCAGTATGTATTAACCATTTATTACCTATTTGTTAATGTCTTGTAAAGGTTCATACTAGTGTCTTCCAAAGATAAATGTAAAATTTGATTATTTTTAACCAACAGGTGCAGTGTTTGTATATCTGCTTTACAGGTAAACAAAGAAACAGTTGTAAACACTGCACCTGTTGTTTAAAAATAATCAAATTTTACATTTACGCTAGTATGAACCTTTACAAGACATTAAACACATAGGTAACAAATGGTTAATACATAATGAACAACCCATTTATAAATGGGTAATAAATGGTTAATACATAGTATATTGTGTGTAGGTATTATAAAGTGTTACCCAAATAACTTTTATATTTCTTCACATGATATGTTTTAATTCAGCTACTGAGAGAAATGCTGCTTTAGAAATAAATGTACCACTAACCAAAACTTTACAGTTCAAATGATTTTTCCACCCCATCCAGACATAGCTTCTCTAACATTTCTGACAGATGTTCTGACACAGCTGCATTATAAAATATTCAGTAGATTAAAAATCACCTTAAGGCAGCTACATTTTGCAGTGTATGTTTATGGGAGCAGGATTCTTTTATTAGACAGGAAGGATATGTGACATGTTTTTGTTTTTTTTTATTTTATTTTATTCCTGAACATCTAAAGGAGGACACTCGGCTCTTGCTGCTCCCGAGAATGATCTGATCTGTTGATGATATTTGCTGCTGTAAAAAGGATGTAAAATATTTCAATATTTGCTGTGTATATACTGTGAATAAAACCCAGTAGATGCCATTACTGAATAGTTAGATAATAATTTGTTTGTCTTCTTTTAAATGTGACTATAGCTGAATTAAAGTTGCCAAATAAGACAAAAAAAAAAATCAAAAATGCTTGTGTTGTTTTTCCCCAAATATGCAGTGCAGTGGAGTATAAAGTGGAATACACTCCCCTAGAATAGAAAGGGTTGGAGCATTGGTGCGTAACCGCCCTTTAACGCATCATTTCTCCAGCCCTGCCTCTCCGGAGTTTTTCTTCTTTTACGCAAGTTAAGAAACTTTACAAATAGGTTCTTAGAGGAAATGCCTTGAACACTTTATTTTTTTTCATATCCCACTTTCACTAACACCATGTGGCTGCGGTGCACCTCTAAATGCGTCGCCGCGTCCTTGAGCAGGTCTTACAATCAGGTTTTGTCTCGAGGTTTTAATGTAGCGGCGTTTATGCCAGAAGCTGCGGGCTTTGAGGGGGTTTCGGACAGGGCCGGGCTGCAGGAGTCCTCCCTCTGCAACAGTGACCGTTTCTGGGCCGCTGTGGCGCAACACAGACTCACATGGATCAGTCCTTTCCACACGGTCCAGGACTGTGACCTGAACCGAGGCAGGATTAAATGGTTTGAAGGAGGGAAGCTCAACGTGTCTGGTAAGGATGGGTTCACATTTTGTAAGACTGTTGTTGGTGATGAACTGGAGATTTATGTACCAAATATTTCATCATGGTGGTATCCGTGCGTCTTGAACGCACCATACTGAAAGTGAAAGTGATAGTGAAGTGGTTTCTTTATTGGCGCGTGCAGTGAATTGCCTGGACCGTCACGTGCACACCTGTCCTGAAAAGGTGGCCCTCATCTGGGAGAGAGATGAACCGGGGTCAGAGGTCAAAATTACCTACAGGTCAGCAGGATAGATCCTCATGTTGTTTCACTTATCCGACCACGATGATGATGATGATGATGATGATGATGATGATGATTTTGACGTGTTCACAGGCAGCTGTTGGATATGACCTGTCGCCTTGGTAACCTATTGAGGCGTCGTGGGGTGAAAAAGGGGGATTGCGTCACCATCTACATGCCTCCCTGCCCACTGGCGGTGGCGTCCATGTTGGCCTGTGCGCGGATTGGCGCAGTGCATAATGTGGTGTTTGCGGGTTTCAGTGCGGAGGCGCTGGCAGAGCGCATCAGAGACGGTGAGACTCAGAAAGTAAACACACATAGAACTACTACACTGCAAAAACTAATTATAAAAAAGTGAAATAAAGCCTCATTTCTACAGCATTTGTCTTATTTTTCAGGTGAAAAAAGGAAAAAAAAAAGCTTGCCAAGAAATGTTTACATCTGAAATATATATATATATATATATATATATATATATATATATATATATATATATATATTTTTTTTTTTTTTTTTAAAATGTATATATATTTTTTCTTAATAAGATTCTCCAGCTAATATCAAGATGATTTTATTTCTGGCACTTATATAGCGCTGTTCCACCTTCATGGTGCTCAAAGCGCTTTACATCAGCCTAACATTCACCAACATTACCTTTAAATGACCTAAAAATTACACACACTGCTGTAAAATAACTCGAATATGCACATCAGTAAAATACTAACATGTTGGGTTTTTTTTTTTACTGCAATATGACTTGTTTTTTTCTGTAATCACATTTTTTTTCTGAAGCATCCTCTTTCTTTTGTTTAGGTTTAATTATATTTTTGGAACATTGTCAGTGTGCTATAAGTGTTGTCGCTTAAATAATGAGTTTGGATACGGGAATATGTCGTATATACAAGTGTCAGTTAACTCTGCAAAGGTTATAAATGAGTTTATTTTTGTTGAATAAACCACTTCAGCAGCTTGTTTTCCCACATGTATCCCACTTGTAGCCCAGTCCAGCACTGTCATCACAGTGAACCAGGGGGTTAGAGGGGGAAGGGTCATCGAACTGAAGAAGACCGTGGATGCAGCAGTGGATGGATGTCCGAGTATAAAACAAGTCTTTGTTGCCATGAGAACAGAGAATCCGGTCGCCATGACAGACAGGGATGTTGCAATGGAGGAGGTGAGAGAGCACTGTAATAGATCATCAGAAGGTTTTATTAATTTTTTTTTTTTGTTCAGCAAAGTATATATTTACAGAGCAACACTCTTAGTCATAGTCAAGAGCTGTGTGTCTGTTATGAAGTGTGACTGATTTAGAAAAGCTATGGTCAAAAATGTGCTCTTATTATAAATATATACACATATATGACACAATAAATAGGACTAATGATGAATTTAGTATTTTAATACATAGTGAGAAGAATTATTTATATATGTATTAATAGAGACAAGTCTATTTGGGAAATAACTTGTTTATAGAATAATAACTTATACTCCTTTTCTTGCATTTATATAACATGCTGGTAAATTTAGTATCTATTTGACATTATGAGGGCAAATATTTCAGCTTTGACCAATTTCTATAGTTGTTTGTAGTTTACCACAATTAATCTCCCTGCAGATTATTACCCTGCCCCCTGAAGGGGAAAGGGGTAGTGTGTTTGAGTCTGTTTGTTTGTTTGTTGGTGTGTTTATTTATAAGCAGATTTTCACAAAAACTGCTGGACGTATTTTCATGACATTTTGAGGAAAGATGTTCCAGAATAGATCCCATGAAATGTTGGTGAATGTAGGTCAAAGGTCACGGTCATAGTCACCAAAAATGTCTTTTTTTGCAATGATAAGCGATAGAGCAAATCAGATAAATGTGTGTGTGTGTTTAATATTTTGTTAGGGAAATTACAATCGGACAAAAGATATAAATGTTAAAGTAAGGTTTCATATAAAATGGAACATTATTGGGAGCAGTGGTGGATCTAGACGGCTATTTTTAAATGGGCCTCAGTGAAGTCAGGGTGGGGGGACTTATAACAACAATGTACTAGCATTTCCGGAATTGAAACTGATTTTTTTTTTTTATCTCCATTGACATTTACAAATAAATAACTATATTAAGGATATTGATCAACATTTCAGTTTGATGAGGCAACGAAAATCAGTCTAGAATTCTGTTTCCGAGCTTGTGATTGGGTGGGCACAGCTGTCAATCAGGGTGAGCCCCACCCACCTAGGTCTGCCCCTGCTTGGGAGTTTAAAGCAAATGCATGTCGGGGCAATTTGGGATGTCCCTAGGCCCGGTGGGGAGTTGAGGTAGATTATAGGAACAAACAATGGAAGCCTCCAGAAGAAGCCGCCACCAAACAGGCCTTCAGGAGCTAAAGACAGAGAACATCTGAAGAAGGAGGGGTTGATGGGAAGGTGTTATATGCTATGTGTCTGAACTTCTCCCCTTTAGTGTCTCATGACCCCTCTTGGGTCGTGGATGCTCAAAGACTCAGATTGGACTTTAGGACTCATGACTATATAACTTTAATCTTATGCTGAAATATTTTTGCAATATTGAAACTGATTGTAAACTATGATTGTGATATTAAATCAATGAGAAGACTCAAAGAGGTACAGTATATCTTAACCAACTGCTTAGGGTATAAATATAATTTGAGTCGAGTTAAATATGCTTACTTAATAATTATACAAAAAATAGTAGTTAATTAAAATTTCCCAATACAATATTTTATACAGTAACTTCAGTTTCAGACTAAGACATTACGTAAAACTTGCCCTGAACTTTGCCTTGCACAGTGTGTACTGCATAAACTAATTATAATTTCATATATTTCCTTCACTTCTCGCAGTTAGTTAATCTTCACTCAAGAAAACTATTCATAAACTGTTAAGAAATACATAACAGGAATGCTTAGTGTTTGTGTGTTACTAAATACAAACCCAAACACACTCCTACACACATATTTTACCTGATTTGCCCGATCTCATTATGATTACGAAAACACATTTTTGGTGACTGTGTATGACTATGCCATAAGAATAAAGGTATTTTAATGATTAAAGACAGTGCTTTGGAGTTTTCTTCTTATCGACTTTATTAATCCCTTTTACAAAAAGCACGTCAAACATTTTTTGGGTTCTAGAAACATTCCTCCCCCTAATTTTAAATTAATTGTATTTGTTAAAAACTGAAGGACTGAGTTGTACATCCTCTTGATGTTTAGTGAAGTTTTTAATACCATATTGGATTAGCTCGGAAAGATGTATAAAAATGCAGATGAGTTAAATATGAACCCTTCTATCATGTAATTTGTCATTTTCTTCATTTTAACACATAAGTAATTGTCTTTATTTTAACACATAAAGACCCACTGCTACTTTTGTGACAGTTCAAAAGATTTTTTCCCTCTATTTATCCTTTTTTTTTTTTTTTTACTGATTATACATTTTTACCCTATTGTTTTTGGTTTGATTTGTGTTTATTTTTAAGCAGGTTTACACAAAAACTACTGGATCAATTTCTATGACATTCCCAGGAAAGGTGTGAGGTGGTTCACAAAAGATCCCATTACATTTTAGCGAATGTAGGTCAAAGGTCACAGTCTCCAAAAATGTGTTTTCACAATGAGCAAATCAGGTAAAATGCGTGCAAGGGGGGTGGGGTTTGTTGTATTGGTGACTACTTGTTTACGTTTTTTGGGTGTAAATCATGCATTTTCCTATAATTAACTTCACAAATCATTCCGATTGTACATGAAAACTGAAAGTAAATTCAAAGTTAATAATTATATCAAAACAGAGAAAAATTGCTGGAAAACTTTTTTTCCTTTAAAGATATTGATAACTTCATGTAACAAGGATATCCATCCACTGCCATTGATTAATCTCCATAGGTTTTACTGATGAATCAATGTTGTAGAAGATGGTGGCATTTCCATAGTATCTGTGGAGCCTCTGAATGTCCAAATGGGTCATATCTGATGACCACCAAACAACAACAAACTGCATTTTATACTAATTATTTACATCTATTGATAGGATTAATGGATCAACAGGTATTAAACAGTAGATGGTTTGTGTCACCAGTGGCTGTTTGGGTCTTTATGGGTTAAAAAGGGAACGTATCATATAAAATGACCATACTTAATGATTAGTTGAATGTATTGCAGCTCCACTGGTACCAATAGGAAACATTTTAAATGATGTCCTACTAGGATCTAGCCTTAACTATCTAGGAACATTCTTAGAAATAATTGTCAGATTCTCAGACTGTGGATGTTCCTGCAGGAGATGCAGCTGGAGGATGCGGTGTGCGAACCAGCGGCCATGGACAGTGAAGACGTTCTGTTTCTGCTCTACACGTCAGGCAGCACAGGGAAACCTAAAGGCCTGGTCCACACTCAGGCTGGATACCTGCTGTACGCCTCACTAACACACAGGGTACGATACCTCACACAGTCACATGCACAATACACAGATTTATAGCGTGGTTTTGAACCTCTCGCCGTTTTTGTCCAGTATGTCTTCAACTACCATGATGGAGATGTGTTTGGTTGCGTGGCCGACATTGGCTGGATAACAGGACACAGTTACAGCGTCTATGGGCCTTTGGCAAATGGAGGAACCACTGTCCTGTTTGAGAGTACGCCGCTTTACCCAAACCCAGGTATGAATGAGAACAGCTCCAAAAAAGGGGTGTGACGAGACGAGATACGAGATTGGGGTCACGACATCGAGATTTTAAGAAAACTAAAGTACAAATTATATGAAGGGACAAGAGACTTATTTTACTGAGATGCACATGAATTTTATAACTCTGTAAGTGTTAACTTTTAATGAACTTCTTCCTCTACAAATTAAAACTAAAATAAAATGTTATAAACCTTACAATAAATAAAATTATATATTTCTCCTTTTTTCAAAATTAAATCTGGCACCTGACTGTGTAAGCTGAGGTCCGAATATATTGAGGTCCAAATGAGGAAATGCACCCCCATCAGGTGCATTTCCTCCGGCGGTGCGCCACAACCAGCTACAGGCTTTACAGCACCCTCCGCCTGGACTTCGCCACTTCCCCGACTCGCTGCACCTTCTCTCCCGGCGTGCCAACCGCATCGCCATATGGCACACCAAATGTGTCACATTTATGCTAGTGCTTAATGCGTTAAGCCTGACATTGATAGACATTATTATCATATTAGGAAAACGGCTGTATTTTTCCTGCATTCTTTTGAAAACGCATGTTTTTACGCGTAAAATGTCAGTCTTAACGCTTTAAGCACTGGTGTAAATGTGACACATTTAGCTCGCCATAGTCTCCTAGCAACCCCACGGTGGCCAGCGCACCGGCTAAGGTGCGATCCCTGCATCGCAGGGTCCGAACACACGCAGGTAGCAAAATCAGTGGACCATAACAAATCCAATGTCCAAAACTGGGGGGGGGGGGGGGGTCCTCAGCAAATCGCACCCAGGTAATAACAGAATTTTTCCGATGTCTGGGTTCCATACTTCCGGCTGCTTGCTGGATAACAAATCTCGTGAGACAGAATTTTATCACGACAAGAAATCGACAAATTACATCTCGCGAGATCTCGCCACACCCCAAGTTATTACTGTTCAGAAAAACCTGCATCCTCATAATAAACTTATAACATGTCAAATATTCACCAGTGAGTATTTTATTTCCTCTATGGAAATGATTCAAATGGTTTTTATTATTTTGGATATACAATTTTATGACCTTTGTAAAGTTTATAAGTTTGTCCTTTGCCAAGAATTCACTCTATGAATATGTGCTTACAGCCAGTGTTCAACATGCCCATGCCTTGATGCTAAAATTAGGAGCTTCAGTAAACACAGACAGTTATGATAACACACAGTCATAATGTGTGAATGTGAGCACCTTGTTATTGTCACAGGAAATATGTTCCTCATCCAGATAAACTCTGTGTTTGGAAAGGGTTACGTTTTTAGTCCACTGCTTCATCCTAAACTGTTTCAGACAGACAGATATTATATATATATATATATATATATATATATGCACTACAGATTCTAAACTAAGTTAACACTGTACATAATAAAAATAAGAGATTTTTAAAAAGTATTTGGTAAGACTTAGTTTTTGTCATTATTTGTTTATTTTATAGTTTTTTATATAGTTTAGTTTATTTTTAATAGAGCTGCTTGTTTGTGATTCATCCCCTTGTTCACAGGAAGGTACTGGGAGATGGTTCAGAGGCTTCAGATTAACCAGTTCTACGGGGCTCCCACTGCGATCCGCCTGTTGCTCAAGTACGGAGACCATTGGGTACACAAATATGACCGCTCCAGCCTCAAAACTCTGGGCTCTGGTATGATCATTATGACAGTCAAAACACATGTTCTGCACACACAGAAGGTCCACCGTTTAAGTAGAGTGAAGGGAATGAGAAACAGCACTTCCTGAGGAAGTACTTGAGTGAAGAAATGCCGTGATCTCAGTACGGTGCAAAACCAACATTAGGTTTGTTGGTTTAGTCAAGTTCTAATGACCACATATGCATTTATTACTCTGTATTATTATTAAAAATAGAATAAATCTGCTCTAAAAACTAACAGAATTGGAGAAAAAAATCTAAACTAAATAAAAACAAACTATGACAAATCCCAAACTATTATAACCTTGGTATGTATGGGAGAAAAAAAAAAACAGAATTTCCACTGAAAAAAAGCTTTTATGAACCAAAAAGTTAGTGTTTAGTGTGACATCCCTTTGTACTTAACATGTCATGACATTTATTGCATTAGTTTTCAGATATTTTATACCAGGTTTCACTTAACACGTCATTTCTGTTTGTTCGGCTTCTTGTCATGGGGTCAGGGGTCACAATAAATATTCACTTTAACCTTTAAAATTCATTTACTTCAGGTTTGTTTTTTTTTTTGTCTTTTACGTCCAATACACTGGTGGAAAAAGTTTTTGGGCACCCCATGCATTTTTAGCTCATCTGGACAAAGTCGTAATGAGCCATTGCCATCGCGGTTCATCCCACTAAAATCTCTTCTCCTCCCTCAATTCTCAATGGATTTAAATTCTGATTGATTCATTTGATCGATTCAAGCATTAGGCGCAAAACTTATCACTTTGTTTGTCGAAATTTAAAATGTAAAACTTTGTATATTTTTCCAGTCTGGCACTAAAATCGCTTCTCCTCCCTCAATTCTCATTGGATTCAATTCAGATTTTATCACAGCACAGCACAGCACAGGGACATTAGCGCTATCTTTTTTTCTTGCTAACAAACAAACATAAAATTCTAAATGTTTGTCTCTCTGATGCAGCCACACCTTTAGAAATACAAAAAAGATTTTTCTGCAAAGGTTTCGAGATTGTGAACATTTTAAGAACATGTGAAAACTTTATTCAACTACTGTATTTAATGTAGTTTGTTGTTGCATCTGAAGAAAAGAGAAGGAGAAATAAATATGTATGATCATTTAAACCCTGCAAAAACAAAAACAAAAACAAAAGTGGGCTTGGACTTTTACACAGTAGATAGATAGAAGTTTATTTTGAACAAAAACAAATACAAAATGAGACAAAAAGGAGTGAGAAGAAGTCAAAACTTATCTAATCCTGTACTAGTTTTTAAATATTCACTTTCCCAAGTTGCTACTACAAAATACTTTAATATTAATAATAATACATATGTACATTTGAATAATGAAAATGAACTTCCTTGTCAGAAAAGGACCATCTGATGCACATAAATAAAAAAAATAAAAGTGAATGTGAAATAACACATCCTGTACGTTTTGAGGTGTTCATCACATAGACTACTGCCAGAGTGGTTTTGTCATTAAACCACCTTCACATACACAGTTGGGCTCTTGTATCTCCCACTGTAAAGTCACATGGAGCGGTGGATGGTGTTCATGTACTGCCATGTGAATACCTCTGCACACACATGTATGTTAAAAGTCAAGCCAGACTGGTATGCCTCAGTAGTCCAGTGTCCATAGCAAAGCCCAGGATAGGACAAGGAAAACATACACACACACACCTGTTGCTATGAAACATGAAGCTGAGGTTCAAACGCACACAGAGCTTCACATGAAGAATATAAATCCTCCTAAATGACATGGATGACTTCATAATCCGTTCCATTTTTATTCAAATCTGCCTTTGTGGCCTTAATTAAACTCCATTTCATGTAATGTTTGCATCCATTATATATAATAACGTATATAAGGGTTTTTATAATTCAATATTTTGTTAATTTAAACATGTTTTTTTTTAGCTTATTTTATTTGTTTCTTTGCATGTTTGAAATAAATAACTAAAATTTTAAAAATTAAATGAAGCTCTGTTTTTTTTTTTGTTTTTTTTTTTGCAGTGGGTGAGCCCATCAACACCGAAGCGTGGGAGTGGTATCACAGAGTGGTGGGGGGTGAACGCTGCCCTGTGGTGGACACCTGGTGGCAAACAGGTAACTGTCATTAAACTGTAAAAGTGCCAAAAGTATCCACAGGGTCCAACAGAAGCAGCCATGGCTTCCCATAAATCACTTTATTTACAAATAACTTCATTTTATTTTCATTTTGACTATTTAACCAAGTCACAAATATCTGCAACAAAGACTCTAAAAGTTGTTTCTTAATGGTTCCCGTCCCATTTTGTCAAACTGATGCATTGCTCAAAAGGCCCCATGGTGTTAGTTTACTTCACTATGATAAAAAACATTAAAGAGATTCATTTACACTGATGTAAACATTCAGTTGATAATTCATATCTCTAAAATCCAATACACTGGAGTATTTTGCAGTACTTCATAATTCTTTAAACTAAACTTTTTATCATTTTAAGGACATTTTACTGATACCATAAATGTTTTCCTTCTGATTAATGGCCTCAAATGTCTTTGTTTATGGTTATTTCACATCTTTTATTTGATGAATTACCTTGGTTCTGTCTCTTTATTCATTTATTGCTTTTTGCTTTTAACCATTTATTTTATTTTTATTTGTATGTATCCTTTATTTAGCCATAGATTGTCCCATTGAGACCAAGTGTCTCTTCTTCAGGGGCGTCCTGGTCAAAATGGCAGCAAACAATATGTTTCAGACAGAGACAACACAATAAATAAACAAACATAAGACATTTACACAAAGGAGACAGACTTACATAAAACTCAGTGGCTGCTAAAAAGCTATGTGGAGTATATATGTATATTATTAATTGTATTCCTAAAAATCTCCAGTGATGGCAGAGAGTCCATCGCCAATAAATTCTGTAAATCATTCCAGAGATATGAAGCAAAAAAAGAAAAGTTCAGTACGAGGGGGTAGAAGACTGTAGCAGCAACTTCTGTGAGGAACGTGTGTACTATATGATGAGAAGATTAACCCTTGTGCGGTCCTTCGGGTCAAAGAGACCCGGTGGCTCACAAATGTACCTTTTTATACGTACTGTAGGATGCCATTGCTTACTACTGAAAACAGTAATATATCCCTGGGGGGTGGGGTGATGAGTCTATGGAACTGAACTTTGGAATCTGGGTTTTTAAGACCCGACTGTAGGACACAGCCAGTGTGCCTTTTACGAAGGACCGCACAAGGGTTAACAATGTGATGGGGAAGTTTACGCAGCAATGCCTTCGCAATAAAAAGTAACCAAACTTTTCTCACTTCCTCCTGGGTGTTTTATGCAGATTGAACACATTTTCAGCTAATGACAGGGAAAAAGGAAATGCCAAAACTTCAAATACTGAATGAATGTTACTGCCAATGAGCTGCTCTGTCACTTATTCTGTGAGTTTTACTGTAACGTCCATAAAGAGCAGTTAATGTTCACTACAACTTCCTCCAACAAAGCCACGTCTGCAGCTTCAGAAAACGCCCCTTAAAAGGGAAAGTGAGTTAGTGTTAGTGGTTTCCTCCGTCCCTTCAACAATAACAGGGTTACATAATACTGTGGATACAGATGCACGTGCATATGAGACAACCTATCAGTGCACTGGTATTTATACTCCGCACACTGCATCACAAACCACACATTCACGTGAAGCTATCCCCTCCAAATTCAACACAGATGTTTTCATTTCAGAACCAAACATCTGATCTCAGAGCAGCTCAGCGTCGTCTCAACATGAGCTTTGTTTTCCATCATGAAATTCAAGAATATTTAAAGCAGGGGTCTCAAATGCGGCCCCGCCAATGGTTCCAAATGCGGCCCATGGCATGAAGAGCATAATAAACTACAGGAATTAAATGACTCCATATTTTCTTCGCCTATAAAATGACAACTTCAAATGTTTGTCATTGTTTTACTGCCAAAAAAAAAAAATTATGAATTACAAACTATCCTGTAATAATAAAATGTGAATAAACTAAACAAATGTGAACAACCTGAAATGTCAAAAGAAGATTACACACAATTTTAACCATTTCTGCTTCTGTTACTAAGAGTTTAGTGTCTTTGTTGAACTGATCCATAAGAACATACATGGACTAATGATAAATTGAAGCAAAATATTGTTAAAATGTTCTTTATTTTCCTTATGAAATTTACCTTTTTTTTTGCTTTTTGATAATTTCTAAACATATTTTCATTATTTAATGTCGGGGTTTTTTTTTTTTGCACTAAAACAATGACAAACATTTGAAGCTGTCATTATTTATAAGTTATTATACTATTATTTTACTGGTCCGGCCCATTGGAGATCAAATAAGGCTGAATGTGACCCCTGAAGAAAATGAGTTTGAGACCCCTTATTTAAAGTCGATGCAACGACTGTGGTGGGGATAGATTAAATTGTGTGCAATGATATGTCTAGTAAATATCACTTAGAATAGTTTGTTTCAACTTCAGAAAAGATAAGAAACTAAATCAGACATCTGGAAAGATTAATCTGCTTCTGCCTGTTTTTTTTGTTTTGTTTTGTTTTTTTTCCCCTCGTTCTCTTCAGTGCAGTTTGTCAACTTGTCTCTACACTGCAAGTAGTGAAATAGGCAATGTTTGACTACTTCTAAATTACTCGTCATTTTCCTACCATCCACGTCGCTTGCATAAAATCATAGAATTAACCTCTTGATGCCAGACTGTGCTGTAAGTCAAGGGCAAGTTTATTTGTAAAGCACGGGTAATTCAAAGTGCTTTACATAAAACTTTAAAAGCATCAAGATACAATTTAAAGACAGTCAATTTAAAAAGGGGAGAAAAAAAAACAAGTTAAAATAATTAGAAAAATGTAAATATGAAAAAACAAAAACAAGTTACAGTGCAGTGTAGAATAATTATGAAATGATATTTGCAGTAGGTAGCATCAAACTAAAAAGTCTTGAGCTGTGATTTAAAAACAGTGACAGTTGCAGTAGATCTGTGGGGCATAGAAACTGAACGCTGCTTCTCCAATGTTTATTTCTGACTCTGGGAACAGACAGTATTGAGCAAAGGTCTTTGGCTTTGTTATTTATGCAGGGTAGTAAACAAATAGCATGCATACGTGCAGTTACAGTACATGTCTTGGCAAAGAGTAACAAGAAAAAAAAGTGGACGTGTGTGCAAAAAAATGTGCATAACACATGTTCAGAAATCAGAACTAATTGGTGTCTGCAGGCTAAAGTCAACACTTGGTGTGACCTCTGACCCCGTGACACAAACCTGCCCAAACACACGTTTCATGACTTCAACTGAAACCTGGTGTAAAACACAAGGAAAATAATGTAATAAATCATCTCGTCTGCACAAAATTGTTTCAGACACATTAAGTGTAAATGGAGAAAGCATTAACTTCTACTCAACCTATTTTCTGTAATTTTTAATAACTTTTTTGATATATAATACTGTATACAAATTAATAGACCAAGTCATCAAAAACATGGTTATGCAATCGGGTACTAACTCCTGTGTGTATTATGTGACTAAAACTTCTTGTATATTTTTATGTTTTTGTTTTGTATTGCTGTTTACACTTTTATTATTTTAGAAGAGTCATTTTACTTTGAAATTCATTATTGTGCAAGCAGCACTACAAAACAAAAAATTACATAAATAATAATATATCAAGAATTGTGCATTGTATGCACTTTGAACCATTCTAATAATCAAGTAATGTCCAAAATGGGGGAGGGGGGGCTGTATTGGTCGACCCATGACACTGGTTCATAACTTAAAGAGCCACATAAGCAGCCAACTGTCTGCGTCCTATCTGTTTATCTTGGTTTACCACAGATCTTAAAATCTGCTAAATTCTTGATTACGCAACGGTTGAGATGACGGCCCCTCCTCTGGTCAGCGTATCAGCAGGTCTACAGGAGGTCCATATCAGGAGGAGGAGCAGGAGGTGGTGGTGGTTGTCAATGTCAGGATTATTTGTTTGTATTTTATCAATATTCTGCTTGTCCTTTAATCATTTAATGTGTGTATTTGTAGATCCACTGTGATCTGTAAGTTGTGTTGCACATGTATAAATGATAAAATAAGGTGTAATATTGTTAAAGTCGCGCTTGTTTTTCCTTACGTTTTTTCAGATTGTTCATGTTTATTCATTTTATGTTCGAGTGTAGATGAAAACATTTTCATTATGGAATTCGATTTTTTTTCCCCCAAAATCTGAGAAAACTTAGGAGTTGATATAATTTATAAGTTCTTATCCTATCATTTATATTATTTGACTGGTCTGGCCCAGTTTAGATCATACTGGATTTAGATTTTGATGAAGCTCTTATCATACCCAGTTGGAAGAAGAGCCATAACATCCTTACCACCAATAAATTCTTTCAAAACCGTTTCGACAACACCATTGAAATTGCAAAATCGGAAAAAAGCCGGCATGTTATCTTGGTAAGATTTCTTGAAATTAGATTTTGAAAATGTATTTTCTAAAGATAAGTTCTTTTTAGGTGATTGTCTTATGTTGTAAGATAAGATAAAATAAGTTTTTATTTCATTAATCCCATAGGAAATTGTTTTGCCAGATCGCTTGAAACATTACAGTAAATATAGACAATAGAGCATAAAAATGAGGTAAACAATAGAGCATCAGAAGAAATAGTGTCTAAGTGTCTGGAAAAATAAGTGTCATTAAAATAAGTGCGTGTACATAATGCACCTGGCATTGAGCTTAGTGTGGCCTATGATATTGAGGTTGGTATTACACATAATTATAATAATCTTTATTTGTATAGCACCTTTCATAAAAACACTGTAGCCCAAAGTGCTTCACATTAATTAAAAATTAAAATGAAATTTTAAAACAGGGTGAAATAAAAAAAATACATTAAAATTTGATTGCACAAAATTATACAAACACTGTAGCCCAAAGTGCTTCACATTGATTAAAAATTAAAGTACAATTGTAAGACAGGGTGAAATGACGATAATAATAGTAAAAATGTAACATAATGTTGAAGGTAGAACTGCACATGGTTTAGAATAATAAATATACTATTGTACATAATAATGAACAGTAATATTGCACACGACACGGTAAAGAGTGTGAACTGTGATGAAATATTTTGACTAGAAACGAGATAAAACACACTGGGTAAGCTTTAGATTTGTGCAGTGTTATTCAATATTTGTCTCTTTTTGTCCTTTGAAGACACTTTTAAGAGGACATAATGACAACATGTTTCACACAAGCTGATTTTGCTAATAACGGGAAAAAAAAAAATAAAAAAATCTGATGAAATCCCCAGTCCATCTAAATTAGATTAATGACCAACTGGAGCAAAGCTGCATTAATTACCATACAAATGGCAAAAACGTATTATTAATTGACCATAATTTAACATCATAAGCTGTAGTATTACAGCCTCAGATACAGTATGACCCAAATACCCCACTTCAGTAAAAAAGGATTATATTATGGTTGGGTTTTTTTTCCCACAGTCATGTTTCCCATTAGGACTAAGTGGCATTATTCATAATTACCATTTGGTTGATCTGGGAGCAAGTAGCCTGTTTAGAGACCAAATGAGATTCTGATCCACTGCTGGCATACGGCCGTCATGTTGGATCACACGGCAGGGAGGTGAAATGTGGGAGAACTTTAGCATCCACCATAAAATACCTCTTCAACAGTTATCCGCACATAAAATACCCTGATTAAACTTTTATTTTGTATATTTTAACATAACTTAACACCAGCATTCACTTGTTCAGATGGTTTTTCTGTGGGATTCTTGTGTCCGAGTCTCAGATGAGCAGCTGATTTAGACGCGATGTCTGTTGTTAATACTATTGTGGGATCATCTGTTGTGTCCTACTTTATAACAGGCCCACTCTGCTGTTTCCACCACCACCAACACCAATGACAGATTACACATCCCAGAGGTCCACGAAAACCTGACAGCATTTAATTTACTTAATTTATAAATCTACATCTGTAGTGATGAGAAGGGCTCCGAGTAATTCCACTTTTATCCAATAATTGTATCTCTGCATCCACACCTCCCTTAATAATAATACTATATTAATAATAATAATAATAATAAACTTTATTTGTATTGCACCTTTCATACAAAAACCGTAACTTCACATCAGTTAAAATTTACAAGAAAATAGAATTTTCACAAAAAGACTGAAGCCAGGAGTGATATACAAAAGAGGAATTACATTAATTAACTAGAACAAAATATACAGATTAATATTAACCCATAAGGACCCAGTGTGACATTTCTGTCAGTTCCCAAATTATTTTTTCCCCCACTATATTTAACCTTTCTTAAATTATTTATCACCATTTATTGTAATATTGTCTTCTGTAGTTTGAGGGCTTTTTTTTTTCAATGTAAATCATGTATCTTCTTATATCTAACTCACTGGTCCCCACCAAATTGCACCCAGGTAACACCAGTATTTTCCAACGTCCGGCTTCCAGACTTCTGACTGCTTGCTGGATAACAACTCTCGCGAGAGAAATTTAACGCGACGACAAATCTTAGCAAATTACATCTCGCGAGATTTTGTCACAACTTTATTTATACCCTTAAATAGATTTTTTGTTTGTTTGTTTGCAGGAACAGATGAGCATCAGCTTCACAACAGTAAAAAAAAACAATACAACAAAAACAACAAAACAGACAGCAGCAGATTCACATGGGTATATGTACTCAACTCAGACTATGATAAAAATAGCAAATAAATCATTAAAAATATCAGTTAGATTAAAATACCAAGGCATAGGAAAATATCAGTCTTAAAAAAAAAAGCCTCAGTTGGGATTTGAAATTGCACAATAAAGGTTCACAAAGACTTGTTTAAAAAAGAAAAGAAAACAACAAATGGTGATAAATTACTTAAGAAATGTTAAAATAGAGAAATTCCTTTGGGAACTACCAGAAAAGTCACACTGGGTCTCTATGGGTTAAATATAGATAATAGATAATAATTAAAACTCTTCTCCATTTTAATTGAAATTTAGAATAAATAATTATCCAACATTTCTCCAACTTTTTATTTTGAGTGTTAGATACATTTGTCATAAACAACACAATAGCCCATTTATGTTGTCATTTGCTGTGGGTCTTTTCTTTCAGAGACAGGTGGTATCTGCATCGCCCCGAGGCCATCAGACCCAGACGCTGAGATCGTCCCCGGAATGGCGATGAGACCCTTCTTTGGCATCAAGCCGGTGCTGGTAGACAGCGAGGTGAGCACTCATCAACAGTGTGTGCATGTGTGCATTAAACTGGTGGGAACGGCCCCGGACGAGGCACAGATTAGGATTATAAAACCTCCACCAGCTGTGTCACTTTTGATACCAGCCGTCGGACCCGCTCTGTTCATGCCAAAGGCCTTATTAAAAATCTGTGGTGCTACTTTGTGCCTATTACAGTCACAGATTGAGCTGACAGTTGGAGCATCTGATTTCTCTTCCTCCCTCTAAACATGAACACGAACACAACACTTTAAAAGCCAATAAATACTGTTCAGTGATTTTAATGAATGCATGACCTGTATACTCTTTAATTACAGCCTGGTATTGATTCTTTTTTTTTTTTTTTCCTGCTGTCAGATTCTTTTTGGTTTGCTGAAACACGTACACTATATTGCCAAAAGTGCTCACTCACCTGCCTTGAAATATACTTAAGTGACATCCCATTCTTAATTTATACAGTTTAATATGACATTACAGGGTTCTGCAACTGTGTGCAAGTGTGTGTGTGTAAATTTTTTTTGTATGAAATATATGGTATGGCAGCAAGGATTTTGACTTGGCACAACTTTTCCACAGCTAAACCTTACCAATGGAAAGGCTGTGTTGTACAAAATGTCTTGCTTCAGCACCAAGAGATTTTAGACAAAAGGAATTTAGGACATTTCCATGCTCACAAGTTTGTGGGAACAGTTTGGGGATGGTCCCTTCTTGTCCCCTCTTGACTGTGCACAAAGTAAGGTCATGGATGAGAGAGATTCATGTGGATAAACTGGACTGACCTTTAACCCCATAGAACACTTTTGGGATGAATTAGAGCACAGACGAAGAGCCAGGCCTTCTGTTTCATGTCAGTGTGTAATCTTACAAATGCTTCTGGGAGGAATGGTAAAAAAAATTCCCATAAACACATTCCTAAACCTTGTGGAAAACCTTCCCAGAAGAGTCAAAGCAAATCTAGCTGCACATCAGATTCAACCCTTTGGATTAAAGCATGGGATGGAGAGTTAATATGCAAGTCAAGGCAGGTGAGCAAATACTTTTGGCAATATAGTGTATTTTAACATTTATGTCTGTTCTGGTTTGTCTTCAGGGTAAATTGTTGACGTCCAATAATGCATCTGGAGCTCTGTGTCTGGCTCAGCCGTGGCCCGGTATGGCCAGAACCATCCACAACAACCACCAGAGGTTCATTGAGACCTACTTTCAGCCTTATCCAGGTGAACTCCAAACATTGATTTTTTATTTTTTTTTAAATTAGGATTTCACTGTATTGGTCTTTCCCTTTTATTTCTTTTGTCAATCTTTGTTATTGAAGGATTGAGTAATTTAAAATAAATATATTTACAAAGAGGTATAAACAATTATTTCTAAGGAGGTATATGGAAGATGAGAGTTAAAAATAGTATTGTCCTAAATACCATTCATTATTCTTGGAATTCGGAGAGATCTTTACATTTGAAAATGGATTAAAGTGAGGGCAAATATTAAGTCTAGATAGAGTGGTATGTGAAATTATAGAATTATTTTTTGGTTTTTGGTTTGGCAACTTTACACAAAAACTGTTGGACTAATTTCCAGGAAATGTTCAGGAAAGGTGTGAGGTGAATGTAGGTCAAAGGTCAGGGTCAGTCACCAAAAATGTTTTCACAATGGTGAAAGATAGTAACTTGTCTTATCCGCAACCGCTCTGTTTTCTTATCTAAATAATTGTATGTGTTTAGATTAAAACTCTGTCTCTTGACTGACGCGTCACTTCATCCACTCATGTTAAAGTCAAGCTGCTTAACCGGCGAAAACATCAGGTATATACACATCAACAGAAGGGGTTTAAACTTACCATTCTTACGTGACGTTTACCTCGTCGACTACGATGCCCACCAAGTTCTTCTGGTAAACGTCGTAGGAAAGCATGGTTCTCCATGTATCCTTCCGCCATGACTCAGGGCTGCGAACACTCGCTGCTAACACCCGTTGCAGGTGCGGTTGTCATTTCTTCCTTCCAGTTCCATTACTGTCAGCCCAAGTTTACCAGCCTTTTTGACTTGGTCCTCAACCAACACAACCAGGGGGGGTACCATAATAACCATGGGCTTCTGCACTGGTACTATTTCTTTATCCACCAGTGGAGCCACTTGATAGATAAAACTCTTGCCAAACCCGGTCGGGAGTGAGCGAAAACATCATATCCATTAACAGACACTTCCAAAGATGTTCTCTGTTCATCTTTTAAGGAGTTAACATGCGGTAGAGTAGACAAAAGAGTGGAAATAGTCGAGTCGATATGAACGCACGCGGCCGTTGTTGTGTATCTGAACAGACTACACTGCCATCGCTTCTGCTTAACATTACACCAGACACAACGCTTCCGGGTAGTTCCACCCTGCGATGCTGATTGGCTCATTCGTTTGGAAATAGATTTGATGCCTGTACTACTCGGATATGGTTGTGTGAGCGTAGCGTAACGCAGCCACATCAAGTCGGGTTAGAAAGATTGGGCACACGAGGTTAAGCCTGCTTTATTCCTCCGGAACCGGACGAAATTTGTCTTTCTGTTCCTGACGTTGTTCCCGGAGCTGATATTTAAACCTCCGTCTGTATTATAGATGTTGCATTTGAAATCCTCTAGGGGGCGGTAACGAGCCGTTTACAGAACACACATAGTTGTAGTCAATATTAAATCTGTGCAGTAGCAGTTCTTTTGATGGATAAATGTTATATTCGCGGTTTTAAAACGCATCTCTTTTGATTTTGGTGGAATTGGGAACTTTAAATATTTAAGCCTGATTTATAGCCTACGTTAAAACGGACGTTTTCATCCGGTTCTGGGGGTAGTTTCACCCGCCAGTTAGCAATCCGGTGAGCTCCAGGCAAAACGGAACAATACCACAGGACATTGTGGGGGCAGTAGAGAGGCCGAAGTGTAAAATTTGGGAATTACACCCACGAAGAAGGTTCCCGCTAGGACCTGTCCATAAATTAATTCAGGTCAGATATCAGTTTTGTAATTTATGGTTAGTTGCTGTACTGTTCTGTGGGACTATGCTCTGTTTTTTTTTTACATTGACAGTTAGTCATTTTAACAATGCCATTAAAGTTATCCCTCAATGTTTGCTTAAAACTATCCAAAACCATTTGAAATATTATAGTTTACATCCCATATTGCCAGGTTTAATTGTGAAAGCTGTGCAACTAGATGGAAAAAGTCCAAACAAGTTTAGAAGAAAATGTTTACGAGAAGAGTTTGACCCAGTCAGACCACTAAGAAATACAACTTCCTTTACTGAAAGTCACTTTTACTCAGGATTAAAAAAAATTGCGGGGGGATGGAGTTTGTTGAGCCTGGCACCACTTGTTTCAACATTGTTGTTTATTGTAGGTTTCTTCTTTACTGGTGATGGTGCCCTTCGTTCAGAGGAAGGGTACTACCAGATCACCGGCCGGCTCGATGACGTCATCAACGTGAGCGGGCACAGGATTGGAACAGCAGAAATAGAGGATGTGGTGGTAAGATTATACAGGATCTATATTATAAATGTGTGTTAGGATTGGTGGAAGAAGTAGTTGGACCCTTTAGTGACACATGGGGTGTCAAACATGCCCCCCCCCCCCCCCCCCCCCCCCCCCCGCCAAGGGTTCAATCTGACCTGTGGGACTAATTTGTGAAATGCAAATTTAGATAATTCACATACAAATTCAATTTCAAAGGGGCCAGACCAGTAAAATTCCATCACAATAACTTCTAAATGTATTTTTTGTCAAAGTCTGACTCAAATGTTAACAAGTGTTACATTTCTTTAGTTGGGAGGGGGGGGCCTTCTTGAGGATATGGAGATTTTAGAGTGAAGTTTTCAGGAACTCTGCAGGATCAATTCATCCTCCAGTTATCGCAGTTTCAAGATATTTTACATTGCATTCAGCCAATTTTACCCTAGCTCAGTTTCATATACTCTATGTAGGTTCTGTAGTTCATAAATGGTTCTGTGTTCTGTGTCCATCTCAGAATCACTGTCCTGCGGTGGCGGAGTCTGCAGTCATCGGTTACTCACACGATGTAAAAGGACAAGGTATCTGTTCAAAAATAGTTTCCATTATATCACTTATTTGCTCAAATCATTTTTAACTAAAGAAGCTTTTGTTTGTGTGTTGTCAGCTGTGTATGCTTTTGTGGTACTAAAAAAGGAAGTGGGCATCCCTGAGGAGGATTTGTCCCAGGAGCTCAAGGACATGGTGTCCAAGTCCATCGCCAAGTACGCCTGTCCAGATCAAATCCAAGTAATTATGTCTCACAGACCCAACCTATATACACACACACACACACACGTAACTTATACAGATGACATTTAACCTTTTTAAAACATTGGAACAGAATTGAATGTACATTTCACAAACTGTTTTTTGGCCATACTGGCAAAAAAGTCTGAAATTTAGGAAAGAATGTTACTCCAATGCCTTGATTCCCATCATTCTCAGTCATGTCTTATCAGTGGCTGCAAAGTCAGCAATAATCTGTTTATAATTTCAATATAACTTGTAAGGATGGAAGTCAGACAGTTTCTTTATTTGCAGTTTGGACATTTTCCAGACATATTTACACACAATACTGTGAACCGGTTTATGGCAACAGCCCTCCAGGACTGTGCTTTAAAGTATTAAATGCAGATTTGTAAACTCAAGACCCAACAGAATCCTGTTCTAACTGAGCTGGTGTATTTCTTGTCTTTTCTACAGTTTGTTCAGCGTTTGCCCAAGACACGATCAGGCAAAATAATGCGACGGGTTCTGAGGAAAGTGGTGGAGCAGGACCTGGACGGGTTGGGTGACCTCAGTACGTTGGATGACCCTGCAGCGGTTCAGGAGATTGTACAAGGCTACCGTCATCTATGTAGCAAAAAAATAACTGGGACAAAATAAACTGTTGATATATTCAATATGGCACATTTAGAAATTATAGTAACCTGTGTTTATTGTGTAAATAAAATCAAATAAACCATGTAGTGTACAGTAAGCTGGTGAAATTGTGTTGTAAAAAAACAAATTTACAATTCAAGATTTCATGTTGTAAAAAAAAAAAAAAAAAAGACATTTCAGGAACTGACATAATCACAAGCGCACATACTTTTTGATTTCTCAGACCCCCCCCCCCCCAAAAAAAAAATACTGCTGGAACGTGCAAACAACGGATTCATGTTCTGACTATTTGGATTATAAAACAGAGTTCTAAACAGTCAAATCATACTGAGCTTCAAACCTTAATTTAAAATAATCATAAAACATGAAGATACATTCACTGGACGTGTAAAAAAGTCTGCTCTGCTGCCATCCTGAGACTCCCTGTACCGCACTAATAGACACTTAATAACCTTTCGGTCACATCATCCACGCTGATCCTCTCTGCAGGTCCAGGGGTGTGTTTGACAGTCACATGGTTTCTATGAGGCTGCATCTTTTAATTTCTTTAACTCCCATTGGCCACCTCCGCACAGCTTCAGCTTAACATCGTGGTACTTTCAGAAACACAGACACAAACAGAATAAGTACCGTCTGGTGAAGCATGTACATCCATGGAGAAGTTGCACTAGGTGTGGTATTCAATTTTACCTTTTCAAGGGTGCTACGGTGTCCCAGACTAACCAGAGTCATTCCCAGCTGTTTACACATCCGGTAGAGCTGACCCTCCGCCTCCTCGGTTAAAGCACTGGTGGCTTCATCCAGCACTGGAAAGAAAACCTTACATTTCAGCTCTTTGACATTAAAATGGCAGATAGCTACACTGCTCTGCAAGTAAAAAGCCTCGACAATAGAGGTGTCAAACTCATTTTCTTTCAGGGGATACACTCAGCCTGATAAGCTCTGAAAAGGACCAGACCAGTAAAATAACAGTGACCCCCCCCAAAAAAAACTGAACTTGTATTATGAAAACATTTACCGTAAGTCTACAGTCTCCTTAGATGTGAAGAACATGAATCTGAAATGCCCTAAAAAGTGCAATTTTATTATACATAGCCTATGCATTACACATGACAGGTCAGTGGACAAAACATTTAGTAACAGTTACAATTGTATGAAAATATTAGTTTATAAACTATCTTGAACAAAAATTAATCTGAAATGTCTCAATTTTTCACACTACGATAAATAGTAAAATTTGGAGTAGTCATTATTTATAGGTTATTTTACTGGTCTGAACTAAAATGATTTTAAAATCCTTGATTGTTAGTATCATCAATTTTTCCCAATACAATGAAAATACCAGATAACCAGCACTTGAGCCATTTGTTTTCCCCAATTTTATAGAATTATGTAAGATTAAGCACATTTAATCTGAGGCAAATACATTCTAAAATTAGTTATATTTAAAACTATTTCTCAAATGAATACAACACACCTGCGTATTTTGGCTGCAGGTAGAAGAGACGTGCAAAACAAAGACGCTGCATTTCACCAGGAGACAGAACATCATACCTGCACACGGAAAAAGATTTAGTCATGGAGAACACCTGGAAAAGGGATGGAAATGTCACTTTTCTGAATAGAAAACTACAACTGATACTTTTATATACATATTTAGAATGTCACTAGACAAAGCTTCTCTTCAGTTTTACCCCAGATTGACCAACAGTGTGTACAATAACTCAAATATATGCATCTTGTTTTTTGTACCCTCTCACCAGTTCCAGTCCACCTTTTCATCCAGTCCACCAGTTCTTTTCAGGAGACTTGACTGGAACAAACACATTTGGATCAGGACGGTATAACCACGTTTGGATTAAAACAAGATCCACAGATATATTTATTAACTGGTAAAACTCACCACTCCAGCCAGTTCCAAGAAGTTAATGATTCTGTCATCATCTACTGATCCTGGAAAAGAAGAAGATACTGAAGCTGTAATAAAAACCACACTTTCCACTGACTGTAAATACTTTTTTCCTGTATGTTATCGTTGCTGTCACACCACCCTGAATGATCATATTATTCAAACACAATATTATTCGACACATTACCTGACACAGGGTAAATATCCTTCAAAGGGTAGATCACCTGTTGGAGGCAGGAGTTACAATAAATTCCCCTTAAAATTAATCTTTTAAGGATTAATAAGGAAAGAAATGAAAGATAGTTTTTAACTGTGCGATACTTTAATCTTAGTTTTACATGAATCTTCTACTTTGTAGAGTTGATGAAAAATGAATTCCCACCAAGGATTTGATGTGTATATGTATCTATATACGTCACAGGTTCTACAGTAAAATCAACTTTGAAGGAAAAAAACCCCAAAACAAAACAGGATAAAGGCAGTGACCTGTTCACGCAGTGTACCATCAGTCAGATATGGTTTCTGTGGCAGGAAGAGGGTCCCTCTGGGTCCAAAACATGTGGTCATCTGCACGAAACCTAACAAACATGAAAATAAAAGCAAAGAATTGTCATAAAGCTCCTAATCCATGTTCATATTTTGCAGTTGTTCCATCATCTTTAACAGTATCCCGATCATAATGATGATCAGAGTAGACGCTCAACTGAACAGATCCAGTGCTCTTTGTTAGACCACATTTGATAAGTACTGACCACTGCAGACAGGAAACACCCAACAGCGAGATAGATAAGATAGTACGTTATTGTCATCATACAATTGTACAATGAAATTTGTCCTCTGCATTTAACCAATCCTTCTAAGGACCAGTGGGCAGCCATGGGCGGCGCCTGGGGACCCATCTCCAGACATGGAGCCAGGTTCATGGTCAATTACCTGGCTGGAGGATTTTTACCCTAACAAACATGTTTTTGGGGACACAGGGAGAGAAACATGCAAACTCCACAAAGAAAGGCCCACATGGTTTGGGAATCGAACCTTGGTCTTCTTGCTGTGAGGCAAGAGCACTACCCACTCAGCTACCATGCTCATCATCATCATCATATCTTGTCGGCCCACTGCCTCAGCCAGTCCAGGGCTTCCTGGTGTGCGTCACTCAGGTGTCGTTTGGTGACAGGTTGTCCCAATTTGCAGTCCTGTACAATGTGTTGCATGGTTTGGGTAGAGTGGCCGCATGGACAGACAGCTGAGCTCACCCTTCCCCATTTTAACAAGTTATCTCCGGTCCAACGTGCTGCTATCTGCAGAGATTCAGATATCCTCACAACTTCCCATTGTACTGCCTCATACATCAATTTCCCAGATTGACTGTACACTCTTTGCCCTTCATCTTATATCTACTGAGAGATGACTTTATAAAGAGACAATAGTCTCCACTTCACCGATCATAGTGTTATGGCTAAAGCTACATAAATACACAACAGACTGACATAAATAGATAAAATACATCCTGCTCTTACCGCTCTCTGCCTCCCATAGGCGGTTGAGGACCCTCAGTAGTGACGTTTTGCCCGTCCCTGTGTTACCCACCACCAGTAGATGTGTTCCCTGGCTGATCTTCAGACTCAGATCTTCCACCAGCAGCTCATCGGAGTACGGAGATTTGTATGAGACATGATCCACGATAAAGGCGGTGTCCACAGGGCCAGCGTGAATATTAAAGTCACTGTTTGGAGAGAACAGGCCAGGATTATCATACTGTGATGGACAGAAGTATTACAAAAAATTGACATAGTTAAGAAATTTCATTTTTTTTAATTTGCTACTAAAATACACACAAAAAGAATTAAATATCTAAAGTTGTTGTTATGCTCTGCACCGTTTTTACAGCTCACATTAGAATAATTCTAAAATAGATTATATTTTTTAAACTAAATTCTAAATATGTCTCATACTGGCAAAGTGAAAAAGGTTTGACATTTATTCCAATTTATTAGAAGTGAACGTTATTACAACACAATGTATTCAGTGTTTGCTCAATATTTTATTTTATTTTATTTTTTTACACCTTTGGCCGCATTTACACTATAGCCTCAACCTTGTTTGCCCATTTTTGGGGCAGTTTCTCCCATCCTTCTTTGCAGAACCTCTGCAAATCCATCAGGTTGGATAGGGAGTATCAGTGCAGCCATTTACAGATCTCTCTAGAGATGTTCAATGGGGTTCAGGTCTGAGCTTTAGCTGGGCCACTCAAAGATATTTAGAGTTCTCCTGAAGCCACTGCATAGTTGCCCTGGCTGTGTGCTTAGGGTCCAGGTCCAAAGGCACCATTGGGTTCTTGGTCTCCTCTCTAAGGCCCTTCTACTGCCATCACTCATATTGGTCTTAGAAGAGTCCTACTTCTTCCATTGATAGATGATGGAGGCCACTGACCTTCAATGCTGCAGAGTGTTTTCTGTCCTCCTATATATATATATATATATATATATATATATATATATATATATATATATATATATATATATATATATATATATATATATATATATATATATATATATATATATATATATATATATATATATATATATATATATATATGAGGACATTCTTTCTACCATCCTACCCTAGTTCAACCTCTATAAACCAACACTTGACACAAAAAAAAAATAAACTGAATAAAAATAATCATACCCTCAAAAATCTCCCACACTCACGAACTGAAATCAAAACCAAACTGAAATGAAAATAAACATAAAATCACAAAAACTTCAGAATGATAATAATGTTCAAATTAATAACGCAATGCGGTTTTGTACTTGTTTGTCTTTTCTGTGTTCTTACGTCAATTAAATCTCTTCATTTTGTCCATCTGTGCATCCTCTTAACATACTTTCTGCTCTTTGTATCCTAATTCTCTCTTGCAGATGTGATTAATGTCTAGATCTTCTCACAAACCTGTCAAAGTCATAGCTCTCCCCCGACGCCGGGTCGTAGTCACACTGTGTGCGTAGAATATCATCCATCACCTCTCGGAGCTCCCCGATCCTGACCATGGCACAAACGGGTTTAGAGGAAAGGAGGTGGGCGACAAGTGTAACATAACCACCTGCTGTCATCTGTCCTCAAGGAAGTGAATTTAAGCATGCGGTGTGATACCTGTGGGTGTATCCGGCCACATCTGACAGAGTGGTGGACAGGTCTATTATCTGTGTGAAACCATTTATCAAATAGATGCACACAAAGGCATTCTGAATATGAAGAAGGAGAGGGAGAAACAGAACAGAGCAGACAAGATTATTAAAAACAAAATATAGCATATGAATACAGAATGAAGGCAGCAACAAAACACATTGAACGGCATCAGAAGAGGAATTTAATTCTACACATACTGCCTTCATTGGGCCATGATAGATACTTAACACATGCTTTGAACAGTGACAGTCTGCTTTTACACTGCACTAATGACAAGATTTACTAAATAAAAGGTTTTGCTGCCACCTGGTGGTTAGTGTATGGACTGTATATAAATGTACACAAGCTCAATGCTGTGTGATCTTAAGTGTTTTAGCACCTTTCCTTTTTTACTGTACCATGTTTATTACCCCACCTCATGAAGGGAGGCAAGAGGTATTGTTTTTGGTTTGGTATGTTTGTTTCTTTATTTGTTCACACTCTAGCAGTAAAACTATTTGTCAAATTCATACGTAAATGAGTCTATAGATTGCCAGTGACCCAGAATAGAGGTCTTTACATTTTGGGAAAAGTAGGTCAAAGTTCCCGTTTTTATGTCTATAAAGGCAACTGATAGGCTGACATGGGCATACACACAGTCATGATGACAGCTGGACCAATGCCAAAATAAACTACAATATGAGCAAGGGGTGAGGTTTGTTGTGCTTGGCATCTATGTCGATAGGTTCTCGTTTACCAAAACTGTTTATTTAGAGCTGAGAAGATGATCTGATCATGCTGGTTGACAGTAAATAAAATTCCTCCAGACTAAAAGCAGTGACACTTAACAAAGTTTGAGTCACTGATAAAGACAAAGTAGTTTCCAAGATTCATCTTGGGTCAAAATGTGAAATTCTGAGAAATAATGACAGAATGTGTTTTTTTTGTGTACAGTTTACTTCATAATACTGTATAAATATTGACTTTACATTCAGTTAGTTTCTAGTGGAAGATGTATAAATCTATTGTATAAATGCATATAAAACAACCAACATATATAGCACTTAATAAAATACACTAAGTAAAATCCATCAAACACCACATTTAAACTCCAGTATTATAATTTACAAAATGGACTACAGAGCTAATCATGTCAATAATGAAAAAAACGAAATTAGAGAAAGGTAATCTGAGAAATAAATAGACAAAATGTGAATTGTTAAGTGAAATGTGTTCATGTGAAATGTGTTAATTCCTGTGGCATCCCTTATACTATCTATCTTTGGGATTTTGACTTGTGCTCCAAAGCTAGCGTGTTAAGGTCATTATGGTGTGAGCTGAGGAAAAACAAGCTACTTTTTTGACATGATGTACATAAAACAGTTCCATTATTTTATATAAAGAAATTAAGAACAAAAGAGTTAAAGGATGCCCACCTTACTGATGAGGGCACTGAGCTCACCAGGAGTCAGCCCATCATAAATACCAGTGAAGATGGGAATAGCGATGATAATGTAACTGAGGAAACCTCCAAGGTAGTCAAAAGTGTTTACCCCGACTGAGGGAGGAGAGGTCAAGGTTTAACTCCAAGCACTGAATCGATAAAACCAGTGACCCATAAAGGGAGTGAGTGTGGGAGGTTCTTACTATAAAGCCAGAGCTCTTTGTTTATTAATTTCTTCTGTATTTGTAGCAGATCCTGCAGCCGTCGGTCAGTCCTCATGTGCTCTACTTTACCAGCTCTACAAAACACATACAGCAGCATGTTTCCAACCTGATTTCACCACGATTAGCAAGATTTGCTGGGTCAGGAAAAGTGCGGTTTCTAGTCATAGGCAAATAAACTAAGTAAGCCTTTTTCCTTCACAGCAAACCCTGCATGTTCAAGATAAGATAAATGACAGTTTAACCTGCTGTGATAGTGCTGACCTGTAGAAAGCCGCAGATTCTGCATTGGCACGGATCTGCATGTGTTTGAACCTGGGAATAAAAAAGGGGGAAAAAAAGCATTTAAAATTAAAAGACAGCTTTCTTTAAACTCTCTCCTTTTCCATTGTTTGAACACTTCAGGAAATGGCTACATTACAAACTGACGCACATCCTGTGTTTTTTCCTAAGGGGCCAAAGGCGTTGAGCCAAAATCTACAGATACTTCCTCTTAACAAAGGGCCCGTTTCCTTGACAATAAATGTGGTGAGGATCTGTATTGGATGCAGCTGGTAAAAACAAACCAGTTTCTACAGGTTCAAGGAGAAGAGCTCTGTTGTTATGTCACAACAAATTGTTATTTATTCAGTACGTATTGGTCACTTGATACAGTGATACATAGCACCTACCTGAAATCTCCTTCCAGTTTTTCTTGCTCAAATAGAGTTGAAACAATTGGCCCCATGAGAATTTTATTGGCAATGGTCCCAATAACAAAGTAACCAAAGATACTCAGGGGACCCATCCAACCGGTGCTGCAAAGTAGGGAAATTTTAATTACCTTTCAAAGTCATGGGGAACTCAAAGAGTGTCTACAATACAGTCAAACAGTAAGAAAACAGATTAAAATGAAGCTAAATGAAATGACATGAGCAAAAGCAATGTTGACTGTGTGACTGATGTTGAAGTTTGAGTGACATTTACTTAAAACCCATCACCTGGATTTAACTAAGTAGTAATCCAGATCCTTCTATCAAAATAATTAGTACAGTGATTAATGTAAAATATTAACTCTGACTGAGTACATAAATACTGCACCATGTTTGAGTGGAACACAGAAATGTGATGGTACAAACTGACCCTGTTTCAGAGTGATGGGGCCATGAGGGTGAAAGAAGAATGGATGAAGTAATTACCCATGGTGCCTAGTGCCTACAATGCAACCCTATGGGGGCAGTGTCATAATCTGGACAATTCAGTTAGACAGGTCTAAATTCAGTGATGTTGTATGTCCAAAATATGAAGTGACCCTCCAGCACAAAACCAGTCACTTGGGTCAAATTTCAGAAATTAAGATTTTATATTTATCTGAAAGTTTATTAAAAATGCTTGTGTGACAATAATTCAGCCAATCAGAGGCCGTTTTTTCAACATCGCCCTAGCAACAAGGGACTTTATTTACTCGAGAAGGCTTTGTTCTGAGGCCTCCCATTGGTTCAAATATATAATTACGTAGATTTGTATTTAAGAGTTGTCTCGAGGGAATCCCAGTCTTTCCAATGGTACCAAACATGATGAGGAAATGCCTAACGTGAGCACGAAGGAAACATGGTTTGAGCTGATTTTTCTTTGTTTTCGACTTAATTACTGTCAGTTGTTGTCCTTCCTAAAAGGCAGGATTTCAAGCACTTACGGTAGAGATTTCACAAAAACTCATAGAATTGTGCAGGAGACATTTTACTTGGATTTTATGCATAAACTTCAAATTCAATCATTTGGACCCATATAACATATTTGAGGCTATAAGTAGAAACACTGCTGTGAGACTGAACCACTGATCTTGTGCTGTCACATATACTGAATGACCAGGTCGGAATGTTGCTGGATTTTTCTTCAACGATCACACAGAAATATTCCAAGACGACAAAACCATGATTCATCAAGATCAGATTGTGAAAGAGTAGTTTTGGTCAATGAGACACATGGATTGGTCTCTACAGAGTCTAGATCTGAACTCCATAGAGAATCTTTTGGATGTGATGGAGAAGAATTTCCACAGTAGTCTGACTCTTCATCATTCATACAACATCTAGTATAGATTAACAAAAATGATGAATGAATATAAAAGTTATTATTATAACATTTATTGTGACACTCTATATGTATTATATAGCATAAAAGATGCTGTGGTGAATGTGTCTGATAAGCAAAAGTAAAGGTGATCTATTGGAATAATGTGTGTGACCTGTTTTGCAGACAGGTGGTAAATAAATATGATGGATTCCATAGTCCACTGCAAAATCACCTGATAAAGCATTGGTAGGTGTAGTAAGTCAAGGTGAACGGTGAGACAATCAGACGACTGGCCATGGTGCTCATCTGTTTACACAACCGCTCTGCATCTTGACTGATTCTCTGGTCACTAACATTCAGAAACAGGAACAAACAAAACACACTGATCATGATAACAGAATTAAATGACTAAACCTTATTCCACTTAGAAGGTGTATTTACCAAGGCTGGACAAAACAGACAAATATATCATGATGAAAATGTTTATATCAGTTGATAGTGGTGACTGTCAGTAATTCACACATTATTATAGAGTTTGCTAGAGTTTGTTTGTCTGTCTGTCTGGATAACTAAGTCGAAAAGTTATGGACGGATCTTGATGAAATTTTCAGGGTATGTTGGAAATGGGGAGATCTGGAAATTATTAGATTTTGGTGGTGATCCAGGGAGTGGGGAAGTAGGGGCGGGGTCAAGATAACTCAAAAAAGTATGGATTTTGATGAAATTTTCAGGATATGTTGGGAGTGTCATGAGGAACAAATGATTAAACTCTGGTGGTGATGCAGAAGAGATCCTGGATTCTGGATCATTTTTTAAATGTATTCTCTATTTACTGCAATGTAAAATGTAAAAATAAAAAAATAAATGATAGATACTTTAAGATACAAGTTCGGTTTTGCTTTTCTACACAGCTTACATTCATGTTTATCTTCTTTATCAAACTCTGAAAACAGGAACCTATGGGTTATCAATGAAAACAGGAACTTACGGGTTATCTATGTCCTCTCTGAGTACATTGAGGGTGTAATAGACTCGACCCTGGAAGTACACTGAGTGGAGACTCTCTGTTAGCGTCTTCCTCCAGCTGATATACATCTGATTACAGATGTATTGGTCAATACTTTTCAACTGAAACAAAGACAGAGGAACAGAAACAGGACAATAAACACTGTGAGACTTAATGATACAAACAGAATTCTTGATCAAAGGAGAGTGATCAGACCTCCTATCACTGCTTATTACAAAATGTAGAAATATTATTTGCACCAAAATTTGATTTCTGAGTAAACTATATTTAGTGAGGTGTTTATGGTCCCTTCACTTCAAAATGAAAGCAAGTGTCTATAAAACAAAGAAGTCAAGTTGACCGTGACCTGGTAAATGTATTATCCATTATGACAGCAATCCAAAACCAACCATGCCTTCGGCGTTGGGGTGTTGTTCGGCCCCGTCAGGAAATATTTTTCTGATAGTAACACGTGAGCAATACTTTGTCCCTTACTTATATCATTTTAAATATACCTGTCTCTTTTTCTTTGCTTCCTTCTAATTTCATCTTTAACATATTTTCATCATGTTATTTGTTTTGTCACTTTCTTTTTATGTCTTGTTTCATATCCTACATTGCTTTTTCTCCTGTTTTGTGGGGGTTTTTTGGCAGTTACTTCTAATTTCTCATTTGTCATAGATTAAAAAAATGTTTTTATTAGACCATTGTTTAATTCTCCACTGCATTTAACAAAGAAATGCCTATGTTTAGTAACTCCTTCATTTATATCTATATCAGATTGTTATGTATTGTACACTAACGACCACTAACAGCTCAGTGACCCGTTGTCAGTCTAAATCCGCAGTTCTATAGTAACAAAAGCAAAACATTAAAAAAAAAACATATGTCAAAAATGAAATCAGATTTTACAAATATTGTAGCTGGACAAGTAATTTCTTGACAGTGGCTTATATTTATCTTTTGTTTTATGTATTTCTATGTTTGACTGAGTTCAGTTATTGTTTCTGTAGCACAATAAGGAAGATAAATAAAAACTGAAAGAAAACCTTTTCAATATCTTTTCAGCATTGTTAACATGTACTGACCCAGAATCACACATTTGGGGCATCCCCGTTACAGAATGTACTTTTAATGATAAAATAAAGTAATTTACAGACTAACCTGAAGCTGAACTGGGTACAAATATTGTGTAAGACTACATGAAACAGCAAAACTGTTGATCCAAAAGAGGAAATGTTGTATGAAACTGCTTGAGAAATGCTGTGAATGACAACCGTGGTGTTTATTGAACAGTAGAATTTTGTTTTTTCTCACTCTCTTTGCTACATCAACTTACTGTGGAGTTGAGCAAAATAAGCACCATGGATTTCCCCACCAGACTCTGGAAACCTGAGTAATCTTTATCTGCCAGTACATTGTAGAAGTGACTGGGGAGGATTCCCACCTGGTAAATGATCAGCTGCTCTAAGGGAAGAAAGAAAAGAAAATCAATCAGTGGTTTGTTAGGAGACAGTTGAAGCAGATACTAAAAGGTCAACAGGAAAGAGAATACTATGCACTTCTGCAGAAGCTTTACAACTCCCCAAGATAAATGACAACTAAGCAGTTACAGTCACATGAGTCTCATCAGTAAATCAGTGCTGTTTACATTACAATAACTTAATACCCAGTTTAGGATTAACCTATGGGTTTAATTCCCATTTTTAAAATGACAGTTCTGCTTTAGACCAAATGTGGAGTAACTGTAGAAGTTACCTGACAAGGTGACACCCAACAGAGTCCCAAACATCAGGACACTTTGACTGGACCATGATGGGAACAACACCTTCTGGATGCTCCAGAACCTCTGAACAAACGTCCAGTCTAATTTCAATCTGGGGCTGTGCACACGACGACAAGGAAATACATCAAAAAGTGTAATATGTAGTCTGTCACTTCCCTTAGCTAGGTGTGCTAATATTAAATCTGAGGTAAACATAAGTAGTCGTATCATCTGTTGGTCTCCTGCAAAAGAAGATGATGGATTGTCTTACCTTTTAGTCCCTTTGCCATTCGATTCTTGCTTGAGTGACATCGGCACTGACAGCAAATATTATTTTGCCTGATAAATCTTTACATTCGTTTATAGAGCTAAGTTTTAAGTTGCTAACTAGTTAACCATTCAAACTATTATAACGTAAGTCTCACATCTAGCTAGCGTGCAACTGTTAGCAAGTGGAAATGAACAAATATGCGTAAATCAGCGTCTTTAGTCTTCTCAAACTTTCATTAAACGCGTTTCCCAAGGCTATCATTATCTGAACTGAGTTTCTATCTCCTGCTTTCAATGTTTTGGTCGTTGAAACTAAAAAAACGGGCATTTCCGGTTGCAAATATTGTACCGGCAATTCACGTTTTCAAAATAAAAGCTTCTATTAGTTTATTGAGTTACACCAATGTGAATCATAAAATAAAACATAAAGTGGTTTAAATAGTACGTTTAGTTACCAAAATGTATGAATGAATTTATAGATTAAATGAAGAACCAAAGAAGAATATGAGGGGGAAAATGCACTGATTCGACACTATATTTACTAATCAGTCATAACATTCTAACCCTGTAAAATTGTAAAAATGTTGATTATCTCTTTACAGTGGGATCTATCAGTGAGTTGGCTGTATTAAGCAGTAAGTGAATATTTAGCCCTAAAAACATGGACTCGAGTAGATCCTTACTTTTGTCCACGTTTTTTATGGCTAAATATTGAATACTACTTGAATGAGAGAGAATTTGTGATGGACAAATCACTAAGTCAGAGCATTTCCAGCTCTTGTTACACTCTTAATTTAAACTGTTTACTCTCCCAAATTCATATTTAAGAATATTTCATGCTATCTAAGGCTGAATATTTATGGAATTTATTTTAAGGTATTTTAGCAACCTGCATAAAGATGATGGGATTACATTTGAGGAGCGGAGTCTTTCTTTCATTCTTAATTTTATTAAACATATTTAATAATATTTATCTTTGAACATTTTGAGCAATGGAAGAATTAAGACTGGATGATTTTATGTCAAATGTCTGTGCAGAATGCAGAGGCCAGAACTAAAGTTTGATAAATATATTGCAGTATCAGTTTTATATTTAGAAGCTTTTCCAGTGAATGATCACAGTTGTCAGCAGACAAATGTCACTAAAAGCATTTTTATATTTCTTCAATGAAGATACAAACATTTTCTCAAAAAAAAAAAAAAAAGGAATTCAATCCCCCCCCATTTTAAGGAATAGTTTATTCTGATTTCCATTTTTTTCACAGGACATGGTCCTTTCATAAAAAAGATGGTGCACTTACGTGAATAATAGACATATCTGTAAAAGAAATCAATATTCTATGAGCATGTAAGTGCTCAATAATCAATATTCCAACATTATATTAGATCATTACAACAGGCGATTACAAATGCAACTTATATATATATATATACACACACAGTAAGGTCAGTGGTTTTCTTAACTGTTAGTTCAGAAGCTGAAATGTCTGGATTTCTCAAGAACCTCTTATAAATAATTAGTCAAGACTTTTCTTCTTTCTGCTCAGGATAGTTAAGATGTCAAAATACTTCATCAAAAATATCTATTCTGTTATAGTCCAATGATTACTTCATCAATTCTTAAATTACATTTGGGCCAAAATTATAAATCATACTAAAAAAAAAAAGAGCACAATAAATGTTTAGAACTGAATTCATGAAACAAAACTGAACAGATTAATCTACTTTAAAGACAAAACAGGAATAGAAATAAAACAGAGGCTATAAAAGTACTTTAACACAGATGAACATGACTCTAATGAGAAGTGAAGTGACTTCACACCTGATGGATTCTTGGTTTGGTTTATTTTTAGAGCATTGAAATCTCCAATAACATAACCCTATATATGATTAAAAGGATGTAGATGTACAATAACTACTGAATACAAGCATCATTACAGTACATTGGATACATTTCTGTATTTGCAATATTCCAGTTAACACATACAGTAAATGTGTCGACCACAGGTGGGTGCTCAAGGATAGAGCGAAGGATATTCTATATTTTCTTGCTCCAACAGTCACTATGATTATAACTGAAAATACATACTGTAGCCTTCTTTACAGTGTTCAATTTCCTCCAGTTTTCAACATAAATACTTTTCATTTGGCAAAACACTGATCAGCTTCCTAAAAATCCTCATGTTAATAATAATAATAAAAAAAAAAAATCTCTTAACCATCATTTAAAAGTGCACTTTTGGGGGATTATTTTCAGTGCCGGAAAAAAACAAAACTAGTGAATACTTAGCAGCAATATATTGTATTTTGGTGGTATTTTCAGGCATAAAATTTTAAAAAATCCAACACCCTACTGATACATTTTTAACTTTAAGATCTTATTTTTGAACATCAAAAAGTCTCATTTACAGAGGAAAAAAAGTTACACATTTGCTTCTTTGGAAAAACTGGTAGTTTTTATTGGTGAAAAGAAAATATAGAATATCACCAGGTTTTGGGTCAAAGCAAACAGCATGTATTCGGGTGCTGTTTGCCTTCACCGTGTGGGTGAACATGTCAGCAGTAAATGACAAGTTTACACTCAACACTTAGGCCAGGTTTAAGATCCTAAAGAAGAGAGGCACCACAAAGACACAACTAAAACCCACAACACTGTAGACGATGTAACGATAGGGCAGCTCCACTCTCATGTGCTGCCTCGCCTGCCGCACGTCATCTGAGGGCAGCCCGAACAGCCGGCATAAGAAGGGAATAGTCACTGCCTTCATGAACATTCTGGTGATGAGGATGACGGCCACTCCGATGAGGAAGCGCAGCACGGAGCAGACCACCAAACTAATGGTGAGGGGCGGTAGAGTTAGGGGCAGCGATGACAGTGGCGGGTCATCCAACAGTCCCAGCTGATAGTTCACATATGTAGCTAGAGCCGCCCCTGCTCCGGTGCCCAGAGCCTGAGCCGTGTCACCCCGAGAGGTGCTCCACGAATCTAGGGAGAACGCCACAAGGCCCAGGCTCACATGTGACACAATGATGATGAGTGGAGCGTAGTCCCCCATCATGTAAAAGCGGTCGATCTTGTCCAGGATTGGTTGGAAGAAGGCAAGAACAAGAAGGCTGTAGAGGAAGCCAGTGATTACTTCCTGCAACACAAAGACAGGATATTTATGAACTATTAGTGTCTGGTATCCCACTCACTGTAACACTAGCCTGAGAGATGAATACGTGCAAAGAATAATCCTGGTCAAAGACACAAAAAAAAGGCATTTTCTAAAGTACAAGGTGAAGGAAGTTGCTACATTTTCTTGTTATTATACGTTATCATCCAATAGATATCAAATCTTTGGTGGTAATCATCATCATTAACCCTTTAAGCCAAGACATTTTCGATGAATATCATCTTAACATAGTGTTGCGGATTAAGTACAAAGGTTAAATTAAGAGAAAAACAGGTTTATTTGTTGCCAAAAAATAAAACAAAAAAACTACTGTGAAATCAGATACGCTGCTACTGATAAAAAGGTGGAAATAGTGACGTCAGACAGCAGAATGTAATCTAACATCATCTGCTACCATTAGTTCACTGAGGTGTTCATAGAGAATTTTCACTTATCAGTATTCTGATCCTGTGTGTATCTTATAAGACTGTATATGAAGAACATGGAATGTTAGCATTGTAAACACTAAACATGACGTAGCTACATGTTGTGGAACTTTAGCCAATCAAACACGTTTAACTTGTTTTTAAGAATTTAAAATATTTTACCTCCCGACACTGAAATGGTCACAGGTTATTTCAAGGACAAACAACACGAGCTGAAGGTACATCATTCTCAGACCACTGAGTTAGAAGGTTGAGTTTCACTAACATTTGCATAAGTTTTGTTCATTTAAGAAACTGACAAAATTTCTTCCAAAATCTAAGTAAAACCACTTTCATTTAGACCAGGGGCGTCAAACTCATTTTAGTTCAGGGGTCACGTTCAGCCTAATATGGTATAAAGTGGGCCACACCAGTAAAATAATATAAATAATAGGATAAAAATGTATAAATAATATTAACGCCAAACTTTTCTCTGTTTTTGAGCATAAATAGTAAAATTCCATAATGAAAATGTTTACATTTACAAACTGTACTTCAACATAACATGAACCAATATTAACAAGCTTAAGAAAAATAAGTGCAATCTCCACAATATTATGCTTTAGTTTATCATTTATAAATATGCATAACAACTTAAAGAAAACAGTGGATTTACAAACACACACGACATTTAGTAACATTCAGAATATTGATAAAATTCCACATACATTTTAGATTATTCACATTTTTTGTAACAGGCTAGTCTTTTTTTTTTATTTTCCCTTTTTTTGCACGAAACAAATAAGGAAATTTGCCTTTTTCATAATTTATTGTTTATTATGATTATAGTTGATCCATTTTAGATTGAACTGATGTCAAATCATTTTAACTTCCTTGATTATTAATATCTTCTGTGTCATTTTTAGACTTCACAAATTCGTCTCAGGGGCCAGATTGAACCTATTGGCGGGCCGATTTTTGGCCCACGGACCGCATGTTTGACAACTCTGATTTAGACTATGGATTTGCAGAACATGACAATTGGTTGTCACAGACTTGAATGATTCAAGGAAATCAAGTACAGATGCATTTTTACAATCACTATTTATTTATCTATTTGTTTGTATTATGGCAGAATTCAGTGATCAAAGTTAGTGGAGTATCTCAGATGTTCATGTGTCATGACATGCCCTCTAATGCTGCTGTTTGGTGTTTTATGCCACTCCTGATGTAAAAATGCATGCCGTGTTTGAAGCTCCATCTTCTTCTTGATCACACTTCCAGGGCTTTTCAAAAGGGTCCACATTTGGAAATTTTGAGATTTGTCTTATTTTTTTTAAAAGACTAAATAAATAGGGCATCTAAGGGGTTGAAGACATTTTTCCAGGACAACTGGCCTTTATTATGAATTTAAACCAATCATAACTATATTTCAATAATCTGTTCTACTGACATTTTCATGACTAATGTTTCTAATGCTAATGTTCAATGTTCTTAACTTCACACATCAGTCTCCAGGTGACTGTCGGTGGTTCCACTCTTTCTGATCTGTTATGCTACAATGCTAAACACTAATTACACATTTTATAAATTCTTGAAGATAATTTCCATTGTAAATACTGTAATGATAATTTAGTGAGAGTGTAAGAATTCACAAGACCTTGGAGAGACATGTTTCAGGATTCAATTTCACATTTTATGGAGAACTCAGGAATTAATTCAAAATAATCACATCTAATACTTTTCAAGGATCCATGGTCTCCCTCAATAAACCAATAGCCTATATGTAACAGTGGAGGTTCTATACACTGCATGTTTTTTTTTATTAAATATACGTACCAAAATGGAATGCATCCCCATGTAGACTCTGCTCACACAGACCAGGACACTCCAGCTGAGAGCCACACAAAATCCAAACAGGAAAGGGTACTAAAAGAAGAAAAGAACATGAAAGCAATGCATTAAATAAGAAATGTAAAGTGTTTTTTTTTTTTTTTTTACAAAGCTGATTTTATTTCATTAACATCATGTTTGCCAAGAAAACAGAAGCAGTTCAACAACAGCAAGTTAGTGAATCACTGTCGTTTTCCAAAACTCTGCTAAAATTACACAAATTCTAATGGAAAGTGCATGAGCAGTGGAAAAAAAAAAGAGCTTCAGCTAAAAGCACAGTGCATAGTCCATTTAAAAGACATTATGGTGATACCGAAGCTATTTATGGTCTGTATCTTATCACCGGTCATCAGCTCATTCTCTTCATTGTTTTGTGTCTTTGAGCTTCAGAGTTGTGTCCCCAAGGGCGATCACTGGCTCCAACAAGGAGTTTTTGTGCAGTCGTGCCAGTATAAATTCAAAGCCTCGGTGTGTGCGGGTTTAAACTACGAAAAGAGAAACAGTGGAGTCTCAGTCTCTCTCTCTGTTCCTTCCTCTTTTTGTCCCTGCGCCTCAACACAACACTTCATTTTCTTCAGCCAACTTTTGACTTAATCAGCCGTGTCTAAAGTTACTTGTTGTTTAACACTGCTAGGACCTATTGTATAGCGAGGCCGCCATACTAAAATATAAATAGTAAAATCCATGTTATTTCAGCAGCCAGTGTCACAAAATTGACTCAAAGCGCTTTATTTAATTTTTTTTTTAATATAATTATTTTATAACTCCTTTTTATTAATTGTATATGTTTTTATTAATGCATTTTAACTAATGTATTGATTGTGGGTATGAATGTAATGAGTGGAATGTCCTGCCTGCACCAAAACTAATTCCTCCCTGGGGAGATAAATACAGATACTTTGACTTATAATGTGTAACCGAAAAGTCTTTAAATAAAAACTATAATCCTACACATCTGAGGACCACAGGATGATATACGGGGAATGGATGCAGATTGTTTCATTTTCTTGGTGTGTTGGGTCTCTGTCTTCACTGCCCTCCATATAATAATTCACCTGGCAACCATTCAATTGCACAATGCCTCTCGACGCATCACTGTGTAAAGAGTCCACTTGACCAGCCTTCACCTGTTCATTACACACAACTGCCCATCGTGGCCTTTTGAAGGTCAGCGAGTTGTTTTTGCACAACCATAAAGGGTGAAAAACCTGCAGTAACCACAGGTCCTATCAGTGTATGAACAGGCTTAATTGCTTTGAGCTCTCTGACCTAGCTGATGCTACATGTTCCACGTTTACCTCCTGACACCAGGGCAATGAAGTCAACGACAAGTTGCAATCTTTAGCTCTTTGTCTGTTCTGTACTTTGACGAGACAGAGTGCATTGAGCGGTGTCTTATCTTTCTTTCTCTCTCTCTCTCTCGCTGACAACCTCGAACAGCAGGTCTTTGTTTATTTATTTAAAAAAAAAAAAAAAAAAAAAAGCTGGGGCTGTTCACCTGTACCCCTACGACACACCCTCTTGACAATCTCTCAACAGTTTTTGTTCAAACAGAAGTATGATTGTTGAATTGCTTGTCTTTAAACCCATGCTACCTGATGTATTTTGCAGAAGCACAACAGCTGTAGTCACTGCCTCCACTGAACTGGTGTTCTTAGTACCAGACTGAAGGACTGGGATTAACAGGGATTTAACAGCAGCCCCCTCGGCCACACTGACCCACTGACACAGAGGGCCTAAACTGTCACATTTGCTTTGTGTGTTTTACTAAACCGTGCACTGTGTACATTTGTTGGCCTGCAGGAAGGAGGCTTTTCTTTTTTATACTACGTCCCTCTAGAACGTTGCTGCAGCTCCCGTTCACTTTGAATGACGTTAGTGGGCAGATTTTTTTTCGATAACTGCCCGTTGCTGCGTTAATGCCCGCTGCCCATGGGAACGGGTTTTGTCACTTCAGATTCACTGTATCATATCACTCCGCAGGTAGTTCGGCCACTTTTAAAGTAAATATTCGCTTTGTTGTAACGGCTAGTTTATCCAATGGTATCCTGACCGTAGTCAGGAAGTCAGGGGAAATCACCGTCCTCCTCTTGTACAAAATCTCCAGGGCCAAAGTAAGTATTTTACCCCGGGGTTAACTCCTCTATGCTGGTTTTTATAAAATAAGGAGTGGTTTCAGTGAGCTTTGTTTTCAGTATTTATTTGCAAGAACTGCCCCGGTCGCCGACCTGACTGTGTATATCCGTTTCTCTCTTTTCTCTGCCTAAAACTCTTTGCACCCCCCTTTCTCTGCCTCACCTAACTCGCATCTTATTGGCTATTTCACAACACTAGTCTGTTAGAGTAGTGACCGTCATTATTTGTTTGTTAACACTCCAGCAGCAAAACTACTGGTTGAATTCACACCAAATTAGGTTTATAGATTTGCAGTGACCCAGAATAGACCTGATTATATTTTGGGAAAACTAGGTCATAGTTCCAATTTTTATTGAATTTTTAAAAAAATATTTTTTCATCACTTACTTATAATGGGGTAAAATTTTAAATGTCTGTAGCAGCAAACAGTTTGCTGAATTGCCACCAAATTGTATTTATAACTCACCAGTGATCTAGAATAGATGTCATTAGATTTTGGAAAAAGTAGGTAAAAGTTTGAATTTTTTGAGATGCCCCCCCCAATGTAATTATAATAGGTGAAATTTCAAATGGGTGTAGCAGCTACATGGGTTGAATTCATACCAAATTAGGTTTATAGATTACCAGTGACCCAGAATTAATATCATGGCACTTCAGGAACAGTAGGTCAAAGTTATTTTTTTTATTTTCCCATTAGTTATAATAGACATTACAGAAGAGTTGAGGCCTTAAGTGGAGGAGGTTGGTTTGTTTTTGAGTGAGGGAAAGATACAAGCAGGAGATTGACAGACAGACAGACAGACAGACAGACAGGGTAAATGGCAGCAGCTGAGCCAGAAAGCGAAACTGTCATTTTACCAGTCAATCTACATTCCCTCCCTCACCTATGGTCATGAGTTATGGGTAGTAACTGAAAGAATGACGCAACAGATACAAGTGGTAGAAATTAATTTTCTCCACAGGGTGGGTGGGCTCTGTTTGAGACAGTTTGGAGGTCAGCCACCTGGGAGGGGCTTCGAGCGGAGGTACTGCTCCTCCACATCCAGAGGAGACACCTGGTTGAGGATGCTTCTTCCATGGTGAGGAGGTGTTACATCTACGTCCAACCAGTACGAGGCTCCAGGGCTGAACAAGAGGAGGTGAATTCTCTGCTTAGGTTGCAGCCCCCCGAGACCAGGACACAGATTAGTAGAAAATGAACAGACCCTCCCATTCTTCTTCTACTAGGGGTTTAGGTTAGAGCAAGCACAGTGGTAGTTGACTTTGACTTTGTACATTTACATTAACATCTGCCGTGTTCACTTTGTATTTACACAAGTCTAAAACTCTATGTCAGTGGATGACTCTTCATCTCCTTAAGTTGTATGGCAGTGATTTAACAATTATTAGATGCACAAATAGTGAAGCACGATATCATTCAACAAAAAAAATCAACTCAAATCACCTTGAAAAGAGGCTCAGTTCATTTACTTTTACATTTCCACAAGTATATTACATTACATCCTCATAAACCAACCAGGCACACTGGAGCTTCTGCAATTATGTGATTCCACAGGCTGTTTCTGCCGTTATGATTTGATTAACTGATGACAAGCTGTGCTTCCTTACAGTATGTTGGACTGGCCTTGATATGGTGATTTTGTTAATCAGTTTAAATAGTTGACCACAGTTCCATATGAACTGTTTTATACTCAACAAGACTGATTCTGATTTCTCTATATCCATCTATCTGTTTTCTGAAGTGCTTAAGGTAAATTTGGCAGTGTTTCTTTGTTATCAGTGGCATATTCAGATGGGTTAAAAGTAAACTAAATCCCAGTGTTTCATTTAAAATGTATTGTAAAACATATCTAATTGAAGAGGTTTACTTTTATCTATATCTTCAATATATAGTGTCAGTATTTTGTTGATTTATTTTAAGACTAAATAAGACAATAATACATTCCATTAAACAAAATTTAATTAAAATAAAACTCCATGAATAACAGACATAGGTGCATGTCTGAAAATCTAATGCAAAGGAGTTAACATCACTTTCATGATCACCTTTCACCTTTTGTTTAGGTCAGGGGTGTTAAACATACAGGGTCGTATTAAGTCTGGGGCTTGAATTTTAGAAATGCACAAATTACACTGAAGATATTGGCAATCAAGGGTGTCATATCATTTTAGTTTAGGGACCCTGCACTGACAAATTCAATCTCAATTGGGTCAGACCAGTAAAATACCATCTCCAACTTTAATATATATATTTTTTTAAGTAAAATTCTGACAACATTTTAACAGGTAGAAAATCACGCTTTCCCAAAACAGGGAATAACGTGAAGAACACAAAATGTTTTGAGAGATGCAAGTGCAATTTTAATTAAAAAAATTTAAGTTATTGTGTCCTTGTAGATGCACTGTGATGTGTATGTTGTAAATGCACACATGTAAACAATATACTGTTGAAGTTGCACTAACACTTCAAAACAAATTTCAGGATATTCATGTTATTGACATTTTTTAGAAGGGGACTTAGCAAATGTAAATATTTTCATAGTGTAATTCTATTTTTTTTTTGACAGATAGCCTTTTTTTTCTAGTTTGTCATTTATAGGTCATTATGTTTTATACTTTCCTGGTGTGACCCACTTGAGATCATATTTGGGTTGCATGTGGATCCTGAAATGAAACTTGAGTTTGACAGCCCTGGTTTAGGTCTTCTGCTTTGATTCCATGTGTGTAAAGGACCAGGCCAAACAGAGATAAACTTGGGGTGGGGGGGGTGAGTGTGGGAGGTGTGGGGGGTATTATTATTATTATTATTATTATTATTATTATTATTATTATTTGCACAATGCAATTTACAGAACTAGAATGGAACAATGTTACAGAAGAGAAAACAGAAATACATTTGGGGACATGGTGGAATGATAAAACAAAGTACTGAAAATACAAAATAAAGAAAAGGAAAAAAGGACATTTGCAGAGTAATGAAAGGGGGGGGGGTGTTGTGGACTCACCTGCCACCGTCCATAAGACAACATGAAGAGACAGAAGGGTATGGCTGTCCCAGTCATGGCATGTGTGGACGGCATACTGTACTCAGAGTTGTAGAACACCTCCACCTTCACCACGGGGGGAGAGGCGGGTCGGGACCAGCGGACCATATCTTTAGTGGACTGACCCACGAACAGGTTCCAGGCCCAGACCACGATGAGTCTGCGGCTGACCAGGGCGTCCACGTTCCAAAACAGGAAGGGGAAGAAGATAATGAAGAACATCTCATTGCCGAGCTCAGTCCCAAAAGTGAACAAGTAGAAGAGGAACTTGTTGTGGATGAGGAACTCTTGACCCCCGTCTCCGGTCAGGGAGTTCCTCCGGAGGGGTTTAGCTCTCGCGGTGTCCGTGTCGACTGTAGCGGCCGCTGTGTCGTCGGGCCTCCCGGTAATGTCATCCTGCATCCCGTTCGCATGTGTCGGCGTCGCGTCCCCGGCTGCCCCGTTCCCTACACCCACCTCCGCCTGGACCCTCTTCCTCAGTCCGGGACGGTCCGGGTCAGGCTGTCCACTGTCCCCTTTGGTCGTTTTGTCCGGAAACGTCCCTTGAACGCCGCACAACTTCTGAAACCTCGCAACATGACAGGGATCCTGCAGATAATTACACATCTGCACGAACGTCTTTACGAATTCGTTCGCCATAATTGCAGTCAAACTTTTGTTTTAGTCTAAAACACAAAACTCTGTTCCGTCGGTAAAATAACAGATCATGTCCATGGATTGAGTTTAAGGGGAAGTGAAGCCCGGTGGCCGCTGCATTCCGTTAAATTGTCCAAATATAACAGAGTCAACGTTAGCGAACAGCGCGGGACAGTTACACCGGACACTTCTCTGTAACGTCCATCAAAATACTAAGGATTCCATCGACCTTGTACACTGACAACAGCATCCAAAGTCCGTTACAGTTAACCATTACTTTACGATATATCCCAATTCATACAGACGACTAACTGCGTCAGGCCGTTATTCCGCTTTTCGACTCATTCTTCTTCTTCTACTCCTATTATTCGGCGCCTCTTCGCCTTCTTCTTCTTCTGCATTAAATTTATGTCCACAGTCTTACAACACCTCCCCCTGCTGGACAATTAAGTAATTGCACATCTGATCATATAGAACAGTAAAATAATAATAATAATAATAATAATAATAATAATAATAATAATAATAATAATAATAATAATAATAATAATAATAATAATAATAATAATAAAAATAAAAAAAATACATAATAATAATAATAATAATAATAATAATAATAATAATAATAATAATAATAATAATAATAATAATAATAATAATAATAATAATAATAATAATAATAATAATGAAAAAGTAAAATTACATAAAGAACATTTTTATATCTACAAACTATCCATTAAAATATATAAAAACATGAACAACCTTGCGGACATTAAAATAACTTATTTTAAACAATATTAGAATTAGTAGCTTCATTTTATTATTTATTTATTTTGATGTGGCTGCATCAGAAAAACAGATTCAACAGATTTTTTTTAATTGTTTATAAGAAAAACATGACAAACTAAATTTTGGACAATTTCAACATGTTTTCTGCTGAACCATCCAGTATTGACCTCAACAGAACTATTTCTGAAACTTTGAGTATTCATAACCTAATATATTTAATTATTCTGAACGTTTGGGTTTACACTTCACTCCAATTCCACATGACCTGGCCAATCCACAGTTCATAACAAATAACACATCAGTCACTAAATTACAAAAAAGATAACAAATGATTATGTAACATCAACAACCATGATCATTTATACATGTATATATTCAAAGTTACAAATCACAGTGAATCTTAAAATGCACAAAATATATAGTAACAGGCACAATATTGCTAAAGTAGCATTTATTTTTTTCTTTACTGCAGTCTGATTTACTACAGTGACAGAAAAAATATTAAACAATCAAAAACAATTGTCACGCAATAACACAATAACTCACGTGTGTATCATGTGACTAAAATGGACATAAAAGAAAATATGCAATGCCTAAAAGCACTGTTTTTGTCAGGACAGTGACATACATACAGTAGATACTGATGTAAGAACTGAAGTAATTTTGGTTATAAAGAAAACATGGAAAATAGATAGATATCAGCTCTGAAATTAAACTCTTATGAGCTATTTTACTTGTTATCATTATATTTATATAAACATTTTTTACCTTTAGTTGTACCAGGCATTAAAATGAACAAGAAATTAAAGAAAACAAGGTGTGGTCTAATATTTTTTCCACAACTGTAAGACTGGCAGCGTGAATGCCATGTGTGGATTATCACAAACTATATAACCATAAAACAATATAATATAATAGTCCTGCTGCTATTCAAATATTTCATCAGGGCCCAAAAAATTGATAAGTGAGTCGATGTTAATGTATTAAATTGAGATCAAAGACAGTATATAGAACTGTAATATTCTAATTTTATTAGAAACAAATTGAATATAATACATGAAAATATGTTCCCCTGGGACTCACACACACACACACACACACACACACACACACACACATATATATATATATATATATATATATATATATATATATATATTACTTGTTTTAATTCAGTAATAAACAATCTAAATTTCAGAAACATTATTCACACCTAATTTTAACCATTTTTCCTTTCACTACAGACAACACTGCAGGACATCATAGATTATATAAGACCGTGGAATAACCCAGACGTGGAAAGTAACTCAATAAAAGTACTTCATTACTGAACTTCAGTAGATTTTTTTTTAGGTATCTGTAATTGAGTTTTTTTTTTTTGGCAACTTTTTACTTTTACTCCCTATATTTTTGTATAAATATCTGGACATTATCCTCTTTACATTCTCAGAATAGACTTGTTACTTTTACAAACTAAACAGATGTGACAGTATGAAAATTAGTCAGAAGAAAAATCAGTGGAGAAGAGGAACTGTGATTTTATATATTATAGTTACATGACTTTTTATCTCATAATTTTGACTTTTTATTTCTCAATTTTAACATCTTCTCTCACAATTTTGACTTTTTCCTCTTAAAATTATGCATTTTTAAAATCTCATTTGATATTTTTTTTAAAATCTCATGATGACTTTTTTATCTCAATTGTGACCCCTCCCCCCCACTGTTTTTCCTTAGATTTCCTGCCCATATCCACAACACTGAGTACAGTGACCCTATGAAACACATTATGTACACAGTAATTAACTTTTAAAGGCTTTATTTTAGATACTTTTGTAACTTTTCAGATTTTTCCTGGTTAAATATTATTGCGTTAATGGCAAAAAAAAAAAACATGTAGTTTTACTTTTTACTTTTGTACTTTATTACAATTGTGAAATTGGACTTTTTTTTTTACTTTTACTTCAGTAAACAAGTTGAATCAGTACTTCTACTTTTACCCGAGTATTTTTACACACCAGTATGTACTTCTACTTAAGTATAAAATAGGAGTACTTTGACCACCTCTGTAATAACCATCCCTGTTCACTTTGCCCTGTACGGGTCAATGTCACCAAATTCACTTCAGTTTTTCAGACATTTGCATCATTATTAATATTTGACGAGTCCAACTTTGACCAGCCCATTACCTTTTTACTACCATCATAAAAATCTCTTCATATCTCAATGAATGTATTTTTTGTTTGTATTTAGTATTCAGAAATGTATATTACAAAACCCAAATATCAGATGAAGTGTTATAATAAACCAACAAACAAAACATGAAGAATAAACACACATTATCAAAGGAAAATGTTATTGACTGTTATCACATTGTGTTATCTTTGCAATATAATCATTAACTTGTAAAATGACATCAGGTCTTTAGAGCAGATAACTATTTTTCCACTCTACATGTTCCCTTTTGTCATAAATGAACGCTGTGACATTTACTATGATTGGATAAATGTTCATTATTATCTCCAGTTATTTGTCTATCAGTGAGTTTTGCTGTGGCACGTGTTTCTTCAGAGTTTTTATTTTTTTTTATTTTTGTAATTTGTGTTTGGTCTGAGTTAATTCCAACAGCCTATTCTCTAAAAATAAAGTCTTAATTTCTCCATTATTTAAGTTCTATATGTTTTTACTGTGTCTGACACCTGTTACAAAACAAGAACATGACATTTATCCTATACTAGAGGTGTCAAACTCATTTTAGTTCAGGGGCTACATTCAGACGGACTAATGAAATAACATAATAAAACAGAAATAATTTCAACTCCAAACTTTTCCTATATGTTTTAGAGTAACAAAAAAGGAAAATTACAATATGAAAATGTTGACATCTGCAAAAATCTCTGTAATTTTAACAATATTCTGCCTCAATTTATCATTTATACATGTACATTATAACTTACAGATCACAGTGGATCTACAAATACGTAAAATATTTAGTAGCAGGCAGAATATTGTGTTAAAATTGTACTTATTTCTCTTAAGATGTTTTCAGATTTGTTGAAGTTATTCAATTTTTGGAGGGTGAAATTATGCTTTTTTGTGTGTGTGTATATATATATATATATATATATATATATATATATGAAAATGTTTACATTTACAAAGAGAAAATGTGCAGTTGCTATTATTTATATATTATTATGATAGTATTTTACTGATCTTGCCTATTTGAGATTGGATTGGTGTGAATGTGGAACGTGACATAAAAGGATTGTTAATATCTTAGTGTAATTTTTTGCATTTTACAAATACTGATCTCTCTATACTGTGGGGTGTAAGATAGAAACATGTCATTACTGCACGAAAACTCTTCACTTTTATTCCCTAATGCAAATACTTGCTCTGTATGTTTGTGCACGTAATTAAAATGAACTCATATTGACCAAAACAACTACTGACGACCAAAAACATCTATTGATCTATAATGTTTAATAACTTCTGAACCATTAACCTGATCAATACATGTCAATTATTGGTGGAAAATACAGTTTGTCATCTTTTCATGGTCATCAGATATGACCCATTTGGACATTCAGAGGCTCCATAGTGAATAAGGAAACACTGTCATCTTCTACAACATTGATTTAGCAGTAACACCCATGGACTTGGATCAATGACAGTGGATGGATACACTTGGTTTATTTTCACTTAATTGTATATTTTTCTGAATAAGTCACATTTTATTCTGTTTTTTTCTGTTTTTGATATAATAACCTTGATGTTAACAGAAAAAAAACATAAAATATAGAGAATAATGTCCTAATAAATGGGGAAAAATCTCTAAATAAGGGTTAATTGTAGAAAATCTCATTCAAGAACTGACACAAAAGTAGCACTGGGTCATCATGGGTTAACACCATTTTACTCGTCTGTGGTCAGAACATTATGATTGTTCGGTGTATAGTTACATCACCACAATTCTTGTTTTAACCCATAATGACTGGTAGTTATGGTTATACTGTAGACATTTTGTAATGGATTTTTCTCTCTATTTAACTTGTCTTGAGTGATTTATCCCAATTTCTTATAACATTATCTTCTGTATTTTGCATTAAAATGCACATACTTTCCTAAATTTAATTCACTGATCCACTGTCATTGATCCACCTAGATGGGTTTTACTGGTGAATCAATGTGATGTTGTTTCCTTCACAAACAAGCCTCTGAACATGGGTCATATCTGATGTAAAGTAAAGTAAACTATAGATTATATTGCAGCAAATATATTCATGTATAAAGAGATTTTAATATAAAAAATGAATGGTGGTATATGGAACATTTCACAGATAGGGAAAAAATATAAATTGCTAATCAAAACAGCATCATTTGATTAGTTTAAGAGACTATCCACAAAGTCTGAGATAATAACACAGGAAAATAGGCAGAGTTACTTTCACAATAAAAGTATGAACATGGACATCTGAAAATATTATATAATGGTAAAATTGCAGCAACATATTTTATATATATTGTTTCATATAATGACTAGTCTATTGATTTTTTTAAGCTCTACTAAAAGATTTTTTTAATGGGCAAAAAAAAAGGAAAATCGTGTAAAAGACAAAAAGACGTGTTATTCCAGAATAACAACTACAAAATTCTACAAATTAAAGGATACAAAACAAAATATCCATATAGAAATAATAATAATAATAATAATAATAATAATAATAATAATAATAATAATAATAATAATAATAATAATAATAATAATAATAATAATAATAATAATAATGACACAACATATCAATAACATATCTAAAAAAAATAATATGTCGTGGAAAAAAACATTGTAAGTTTTCTGCCTTTTGTGCTCATGTCTTCCGCACTATTTTTGCGATCCTGTTGTCAATTTATTTATTTATTTATTTATTTATTTATTTATTTATTTATTCGTGCTAGTAAACATTGTCAGTCTTTAATTCTGTTACAGTTCACACACAGTCAGGCTTTTATTTTTCTGCTTCCATCCGGATGTTCCTCATAAAACTGTGCGTAACTGGACTGTGTTGGTGCATTCCCGTCCGCCTTATCTCAGAGGGGGGGTAGACACACAGTACTAAGACCACCGAGAGGCTCTGGTCGTTCGTCCTGAAGTCTCCAGAATGCATGGGGGCAAGAGAGGACTGGTGGCCCCCCAGAACACCTTCCTGGAGAACATAGTCCGGCGCTCCAGCGGTGAGTTGATCTTCAACCACAGGTTTAATGGATGTTGCATCTTAACAGAAGGAGGCTTTGAAGTGGAGCTAGAAGTAAACCCACAGGCGGATGGCATGTATTTAATTCATTATAGTTGACATGGAGGCAAAGACACTTCACATTTTCAATATATTTTCTTGTTTATTAGAAGATTTTGTGCGCAATTACGCAGCAAAATGGCACAAATACCGAGTATTAATGGAGTAATATCAAACGTTCTTAAATGTCTTCTTATGGGGTAGATATAATACAAAATATTGTGATTAAAAATCCAGGATTTATATTTGGAAATGCTTGTTGAAGTGAAGTTGTTTTTCGATCTTACGTCGAGTAAAAATCGTTTTAACTTCTGACAGCCTTGTTTATCTTCTTTAAGTCGATGTTTAAGACTTTATATTTGTTTGTTTCCTACTGTAAAGAGTAATGTACTCTAAGAATTTAAGATGCTCCAGCAAAAAGTAATTTAAAAGCGTGCAGTAAATGTTGTATAAATGAGTTCCCCCTGTGGATGTTCAGTCTTTAAGCTTGTGTTTTATAAACGTTCCGTGCACACACTGTAATTATAGCATGTAGATCAAATGTAATTATTTAAGGCATTTCAGTTCAGATTTATGATGAGGACTAATGTGCAAACGGATAAAATGTTCTTGTCCCTTGAGACCGTGGCTCCTTCAAACTGTTATGAGGCTCAAGAACTTGGCAGCTCTTCATCTATATTTCATTACCAATAAGGTTGAAACATAAACATTTCATCAACAACTATTTCTACTCAGTGACTCCTTTGATTACTTTAAATATTAATAGTTTTTGTGTCTAGTTTCCATTAAATACAGATATTAGAAAAGTTCTACTCCAAAAGGCTGCAATGAGTTTTAGGTAAATAGATCATTTTATTGCATATGCTAAATGAATAGGTAAAAAAAAAATTTCAATGCCATAGCAGCAAACATTTATTTATTTGTCCAATGAGTAACACCAATGCAGCAAAAATAACCACAGTTCAATGATGCTGCAGTTGCGTAAGTCAATGGTGATGTTTATATCTTGGCAAAGCTCTGAGCAGCTGATCCACAGGTACAGTGATGCAATGGACTACTGTTATTTCCAATGTCTTTTTTTCTTTGTGTCTCGATTTTGTTTCACGCTTTGTGTTTCGTTATCAGAAACCAGCTTCCTACTGGGAAATGCTCAGATTGTCCAGTGGCCAGTGGTTTACAGCAACGATGGCTTCTGCAAACTGTCCGGATACCACAGAGCCGAAGTCATGCATAAGAGCAGTACATGCAAGTACGTGGAGCCAGGACTAGGATTTATGTTGAAGTGAACCAGATCAGCTCTGAGTATATGGGCAGTAATTTACAGCAATTGCAGTAGTCATTCATTACCATTTAGCACTAGAGACTGATCGGTTTAATGCAATTCCAGAAAGGAAAAGAGTTAGTTTGTTGTGTGAGTAATAATTAAAACTGAGAAAATTAAGTTTGATCTGAGTGTTTATGAGGATGTAAGGAATATAACTTTGTAAGATGCCTTCAATTTCTGTTGATTTCTTTTGGTTGCTTAAGAAAAGGAATGGGTTTTTTATATGTATAAAATTTGATTTGCCAAAGGCTGGGAGAAAAAAATTGAACACTGCTGGTATTCAGTACAAAACGACTGAGCTGTAAAAGAAACAATGACTTTGTATTGATCCTAGTAGACCAATAAAAATGATTACGTATTTTTATTATTATTTAACATTTTTCATTATTATTTTTTTTGCAAAAAGAGCAAATACATTGCAAACAAATTATTAAGTGATGAAATTATGTTCTATTTTTAGACACCATGACCCTATAAGATCCTGTGTTTGTATTAGTTCCTGTGATTGACATGTGATAGTTGAGGGGAGGCGGCCATGGCTCAGATGGTTGAGTGGGTTGTCCATTAACCGAAGGGTTGGTGGTTCGATTCCTGGTCAGTCCGTTGTGTCACTTAACCCTCATTGCCTCCAGGGTCACTCACACTGGTGTATGAATGTTCGGTGGTGGTCAGTGCGAAATGGCAGCCACACCTCTGTCAGTCTGCCCCAGGGCAACTGTGGCTACAAATATAGTTCACCACCATCAGAGGGAGCATGTGAGAGTGAATGAATAATGGATCTTTCAAAAGCGCGATAGAAATCTAATGAAGACCTTTGCATGAGAAATGTTTGGCTTTTAAACAAAGTGTTAACTTAAAAAAAAATCACGAGTTTGTTTGTCATGAGCAAAATGAAATTAAACAATGTCTGTTATTTGTCAGTTTCATGTACGGGGACCTGACTGATAGGAACACCATAGACAAAATCAGGGAAACCTTTGACACCTATGAGTCCAATTTCTTTGAGGTGCTGCTGTATGCGAAAAACAGTGAGTATCACTATTAACGTCCAGTTGCAGAAAAAGTATTAAACCACCCTTGTTTTCTTCAATTTCTTTAATGTCTGGCACAAGTAAAGGTACCTTTGTTTGGACATATGTAACGGTACCTAGAAAAATAGCTCATACGAATTTAATTTCAGAGCTGATATCTATCCAATATCCCAGATGTGCAAATGAAGCAATGTGTTGTTTTGTTTTTTACCATGTGCGTATGTTTTGTTTTTTTTTTTAATTGTGGTTGTTTTTATTTGTTGCACATTTGAAATAAATTGAATTGAATTGAAAATTGAATAAAAAAAAAACTGATGGTAAAAAAAAAAAAAATTCTCTTTGATATATCTCATTTTTGTTATTTCTTACAGGAGCACCGATATGGCTTTATATGCAGGTTGCACCGATTAGAAACGAAAACAACAAGGTGGTTCTTTTCCTCTGTACCTTTAGAGACATCACCCTCTTCAAGCAACCGATCGAAGATGAATCAACCAGAGGTGATACGGTTAATTTTTCCTGTATTTTACAACTCTACTGTGGCCCATACACTGTAACCATACTATGAATAGTTATATCATCAAACCAACAGTGGAACAGCAGGTCGATTGAATTATTCTCGATCAATATTTATTGATTGAATATTTATATCAAACTAACCCACCACATTTAATGCTCAATTTTACACATTAAAGCCACAAATGTTTCACAGATGACAGTTCCATATATGGCGTTGGTTTCCTGGTATGTAACATACAACTGCCCAGGTGTTGCGTGTGCGGGTCAGTGAACACTTGTCTCTGAGGGTCGACACTGCACCATGTCCCAGGGGATGAAGTGTCCCATTAAGACATTTACATGCATCAGGAAGAAATAAAGGACACTGAGGCCAATTGGGGATAAAAAGAAAAATACTGCTTATGAAATGAATTAGATGGATTTGACAGTTAACATTTAAGTCACAGACACATCATCATTTATATTTGTGCTACAGAATGCTATTGCCTTTTTAATTATCAGGGGCCGTTGTGTTTATATTGGATTTATTGGAATCTTCTTCCCCTAATAGAATCACACAGAGTACAATTATTTTAGAGAAATATTCTAACCGTCTTTGTTTTGGTCTCTGGGCAGGATGGACAAAGTTTGCCAGACTGACACGAGCACTGACTAACAACCGTAACCTGGTGCAGCAGTTAGCACCGTTGAGCAAAGCTGAGGTCAACCACAAACCCTCCAGACTGGCTGAGGTGAGCGTCTTCAACAAATGGTGTCAGGCAAAACAAACCCCGCCCCTCACAAACGTTTTAGGTCTTAATGGACATCTCCCTCTGAAGGCTAAATCCCATTTCACCCATTAGCCCTCATTGTTCGATTACTACTCCACGTTAAACTAGCGATTTTCCATGTGTGTTTTATGGAGAAAATTACCACCACACATTGCGACAATGTCAAACTTTATACAACACCTCAGTTATCACACCTTAACAACAGTTATAAATAATCATTACGGAAAAAAATACTCACATTTGTGTGGTTCCTTAGGAGATGCCGCTGCCATTTTTAAAACGATTCGCATTGTACTTTGGGGAAATGTCGCGTTGTGTTCTGGGAAATATCTCCTACCCCTCCAAACGAAGTGCGCACCACCGAACCCCTATGTTTGAAGGGGTAAAAAGCCATACCCCTTACCCCTTACCCCTCCGCGTTAAGGAGAATTGGGACAACCCTAACCCCTACATGTGAACGAAGCAAAACATTCACATGTACCCCTATCCCTTACCCCTTCATAATATAAGGGGTAGGGCTTGAGGAACTTTTACAAATTGGGACACCCCTTCAACACTCATCTACGTCATCAGTTCACTCCGCCAGTTATTACGTAACCAAAATCAACAGCTTTAACAAACATGTCTGCTGCTGTAGTTGTCATGTTCTCCTGGGATATGCCGATATTTTTACTAATATCTGTGTCAAATTGGAGAAGTGCTATGCATCGACCAGTTACTTCATGTTTATGTCAATAGCAATTTTTTTTATGTGCGTTTTATGGAGAAAATTACCATTACACATTACGACAATGTCAAACAACAGTTATTACAACTTAAAAATAGTCAATTACGGCAAAAATACTACATGTGCATCTTTCGTAGATGTTGACGTTTTACAAAATCTCAGTTTGAAGGGGGTTAAAGCCCTTCCCCTCTGCCTTAACATGAATTGAAACACCCCTACCCTTACACATGTATGTGCAAAACGGAGGGCAAGGGGTAACAGGTGAAATGAGATTCAGCCTAAGGGTTTGACTTTTCAAGGTCACTCAAGGTCAAAGGTTATAATACGATTTTGGAGCCTACATGTAGTTTCCTATGTCAACAATATGAACTGAGTACTTAATTACCACTCTTTTTGGAGTTATGACCATTTAAAAACACGTGACCTTGATTTGACCTTTTAAGGTCACGCAATGTCAAAAGTCATGGTGCCATTTTGAAGTCCATGCCAGCTTTTACATCTATCAATAGTGGAAGAACTGATTTGATTTCGAATGATTTACCATTTCTGGATTGCCCACATGGGAGTTCTCAAATGTTTAAAATCAGTAAACACTCTTTTGTTCATATTTCTGGAGCTATTTGTCTGATTGACTTCAAATCAAGTTCAAATGAAAGGTCATGACCTGGGGATGCCTCACATCCTGACATCATTAAGGATCAGGGGGCGTTTGGGGATATAGTCCTAGCTATTACTTCTAGTCATCAGTTAATTTCTAGTTAATGAGAAGACAGTTATAAGTGATCTTTTGAGGGACTGACAAGTTTTACCTGAGTTTGGATTCAGTTTCCCTGTCACTTTTTGTTTTTCGGGTATAATGACGAATTATTTTATTAAATAGAAGCTGAAAAGGTCGAAGGTTTGCACATCACATTACAGAGTCATTGAGTATGTTTACATGTGCTTAGAAATTCAAATTATTGCCTTACTCCGATTAAGGAGTAAGGAAAGTCTGGTCCAGGCCAGTCTTACTCTTTACATGCACAGAGAAATTTGACACATTATCCGACTTGCTTACTCTGACAAATTCCAGTTTGATTTGATTCCACTCCGATTAAGGTGTTTATGTGGCTTTTAAAACTCTGAATTGAATCACAGTAATGCAATAATTCAAATTTGTCAAAGTGCATGTACTGTAAACGTCCTTATAATTTATTAAAGATAATTTACTCTTGCAAACTATGGCTCCTTTTCTATTTTACTACTAGGTTTATTGTAGTTTTTGCCTTCATTCTCAGTCACTATAATAATGTATAATGTATAAAATAATGTATAAAATCTTCTTAAAACATTTTACAATACAGGAATGACAGCCTATTAATTGACTCAAATACATTTATTTATATTGTGTCACATTATTATTACTGCTTGGTTTATTGAGGCTTGGACAATCTTGTGAGTATAATGTTGCATGTGAAGATGCGACACATAACTAATGTGACCCACTGTCAGCAGAACATAATGTACATGACTGTCATGTCAGGTCCCTGGGGGAGGGTTAAGCACTTTGATGAAGGTTAGACCCCAGTGAGGATGGAATTCATGACCCCTGGTTTATAAGACCATGGAGCCTCTTAAATTACTAGCCTATTTTCTTTTATCTCAGACATATGTGTAGGTATGTTTTGGCGTGTTACTTACTTCCACCTTCGTCAGAGGGTCACCTGAATGTTGCAGTGACGTGCTTTTAAAAAAACAGCTGATGATGTTGTGGATGTGTGACCTGTAACCAGTCAATATTGACCGGTCAGGATGGTGCTCCAGGTGTGTGAGAGAATTTCAGAATTATTTCAGTGACGAAATCAGAATGATCTTTAGAATAATCATTATAATAAGTTCTGTTCAACACACACACACACACACACACACACACACACACACAGGAGCATGTATGTGGAGAGATCACTGGCAGACCAAGGAGAGACCAAGGTACTTATACAGATACAACTGGCAATAGGAATTCTGGTAGGGTTAATAATCAGACAACCTTCAACTAATACAACTAGCAATAAAAAACTGCTGCTGACTGGTTTAAATCTGCCCTGGGTTAAAGCACAGTCGACAGCTAACACTCTCAGAGGTGAATTACAAAGACAAAGTAATGATACAAAGAATAAAGAAACAATACAAATGTTAAGGCGCAATACATTTCCATCCATGGTGGTGGGACTCCGCTTTCTACGAAGGCGGAAGTAACACGCCGAAACACATGTGTCTGAAATAAAAGAAAATACTACTGTAACTTAATTTAATAGTAAGACAAAGTCATGGAGCCTCTATTTTATGATAATGGTGACGAAAACACTTCTCTCTTCTTCTTTTTTCCCCCCCAGGCTCTCCAACTGGGATCAGATATTCTCCCTCAGTACAAACAGGAAGCTCCAAAGACCCCTCCTCACATCATTCTCCATTACTGTACCTTCAAGACAACCTGGGACTGGGTCATCCTCATCCTCACCTTCTACACCGCCATCATGGTACCCTACAACGTCTCCTTTAAGACCAAGCAAAATAATTTAGCTTGGCTGGTGGTTGACAGCGTCGTCGATGTCATCTTTCTGATCGACATCGTGCTCAACTTCCACACGACCTTTGTGGGTCCAGCTGGAGAGGTTATTTCAGACGCAAAGCTGATACGAATGAATTACATGAAGACGTGGTTTGTTATCGACCTGCTGTCCTGTCTGCCCTACGATATTATCAATGCCTTTGAGCACGTCGACGATGTAAGTGCATTTAAAGACAGTTTGTGAAATCAATGAAGATTTTCTGATAATTCTATTCATCCGAAACTGATTTACTGCTGAAATGGCTCAAGTATGAATACATTATACAGTAAAGAAACATGAAATATTTTTGTGTGATTGTTTCGGTGAAGGACATCATCTCATCTCCTTCTTCTGGTGGTCATCTACGAGACTACAGTTTTCACAGGAACACAACAAGGACAGAAGACTCCGTCCTCCCAGTAAGGAAATATGAAAATGAATAGTAAACGCAAAGCATCAGAAAAAAACAGATGGGGGGGGGGGTCATATTTTCCTCCTATGCCAGATGAGAAAAGCAAAAACACAGATCAGTATCTCATTATGACATGAAAAAGTTTTGTTGTAAAAATATTTTCATCTAATATAATACAATTTTAATATTTTAACAAAATGTTTTGATGTTCTAAGAAAATATTTAAACATTATGAGTAAACAAAGCTCAGGTCATAATAAAATAATAACATAGACTAATGTTCTAATAAAACATTTTCACATTGTAAAAATATATTTTTATATCAGGTGATATTTTCATATTTAGTAATATTAAAGTTTTAAGTTAAAAATATATATTTTTTAAGTTATTAAAGTAATGATATTACTTTCATATCATTCATTTGTATGTTTGTCATAAACGTCAGAAATGAAATGATAAAATATCACGTTTTATGTTATATGACAATATTTATTATTTTCAAAACAGACTATTAACAGATTATTAACAGACTATTAACAGATTATTATTATTATTATTATTAGAGCTGTCAAAATTAACACATTAATGTGGATGAATCCATTATCATGATTAATTTAATTAAAATGTTCACTCATTAAATGGAAGCGTTGTTTACAGTTGTTTTGTTTAAACTGTTGAAGGTGTTGAATAAACATGATAATTCCATAATAATAATGATAATAATAATGGATTAGATTTCTATAGCACTTTTCAAGGCACCCAAAGTGCTTTACATTAGTGATCCATTATTCATTCACTCTCACATGCTCCCTCTGGTGGTGGTAAACTACATATGTAGCCACAGTTGCCCTGGGGCAGACTGACAGAAGCAGCCCCTCTGACCACCACCGAATATTCATACGCATTCATACAACCGTGTGAGTAACACTGGCATATACAGTATATTCATATTTTTGCACGTTTTGGATATTTCATCACGTTTTTTGGTTGGATTCCTTCTGTAATTTAGAATATGTTTTGAATATTTCATCATTTTTTCATCACACACACATGAGGTCATGACTGGAAACGTTTGTTGGAACGTTCAGACCAATGCCTTTCTCCTATTTTTATTTCCACACCAAATGTTTCTATGAATGATGACGATGAATCCATGAACAGATCAGCTGATAAACCTTCCTCTGTCTGTGTTTCATCGTAGGGTCTCAGCAGTCTCTTCAGCTCCCTGAAGGTGATTCGCCTGCTACGTTTAGGTCGAGTTGCCAGGAAGCTGGATCACTACCTGGAGTACGGAGCGGCCGTCTTGGTCTTGCTGGTGTGCGTCTTTGGCCTCGTTGCCCATTGGCTGGCCTGCATCTGGTACAGCATCGGCGACTACGAGGTCATCGACGAGACCACCAACACCATCAAGACCGACAGCTGGCTCTATCAGCTCGCCATCAGCATCGGGACGCCTTATCGGTACAACACCAGTGGGACAGGCCAGTGGGAGGGAGGTCCCAATAAGGACACGCTGTACATCTCGTCTCTGTATTTCACCATGACGAGCCTCACCACCATCGGGTTTGGAAACATCGCTCCAACCACAGATGGGGAGAAGATTTTCTCTGTGGCGATGATGATGGTGGGATGTGAGTATACTGTAAAGTCTTCTTTATTAAACCACAGTGAACAGAATAGTAGGGTTTGTATGGGACATTGTGGAATATGTTACCAATAAGAGGTGATTTTATTTATCATCTGTTTAACATAATAATGTCTAACATGAAAAAATAAATCAAAAACCAAAAATTTGTCAAAAATACAGCTCGCTAGCAATAAAAAAAGGCTTGACATAGACTTAAATACGATGTTTAACCGTCCTTAAGTAATTTATCAGCATTTATTGTAGTATTAACCTCTGTATTTTGTGTTATTTTTCCAGTGAAATCAGGTATTTTTCAACATTTAATTTCCTAATCATGTAGATGTTCATAAAAGCTCAGAGTGAAGTTAAAGATTATTATGAAAAATAGAGAAAACTGAAGAAATGGAATGTACTCCGACAAAATATTCCAACATAAACATCCAAACCAAAATATATATATAGTCCAAATATTGTCCAAAACATTCATAAATATCCACAAATGGCATATTTTTTGGGGGGCAAAAAATGCCTCATCAATAACTGTACACTGAAGCATTCAAGAATAATCTCCTTTTGATTTAAGTTTAAGTGTGTCCAAAAGTGTTCAGCGCCTGAACATATCCTCTCATAAACATGTGCCTAATACTCATTTGTTGTAGTATTGCTGTAAAATGTTCCTGTGAACTAGATCAGACTTACTGCTGTGGTCCTATAGTGTTTTTCAGCTCTCACTGTGCAGACACACTTTTATTCAGGTGTTTTATTGTGTAAAAAATTCAAGCAAGATACAAATGTATTTTATTTCACTGTGTTCCAACCTAAAATACTCAGTGGCAGTAACAGTGAGAGTGATTCTGACTGTACTGGGAAAAAAAGTAGGGTGTTTAAAAAGAGACAAGCCCTATGAATGTACTCCAAATGGTTCAAGAACAACATGAATTTTTTTTAAATTAAAACATTTAGGTTAGGGTTAGACAAAAATGACTGGAAGTTTGAAGGGTTAGATTCTATTTTTGGATGAGCACAGAGGTTATTTTCATGAATGAATGTGAATTTAAACTCCTGCACAGTGGAAATCAATGATTACAATGAACGGCTGCTGATAATTTTAACTTTAAAGCTACATTGCTTTTTTTTTTTAATTAGCTGCCAAAAATTCCTTTTGGAGAAAATTTTGGAAAAAAATTAAATAAATATACACCATCCAACATATATAACACAAACTCGGTGTACTGTATCACATTTACACAGACACACAGACATCTTTCAGCAAACACAAATCCCCCAAAAATTTCCTTTCTTTTCCAGACTCTCTGACAAATTGTTAAAATCCTCAATGTATCAGTTTCTACTGGACAGTTTGTCAAGAACAATTACATTCAGGCTTCTCCAAACAGTTTAAATCAAAGTGACCACTGTTTTTCTTCTTCAATGGACAAGCGGAACAACCTTGACAGTTCACATAAATCAGATTAAAGGGCAAAAGAACCACAGTGGAGCTGATGTTTTCAGGCAATATGTACAGAAACAGTTCACCAATTCATTAAATTAAAAACAAAGACTCTCCCTCACACATTAAAACTCAGCATGAGACTTATAACACAGAGATAACAGTCAGCTTAGGTTTATATCATGAAGGAAACAATGAAAACAAAAATGAAGTTGTGTGCTGTGTTTTGAGTTAATTTAACAGCAGGTTTGAATTCTGTTGAGTTAGAAGAAGCACTGAAATAATATCAAGACATTATCATTCCACTCATTTTTATTCATTAATATATCACCTTTCAGACAAATTGCAGAAAAGTAATAAAAATGGCAGATGAGATTCTATGAAATAATTGTTCTAAAATGAAATCAAAGTATAAAAAACATATATATTTTTTTAATTTTCTAACAATGAGTAGAATTTTACAAATAATTTTTCATTAAGTTAAATAGTAACAACGGAACAGAAGTTGATCACTAACAGTCACTATTCAATGCCAGTGTCAACACACTGTTGAGCTGCATTTTGTAATAAACATCCAATTCATTTCATTTTGTAATAAACTCCCGCATTTTGTAATAAATTTTTTTTACATTTTGCAGCAGCAGGGTGCTTTGGTGGTGTAGCATTAAAACTCAAGGAGGTGTTTGGGAAACATTTCAAGTGGTTTATGGCTTGGCTGTTAATTTACAATTTGAAATATATACAAAACCACTAAAATATTTGAAATATATTTCTTTTGATTTCATTACTAGCGATGGATCAGGATTGTTTTGTTTTGATACATGTTCAAAGAGGATTAATATTAACTGAACTGATGGTGTAAATCAGATTGTGTGAGGAGACAATGTGTTGATAAATGATTATAGATGTTTGTGTTAAAGGAGGATAAGAGGTGTGTTGGGGCAGACAGTAGGAAACAGAAGCTATTGGGAATATTGGTTTGTAAAAGAGGGGTGGGAGTTTATAAGTTTACTTCTTCCCATTCCTTTTCGACTACATTATTTATTTATTTATTTTACTATGTTGACTGATGTATTGATGATTTTGTGTGCTCGAAGTAAATTGAACTGAACTGAAATATATTTTGGAAATAGAAATGCAGCAAAATTTATTACAAAATGCGGCTTTGATTTGATTTGATTTATTACTTTATTTCGAACATGTGCAGAATGCAACAATAATCAATACAACAACAACAACAACACTACTACTACTACTACTACTAATTATTATTATTATTTATTACAAAATGAAATGAAAAAGTTATTACATTTTGGACGTTTATTACAAAATGCGGCTCAACACACACACACACACACACACACACACACATCCTCTCATGCTGCTTTTTCCATTTCATTCATGCATTCATCCATTCTTAATCTGCCAGCAGAACCTTACAAGAGCCGAAACAATCTGGATGCCTTTAGTTGCATGCCAGACATAATAATGTGCTGCAAAGGCCTGCTGGCCAACTAACAGCTGCCAGTAACACAACATATGGGATGGAAGCATGTAGTGCAGGTGCAGAAGGAACCTCAGAGATTTTTTACTGAAACCTGGGTTTATTATGACTTCTCTCAGTGTTACGTTACAGTAACTGAGATTTATAGCTCTTGTCAACTTGCACAATCAACTCGCAAGACACAAAAATGTGGGTAAAATACTGAGATGAAGTGTAAGTGACAGTGAAACGTCACTGGAAATATCACCCACGATATGAGCTGTGGATTTGTAATTAGATTTTCCATAAACCCGATGTAAATGAGCTGTAAATTATTGATCGATTTCTAGGGGGGTTTAATCATCTCTCCTAGTTTTTGATGTGGTTAAGTAATCTACAGTTGGTGTAATTCACATTTTGCTGCAGCTTCACTGAGGACACTGCAGGACTGAACCATGTCGTTAATAAAAAGTGACATCTTTGTCGCTCAGCACAGGCTACTGTACGAGTCTCTGTCTGATGGATGGTTGTCAGTATGTGCTGATGATAAAGCTTTATCTGTGTCCTAATTCACAAAAAAAGAAAATATTTACTCCGTGATTTCCATTATTTATTGTTCTAAAGTCCTTTTTTTTCTCTTTTTTTTTTTACCCCATTCAGTTCATTCAGTTAAATTCTAATTGAATGAATGTGATGCTGCATGATAGACCTGGAGGAAAATATCAATACAAGGCACTGTATGGACAAATGTATTCAGATATATTGAATTAGTGTGTTTTCTAACAGGGGTTAAGGAAATATTGATGTTTATTAACTATATCGACAAAAAAATTTGGAACACATTATGGCTACAGCTCATAAGATTTCCTGTTCATGCTGATTTTAGATTAATTTTACATCAATACTGTATGTCCTTTTAAGTTTAATGGGAGATTTTTATGCCTAAGTGAGATATGAAGAAAGTAAATGGTTAGTTGTGGTGGAAAATTATTATTATTTGCAGTCAGATTACAATAAATATTTTCCAAATTTAGGGATAGAACATTTAAAATCATAGTTTAACACACTCACACACACACACAAACCCCAGCAATTTCAAGATGTCAGGCTATCTAAAGCAACAACTCCCATTAGTCCCGTGACCAAAATAGAACTTCCTATTTTTACCCTGGTGTCTGTGTTATTTTCATCATCAACAGCTTCACCTTCTCCGTCCCTGTTTGCACTGCCAGCCTTCTCTTACAGTCGCGGCTGGTCTTTGTGGTCTAATCTTGGGCTCTGAAGCAGCATGTAAAGTGATGCAACAGCAGCAGAGAGGAAAACATAAACTGACAACTTCGCTTTAACGTCGGTACTTCCAAAAGTAAACACCCATTATCCTGGTGGTGTTTCAATCATGAAGATCACTCCGTCAAATCACAGTGTCACATACAATTACGGCCAATAAATCTCCTGTCACAGATACACTAATTATGTGAGAGACGTGAGCAATAAAAGAAAGGGAGAGTTCGCCTGCAGGCTAGAATGGAGTAAATGGACAATGAGCCATCACTTTAGATATGTATCCTAACCTCTGTGATCTCACTGTGGCAAATGGAGACTCGTTCCCCTTGAGTGGGTAAAACCGCTTAACATTAGATCCTGCCTGACTCTTTCAGGTCACTCCACAGCAGTGATCCGGGAATGGGAACCATTTCACTGCTCATGGTGCTTTATTTAATCAGGTATTGTTAAGTACACAATTATCTAGTTAAGATACAGCACAGTGTGAAAACCAAGGATGGCTTTCATGCCATTGTAGTTACTGTACTTCAGTTTGTCCTTGTAGAATTGTTAAATCATGCATGTAAGTCAGTGTCTCCCAAACCTTTGTTAATGCACAAGTTTGAGTGAATCATTTTCAGTTAGTGACTTTATTTCAGTTACAAAAATTACAACAGCATCATTTCATTCGGTGATTTCAGTTCAGTACACACAGTGCATCCACTATACATCTTTATATATATATATATATATATATATATATATATATATATATATATATATATATATATATATATGTGTGTGTGTGTGTGTTTATACATATACATACATGTCTAATAACAGTAACAACAATTATTATTATCATTAGGGTTAGGCTTATTTGACCTATCCTATACAACCCATAGAGTCACCAGCAGATCATTAATAATAGAAATATAACACAAGAGGGGAAACAAATGAGAAAAAAATAAAATAAAATAAAATAATAATAATAATAATAAATATATGTATATATAATATTACCCAAAAGAGAAAATTCCAAGGCACTCTCTTATATGTGAAAATTTAAAAAGTCTTTATTACATTGGCTTAGTTACAAAAACCTATAAAAGACCCCAATCCGTTTCGGCATCAAAGCCTTCATTAGGGAGTCAAACATATATAATTCATTAATTTATACATATAAAATATATATTACATTTATTAAATACACAATAACGATGCAAATGCCTAAACCAGGGCTGTCAAACGTGTAAAAAAAGGTTCACCAAAAGGTCCAGTTTAACTCCTGGGATGAATTTGTCAATTACAAAAATTAAACTGAAGATTTTTAAATAATCATCATTTGAGTTTAGGGGCCACATACAGAATATGATCTCACGTTTGTAAGACTACTAAAATAACAGCGTAACCTGTAAATAATGACAATTCACATTTTTTCCTCTTTGTTTTAGTGTTAAAAAAGTCAAATGACAAGAAAATGTTTACATGTATAATCTAGTGATTAATATGAACAACCATGTATATCCTGAAATGCCTTAAGCAAAGTAAGTGTACTTTTAACAATTTTATGTCTGTTATTAAATGTGTTGTGTGCTGCAGTTGTTGATCCACTGTATTTTGTGAGTTATACAGGTGTAAAAATGAGACATAATAAAGTTCAAATTCCACTTATATTTCTTGAGAAATTTTAGGTTGTTCATGACTGTTCATGTTTTTTTGTTGTTTTTTTTCAGGATTTTTATATTGCAATTTTACTTTTTTCCACTCTATAACAAAGAATGAAGTTTGGAGTTGTCATTTATACACAGTAAATTTTGCAGTGTTAAATCAACACTTAGAGAGTTTATTTAACTTCTTCTAGAGTGTATTTGGTCCCATTTTCTCCAAATTAACACTGCAAAATTTACTGTGTAGGTTACATTATTAGGTCCAGTTGGGATGTGGCTCCTGTATTAAAATGACTTTGACACCCTTAGATAAAACTGTTCTATAGCTGATATTCTTTTATTTATGTATTTATTTTACATTCCTTCTTATAGCGCTGCTTTATGCCACCATCTTTGGGAATGTTACGACTATCTTCCAACAAATGTACACCAACACCAACCGCTACCATGAGATGCTCAACAACGTACGTGACTTCCTCAAGCTTTATCAGGTTCCTAAAGGTCTGAGTGAGAGGGTCATGGACTTCATCGTCTCCACCTGGGCCATGTCCAAAGGCATCGACACAGATAAGGTAATTATCAGTACTTTTATATAGAAGTAAAGTTGGAAATTACAACCCCCCCACCCACCCATGTAATGTGAAGATTTTCCCATATACTTTTTTAACAGGGTGAGGAATTTTCAACATAGCATTTCTGAACATACTAGTTGTCTATAGTTTGTAAAAGCACTTTGGAAATACTTTTAAAACAATGACATTTTTGTAGGAGGGCTAATAATTTTGCCCTTAACTGTACAGTATATATATATATATATATATTTTTTTTTTAAATGAGTATAAATACTCAATTCTCAGTAAAGGCTGAAGTTGAATTGACTGATGAAGGAATAACTCCGACTCGGGTGATAACACATAAAATGTTTGGACAGGGTCAACCGTTGAACTGAGTGCACTGTTTATCATGTACATTTCACTGGAGCTCCCCTGGCTGTGCAGCAAAGTGGTCTTCAATTATTCATCACCACAGACTTTATTGAGCAATACCTTGTTGTGCCAAAAATTACAGCAAATGCGGTGTGAAGAACTTTGTAGCGAAATAAATAATTGCAATAATAGCGTGTCTGTTTAACCCTTTGTTGGTCAGCTCAACCGTTTGGTAGAGGTAACTTTGAACCCTAATCTTTAAGTCCTTTGACAACAAACTCCTTGGGCTGTCAATGATATATTCAGGTCCTGCTAGCATATATACCACCAAGGAAGAAGATCATAACCATAATCATGACAATCATGACATAATAAAACAAATGGACTAATGATAAATTGAGGCAGAACATAGTTGAATTTGACCTTATTTTCCTTTTTTTTTTACATTTGGATACTTTTTAAAAGTATTTTCATAATTTAATGGAGGTTTTTTGCACTAAAACATTGACAATAATTTGTAGTTGTCATTATTTATAAGTTATTATGTTTTCATATAGGCCCCTGAGGAAATGAGTTTGAGACCCCTGTTATAAAGTCTGAAGTGTATAAAGTATAATAAGTATTTAATTTTTCCTCTGCATCTCAGGTCCTTTCCATTTGTCCTAAAGACATGCGTGCGGACATCTGCGTCCACCTGAACAGGCAGGTGTTCAACGACCACCCGGCGTTTCGATTGGCCAGTGACGGCTGCCTGCGCTCTTTAGCCGTGGAGTTTCAGACCACACACTGTGCTCCAGGAGACCTCATCTTCCACATCGGAGAGAGCGTAGACACACTTTGCTTTGTGGTCTCAGGTTCACTGGAAGTCATCCAGGACGACGAGGTCATTGCGATACTGGGTAATGGAGTATGAGATGAAGAAATGGCTTCATCACATGAGACACGTACAGCGTGAAAAGAGGAAGTGCAAGAAAAGATATAAATATAGATGGTTGAGTTGTCAGCATTATTTTGAAATTTCAACTGGACTGTATGTCACAACTCAACTCAATGCACAACACAAAGTAGATTTTTTTTAGGTATCTGTTCTTTACTTGAGTATTTTTTTTGCCAACTTTTTACTTTTACTTCCTACATTTTTGCATAAATATCTGTACTTTATACTCCTTACATTCTCATATACACGTGTTACTTTTTCAAACTAAACAGTACGAAAAATAAGTCACTTAAGAGGGAAAATCAGTGGAGGAGAGGAACTGTGACTTTATAAATTATAGTTATATGACTATTATTTCACAATTTTGACTTTTTATCTCACAATTGTGACTTTTAATGTCGCAATTTCAACATTTTATTTTAAAATTATGCATTTTTAATCTCATATTTATAACTTTTTAAAAAAATGTCATCATGACTTTTTATCCCTTTTTTTTTTTTTTAAATTTCCTGCCCATATCCACAAAACTGAGTATTGTGACCTGATCAAACACAATTTCAACACAGTAACTCACTTTTAAAGGGTTTAATTTAGATACTTTTGAAACATTTTTCCTGGTTAAATAAGTATTATATCATTCATGGCAAAAAAATATATATAGTTTTACTTTTGTACTTTATTCCAATTCAGAAATGGTACCTGTGCTTTATATGTAATGAACAGTCTTGATATACATATTATTTAGTGTTTTATATTAATGTATATATTCTACAATGTTTTGTTTTTTTTTAATCTAGCCACGAACTACCCTTAAGAAAATTTAATTTAATTTAAATTTACATGCAAATATTGATTATAAACTCTTCTTGAATCTTTATGTTTTTCGATCTTCACCAGGTAAAGGTGATGTGTTTGGAGACGTCTTCTGGAAAGAGACCACATTGGCCCGTGCTTGTGCAAACGTCCGAGCTCTGACCTACTGTGACCTACACGTCATCAGGAGAGACGCCCTGTTAAGGGTTTTGGAGTTTTACACGGCCTTCGCCAACTCCTTCTCCCGCAACCTCATCCTCACCTGTAACCTACGAAAACGGGTAAAAATGACACGTTCTAACATATGCGTATCTTTCCTATTATTGTATTGTCACAGTTTGCGACTGTTCAGATTTGAGATCAGACAACATTTCATAGACTTAAGGGAAAATATGAGGCATAAAAACAGTTTTCTATGCTAAGAATACACATGCAGTATAGTGTCTCAGGACATTATATCTGAATCCCATTAAGACACTGTTGTATTATCACTGCAGAGATGTATCAGTGTAATACCATAGGTCGACATTACATGAATTTTTAATGGATATTATCTTTAAAGGCAGTTCAGCCCATGTGGTTTGTTGACCTCCTTGTTTAAGAGCAGCTTATATATAAAAGATTTTTGAAGTGAATGAAAAGAAGTTGTTGTTCACATAAGTATATAATAATAATAATAATAATAATAATAATAATAATAATAATAATAATAATAATAATAATAATAATAATAATAATAATAATAATAATAATAATAATAATAGATTGGATATATATAGTGCTTTTTTGGTCAGTCAAAGCACTTTACATAAGTGACCAATTATTCATTTACTCTCACATGCACACTCTGGTGGTGGTAAACTACATATTACATACTACAGAAGCGTGGCAGCCATTTTGCACCAACCACCAAACATAACACCAGTGTGAGTGGCACTGGAAGCAAGGAGGGTGAAGCGTCTTGCCCAAGGATACAATGAACCAATCAAGGCAGAGCTGGATTTGAACCACCAACCCTTCAGTTACTGGACAACCCACTCTACCAACTAAGCCATAGAAGAATAAGGACCTTAAGAATAGGTCTTTATTGTCACTGTTATGACACAAAAAATAAGACCATATAAAAATATATACGTAAAAATACTGACAATATACAGAAATACAGAAAATATACAAAAGGACAATTCTATGCCACAGATAGCAGAAATATATGCATCAAGGACATATATTATCTTATATTATCTTACGTTGTGCATCTATTGCATCTTTTACATCTATATAATTATAGACAGACGTTTTGTCAGTGACACACATTTTGTTTTGTAAGTTTTAGATTTTTCCACACTTGTTTCTTAAGTACACTGAATTATTTTAAAAGTTTTAAGAGCTTTTATTGGCAAATAAACCACATTTATTACTACCAGAACTTTTGGCCATGGCACAACAATCTCTACACTGACACCAGCCCTTTTTAGGAATACTATAAAACTCAGAGCAATTAATTTTGCCAACATGCACAAACCCAAAACAAACAAACAAACAAAAACATGCATATATTGACTCTTCTGTTTGTTACAGCTCCAGCAAAAGGTTACTTATATAATCACATAACCTGCAATGATACAACCTCAGGGAGTGTCTTTGGAGTTCAAGGCAAAATGTGATTACATGTGCAAAATGTATGGTTTTACTTGTGTATTGAATGAAAATAAAGCCATCTATTATTTATGTAAACAGCTGTAGAAACTGTTCAAGCCTGCATATGTTTACAAATGTACTTTGTAGCCCCTTTTAGTCTTGTGTACTCAGCTAAATGTTGGAAAAGTGTGCATGTAAACTACACAAATTACAGATAAAATATAGCATCTGTTTGATCAGACATTATTTAGGGCTTCAGAGCAATGCTGAAAAAGACAAAAAAAAAAGTATATATATATACTGTATATACATAAAACATGCAGCTATGAGACATAACCCCTGAAATCATGCATGATCTAAACTTCTTAATAATTTTCTAAAACAGTGTCCACTGCTTGATTAAAATATTTTATTTTTTATTTTCACACATTTAACCAGTGTATTCTGTGGTACATTTCAGTCGATTTGATGTAATTACAATTGTATAACTTTCTATAAAAAGTCTCGTCTCCCCGTCTGAACCCACTTTATCGTCACTAGGGTCACAGGGGTCACTGGGGGCCTAATCCAGTAAAGAAGGGGTACACCCTGTATGAGTCTCCAGTTCATCTCAGGGCGGAACATATATAGACAAACAATCACTCTCACATTCACACCTATGGACAATTTAGATTAACCAATTAACCTATCAGTGCATGTGTTTGGATGGTGGGAGGAAACTGGAGTACCTGGAGAGAACATGTGAACTCCACACAGAAAAGTCTGGTCTGGGAATCAAACCAGTGTCCTTCTTGCCAGTGCTAACCACTGCATCGCCCCCAATACTTTACCTATACTTTTTACATTTTTTAAATATAAATGTATCACACCACTGGACAGGATATGAAAAGCACGAGTCTATATGAGGAGTTGAGTTTGATAAACATTTAGATGATTATTAATAATTTTTTAAAAATTATTAGCAGGCTTAGAACACAAGTGGAAAAACTGTATATTTAATATTTTTTAATACAGCTGCAGTTAGTTTCTGTTTGCTCTCAGGTGGGATAATGATTGTAAAATATGTGAATGTGTAAAGCTGCTCACCAACAACAGAGGTTAGTGTTAGGTATTATAAGTTGAATATAAAAAGTTGTGTCAGCTTTTCTTTCTTTGTCTTCGGGGGCAAATCACTAACTCTCTGGGCTGAGATGCATTATTGCTCCATTAACGGTTTCCCTTGTGCATCGCTGCTCTCAACTCTTTAATATTTCAAGATATAACAGCGGCTCTGTGCTTAGTCTGGCTTTAAAGCTACATTATATATATATGTACATTCAGTTTCAGATGTTGTGGAACAAGTACAGAAGCTCTAATATAAAAGATGCATTTGTGAGTTCCAGTTTAGGGCGAGACACGGCAGGCAAAAACTGTGGTCGATTTTGATATTTCGGTTCTTGCCAGATTATTATCCAATTTAATAAGTTTGAAATATTCAATATTATTATTACTAAGGGCCTGAACATTTATTCTGATTTGGAGCATCCCCCCCCCCCCCTGATAGAAATTAATTAAACTCTCCTTTGTAATTCATTAAATTGACACAACGTCAAAGAATAATTAGACCCAAATGCAGGACTCTGAGACAGGAATAGGTACAGAAGTGATAAATAGAGAGATAATAATCATCATCATCATCATCATAATAATAATACATTATTATTGTTATTTGTATTGCGATTTTCTGGACACTCAAAGACATTTTAAAATAGTACAAAAAAATCATAAAAGCAGCACACATAGGACAATTACAGGACACAGGACAGAACATGAGGACACCACATGACACGGCACGAACATGATGTTTAGCTGCTGCTCTGATGTCAGTCCAGTGTGAAGCAACGCACCGGGGAACAGTAACTGAGAAGTAGGTTGAAAGGGCAGGTCAGAACAGCAGGGTCAAAACCAGGTATCCAGTTGAGTTTTTTTAAGAGCAATCCAAAACACGTTATCAAAATACCGGGTCAAACCAGTGGTCCAGAGGGAGATGCAGGTCCAATGTTAGGGGCAGGCAAAAGTTCAGGTACCAAAAACAAGAAGCAAACATAACAAAGAGGAGGAAACGACAAACAGGGTCATACATGGGGGAACACAAGACAGGAAGAAAACCGCTCATCTGATGCATATGGAAAGCAAACAAACTGGCACTGAGACAGACTGGGGTAACCCTATTGAGTCACACCACACACCTGACACAAATGAGGGAGATTTAACAGGGGCAGGACAAGGCACCAGTGACAGGAGGAAGAATGACACCCAGTGGACAAAACCCCACATGACATAATAAAAGCCCAGACCTGAAAAAAGACATAAACAACATGAAGACATACAAAACCCAACAGGACAAGACAAGAAAGTCCAGAGTCACAACATAAATGCCATTTTCTCCAAATTACTTGTTTGCTACGCTACGTTAAAAACCTCTCAGCCTATTTTAGCACCTACTGTATGTAAAATAAATGTTCCACTTCAACACTTAGCAGTATTTCTAAGATTAATTGCTGATCTTTTAATAATAAAAACAAATATATGGTGATTTTTTTAAGGCTGTGTTAGATTTCCTAAGTAATGAAATCAGATATCCTGATTTTCTAGTTTTATTTTCATCTTGTGTGTTAACAAAATGAAAAAAAGTATTTTGCCACTGCTTCTTATCATATATTCAGATATATCTAGCAAAAATGTATTCAAAATGATGAATATTTAAACATACACATTTGCAAAACTTCAAATATAATTACTTTTCATACAAGTGTAAGCAATCAACTGAGGAAGTTTCATGGACATATTGATTATTTTAAAATGTGACCCTGTTCATCTGTAGTGTCTGGCCTTAATGGACATGGAAACATTTAAATGTTTGTTGACTGGAAGCTCCAAAGATGAGTTCAAGATACAGTTGATCTCGGTTTTAATAATTTATTCAGGTCACATGGAAAATATAAAAGCCAGCACTGGTCTCTGTAGACCAGAACCCCACAAGGCTCAGGCCCAAAAAGCCCAGAATTCCAAGTCTGAATTGACAATATCTTCTTGGGTGACTCCTAATTATGCCTCATCTAGTGACGTGGCTGCCAACGTCAGTCCATGCCCTAGTTACCGAAGAGATGTAAAATTCAAATGTGTGTGTGGGTGTGTGTGAGAGAGTGTGTCTGTTCTCAAAACAATGTCCCAGTTCACGATAGTTCACAAAATATTATCTCAACCATGGCCTTATCACCTCACATGTGCTGGTCTGTTGGACCTCAGAACAGCTCAGAACATCACTATTGCAAAATATATATTATAGCTTATTCTACGGTCCTCTAGAATGTTGCGACAGCTCCCATTCACTTTAAATGGACGTTCCTAGCGTTCTGCAGCCAGATTTTTTTCACCATTAATACCCACTACCATTGGCAACGAATTTTGTCACTTCAGATTCACGGTACCATATCACTCCGCAGGTAGTTCGGCCACTTCGAAATTAAATATTCGCTACGTTGTAACGGCTATTTTATCCAGTCTGTTAGCGTCGTAGCAGTAATAAGCTGTAATAACCCGTAGAATAAGCAGGATAATGTATTGCCCATGCGTGTCCTTCGGGGCCGAAAAACACCCCGACGCCTGTTCATTCCCATCGGGAAATATTTTTGTGATAGTAACACACAATACATTATCCTTTTGCTAAAATAATGTAATAATATATAAACTAATAATAACAGACAGATGTTCCCTTTTGTAGGTCATCTTTAGAAAGATCGCTGATGTGAAGCGGGAACAGGAGCGACAGAGGAACGAGGTGACACTGTCCATTCCTGAAGACCATCCAGTGAGGAAGCTGTTCCAGAGGTTCAGGCAACAGAGAGACGCTCAGACGCCAACAGAGTCTCACGGTTACTTTGAGCATAACTGTGTGCAGGTGGAGCTGCAACACAATTATAACACTGACTCACACTCTCCTCAGCAGCAGGAGTACAGCTCCAATAATGTGTCCTGTGCACGAGGAGGAGGAGGAGGAGGAGGAGGAGGAGAAGGAGAAGGAGAAGGTGCAGACAGTGGGTGTAGCATGTCTGACGCTCCACAGGCCTCACAAGTGTTTATTCACACTGAAACATCAATGCAAAGTCATGCACAAGAGGAGGCCACAGCTAGGCCTTGTGAGGAGAAACCGGCGCCTCCTGCAGCTGGACACGGAACGGTGGGAGGCGCTGTCAGCAGAGGAGGCGCTCGAGGTTGGGCAAAATTTAGGAACGCCACCTCAGCTCCACCAGCGCCTCCTGCAGCCGAACGAGAGAAGCTTCCGCAAAAACCAAACCAAAGTTGGTCTGAAGGGTCAAAGGTCTCCGATCCGTTAGCAGCAACCAATAAGAACCAGGACTCAGAGGAGAACGGAGAGATGGGGAGCACAGAAGGAGGCGCCAGCACTGGGGAAGCAGGGGAGGAAACCAGTGCCCTTCACAAAACTGACTCCTGCGACAGTGGGATCACTAAGAGTGACCTGCGCATCGACAGAGCAGGAGATTCGAGAAGTTCCTTTGAAAGAAGCCCGATGGAACGGAGCCCGATGGAGAAGAACCCGTTCGAACCCAAACACTCCTTCACTCCTTCGCCGGCGTCTGAGCAAACTCTGCTCCAGACGACGCTGCAGGAAGCCAAACTGGAGCTGAAGGGGGACATCCAGATACTGAGCGGACGACTGTCGCTGCTTGAGTCTCATGTGAGCGAGATTCTCAGGTTGTTGTCCATAAAAAGACGACTGTCCCTGCCCCCCACGTCCTCTCCAAAACCAAGAGTCAAACTCCAGGACACCTCATCCTCTGAACCGGTCGCCCCAAAAGCAGACGACGACGGGCCCTTTTGAACCCAGTGACAAAACAGACAACATGTAATTAAACCTCCTGGATTATGGACCAGTTTGCATGTCACACTGGAATATGCTCTGCCAAAGAAAGCTCTTGCATTGTAAACTTGATTGCATGCAGAAATCCCTTTCATGTTACATTTAATGGAGCTGATAAAACCAGGGATTTTTCTATTACAGCACAGTAAGGTCTTAACTCTGAGTCCTTTTTAGGTTAGATTTTTTTTTTTCTTTCTACTATTTAACTTTTGTTATAGCATGTTTTGTCCTAAAGAAAAAGAATATTTATTAGTATTTTATTTGAAAACACAGCAGCCAAGTCACATCATCATTATAGGTGTCAGAATTTCAGGAGCATCAATGACAAACAGACATCAGGTAACTACATATGTGCCTTATATTATTGAAGATGTTTCTTGTTGCTGTTTATTTTAATGACACGTCTTTGTTTTTATGCTTGCGATGCAGATTTTTCTATCCAAATCTCAGAAAATACATGTGTTTTATATTTAATCATTTCTCTAATATTTACTATGCATTCCCTGTATCAGTTCTAAACTGAACTTGAGCCTCATTTACACGTGCATGTATGATACGAATAGTTGGAGAAAAAAAATCACATCCATCTTCATCTGCTGTGAACTGTTTCTGACCCCTTAAAACAGTGATTCTCAAATCCGGTCCTCATGGTCCAGTGTCCTGCATGTTTTAGCTATTTCCTTCTTCTAGCACTTCTATCAGTTATTGATCAGCTATTCAGAAACCTGATAATGGCGTAATGGCTTCCAGGTGTGATGGAAGAGGGAGATATTTAATTAAATTTTGATTTAAAATTTAATGTATTTATTTAATTACTTTTTTATTTGTACATTTTTACTGTTTTATTTTTTCAATAATTTTTATATTTTAGTATTTTTTTTAATGTAATGAATTTTTTTTATTTGTAATTTTTTTCTATATTTTTTTATGTAATTAATTTTTTTTATACATTTTTTATTTGTAAAATTATTTATTTATATGTTTATTTAAAACATATATAATGTTTGAAATAAACTACTCATCTTAAAACACATTTTTACTCCCTGGTCTTTGACTCAGTGGCTCATTGATTTAGTTCTTTTATTGTATGATAATTTTTATTTGTATTTTTTTTTTTTAAATCTGTGTAGTTTTAGCACTTTTGTTCTTCTTTCTCTGTTTTGTGTTTTATGCCTTGAAGTGTGCAGCGCTTTGTGCCAGCTGTGTCTGTTTTAAAGCACTTTTATAAATTAAGATGGAATGGTATATATTTAATAATTTTTTTCCCCTTATTTTTTAAAATTATTTTATTTATTTTAAAAAAAAAGAAAAGTGGTATATCTAAAACATGCAGGACACTGGGGCCGGATTTGAGAAGCACTGCCTTAAAACAAGATGTGAATATTTCAGCAGGTGACACATTTCTTGTAATTTTGCTTCAGGCTCAGGAAAAACTTTTAAGTGTATTTGTAAAAAAAAAATGTACATATGAAAAACAAAAAGAATAATTAAAATGTTAAAAAATAGGACACTGTGCAGGAGAGAACATAAAATTCCTCCTTTATTTAAATCATCATCAAAATGATGCTTAAAATTAAAAGTTTATGTTTACAGGTTGCAATGAAATTCATAATTTATTACCATTTGCTTGATTTTCAAATGTTTTTTGTATGTGAATGAGAATAATATTGTAATAACTGTAATGATGGACGGTTTTATGGTGAAGAATTTAAATTAATTTTATAATGCGCAATATGAAAGTCCTTCATGTATCCAGTGGAGAAAGAGTGAATACCTGCCACTTTTTTTTTTCAATTCATTGATTCATATTGTATAAATGAAAAACAATGCATATCATTATTCATTTATTTATTTATTTATTTACAACACAGGTTATTTATTTCACTCCACTATGCAAATTTCCACAAATCATTGCTGCTTTTAAGGATGCAAACATTTGTATTAGTTTACATGAAAATGAATCAGTGCAGAAACAGTATGGTGATGGTTTCACTTTAAAATGCTTTCAAATTTCCTGTGCAGTTATTTCATGGTTGAACTGAAGTACTGAAGCATGTGACTGTTAGTTGATTCTATATGTTTTTTTATTTATTTATTTTAGATGCATAAATGACCTTGCATGCATCCACAAAACCTGTCAACGGCCAATCGAATAATGAAACCTGATGCCTGCTCTCCATCTGTTGTGCAGTCTCCTCTGTTATGCAACACAGAAGTCAAAACTCATAAAACATCTTTTTTTGGGATCTTTTATGTGCATGTTTTCAATGAAGTGATTTTGGTTTCATGAGCAGTTGTTGGAGTGAATATTGTAAAGCTGGAAACCGTTGTTGCGTGTGCTAGACCTGACCTTCCTTCACCTCGATTAATTTGATTTGATGGTTGACTGTGGAGACAAACAGGAAGTAGAAGGACTGGCATGCAACACCAGCATCAAACCGGGGACATCCCACTTACATAATACACTGCAGTACGACTCAGAGTGACGACAACATTCTACATATCTAAGATATCAGCAAAATGTACTAAAACGCATTATTAACTTACTGATTGTGCTGTAAAATGGTCCTCGTCAATATTTTACTCTTGTATATGATAGATTCAGATTAATTTTACTTCTGTATTTCTTTAAGGTTGGGCTCATTTCAACAACATGATGTTGATCATCACACATGAAAATCAACTTTTCATAAGCTCAAAAAAACAGCTACCTCAGCTCCACGAAAGCTTTTTTTTTTTTTTTTTACAGCAAATACAAAAAAAAAAAGAGTTTATCTTTAAGCAGAATTTCCTCTGTTTATTAACTCATTCATTGCCAGGTGAATAAGAAGAGAATATTGACTCAGAATATAGTAAAAATTATATATATATACATATATATATATATATATATATATATATATATATATATATATATATATATATACATATATATATATATATATATACATATATATATATATATATATATATATATATATATATACATATATATATATATATATATATATATACATATATATATACATATATATATATATATATATATATATATATATATATATATATATATATATATATAATCTTATAGTATAATATTCTACGATCATAAAAGACTAAGACTACATAAGTATGGCAACCATCATAATAAAATATAGACTCTTCGTTTGAATTTGAATTGATGCCAAAACACGTCAATGGTAGTGAATGAGATAAGAAATAAATACTGCAGTCCCAGTTTATTGCCTCCAATAGAGGTTTGTACATAAGGTATTGGTTTTCACTAAACCAGAAGAGGATAGAAACCTCTAAAATAAATCCATAAAAGGAGATTAAAGCTGTCAGAGTAACATAAGACTACAGAGTTTAATATCTGCCACTGAGATATTGTAGAAAATAAGGATAAAATAGCATAACCATATAGCATTGACTTAAGTATTTCAAGTTGCAGTCATTGTAAATCATATGCCTATATACAGTACCTACAAAATGCAACTTAAATATATAAACAATTGCTGTAATTTTACAAAAATAAACTTTGTGAAGCTTAGCCCTTAAGGTGTAGGTTACACTAGTTTACAATTTTCATTGGTCAACTTTAACACAGTTGTGGAAAAAATGATTAGACCATCAAAAGTAATAAAAAAAACAATGGTTGTGCAATTAAGTACTAACTTCTGTGTGTATTGTATGACTACAACAGACAGAAAAGATAACATGGAATGTGTAAAAGCAAAGCTTTTGTCAGTACAATGCCATAGATCGCTGGTGTCAAACATACACTTGCAAACTAAAGTGTACAATCTGGATGAATTTGTGAATGTAAAAACTGTGATGAAGAGATTAAGACTCAAGGAAGTGAAAATCATATTAGGTAAATTCAGTCTAAAGTGAGCCAGACCTGCAAAACACAATCACAGTAACCTATTAATAATGAAAAATGCAAAGTTTTTACTGTTTGTTTCAGTGTAAATTGTAATTAAATAAAAATAGACAAAAATATTTACATTTACAGACTAACCTTTTACAAAAAATGAGAATAACCTGAACAATATTCACAACATGGAATGTCTTAATAGAAGTATGTAGAATTTTATCAATATTTATCAATCTTCCAAAATATTTTGTGTATTTGTAGATCTACTGTGATATGTAAGTTGTGATGCACATGTATAAATAATAAACTTAGAGGTAATATAGCTAAAATTGCACCAGGTTGATCATATTAATTCATGTCATGCTTGAATACAGTTTGTAGATGTGAACATTTTCATTACAGAATTAGATTTTTCTACTCAAATACTTGTTCTTATCCTATTATTTATATTATTTTACTGGTCCTGTCCACATTTATATCATATGTGGCCCCTGAACTAATATGAGTTTGACATAGATATTTATGTAAGAACCGAAGTGATTTTGGTTATTATCAAGAAAACATGAACAATGGATAGATATCAGCTCTGAAATTAAAGTCTTACGACGTTTTGTTTTTATTATATTTTTTCCCCAAATAAATGAGCAAGTTTATAAAATGAGCAAGAAACTGACGGGTGGTCTAGTAATTTTTTCTGGGACTGTATCATTGAATAGGTGCAGTAGCCCCCCCAGTCCAGCAGGTGGCGCATATGCCCTGTGGTTTCTCTGCCTTGCACGTGTATGAGTTCAAAATCCACACCCAAACTACATTACTGGGCTCGAGTTTAACCCTTTAACTCCTGAGACGTTGGCAGTTCCACAGCTGAAAAAAATAATAAATTGGAACAAAAACAGCAAAAATGAGCAATAAAACGAACAAAAATTAATAATAAACCAACAAAATAATAAGTAACATGAACATAGTAAGACACAAACAGACCAAAAGTGAAGAAAAACACAATAAATAGAAAACAAGATGTAGAAAAGTAAACAAAATAAGCAACAAAATTGAAAACAATTTAAATATTTACAAAATAATAACTTGGAAAAAATAGCAAAAACCAAACAAACAAATGAAGTAAGAAAAAAGAAAGAAAGAAATAACTAGTGTTGTAATTTGATCCCAGTTTTATCTTTGACTTTTCAATAATAATAATAAAAAAGTTAAATTGTTCTGAATATTTAAACTAAACCATCCATGTCAGCGCACGTGTTAGCGCTGACGCATCAGGGGTAAAAACGGTTAACCAGATAAAGCAATCTCAAGTACATCATTTATCCACAAATACGGTATTATTTTTAACAGACCCTCAGAACGTCCCGTTCACTTTGAATGACGTCAGCGGGCGGATTCTTTTTTTTGATAACCGCCCTCTGCCCATGGCAACGGGTTTTGTCACTTCAGAGTCACTATACCATATCACTCCGCAGGTAGTTCGGCCACTTCTTTGTAACTGCTAGCTTATCCAATGTTAGCCTATCCTGATGTTATCCTTACCGTAGTCAGGAAATCAGGGTAAATCACCGTCCTCATCTCGTACAAAATCTCCAGGACCGAAGTAAGTATTTTACCCCTCAGTTAACTCCTCTATGCTGGTTTTTAGAGAACAAGGAGCGTTTTCAGTGACCTTCGTTTTCAGTATTTATTTGCAGGAACGGGACAACACCTGCTCCGGTCGCCGACCTGACTGTGTACATCCGTCTCTCTCTTTTCTCCGCCTAAAACTCTCTGCACCCCCCTTCTGTCTGCCCCGCCTATTTCACAACACTAGTCTGTTAGAGTAGTATCCCTTGCTTATTCTACTGCCCTCAAGAACGTTGCGACAGCTCCCGTTCACTTTGAATAGCATTCCCAGCCTTCAGCGAGCGGATTTTTTCCGAAGATAACCGCCCGCTGCCCATGGCAACGGGTTTTGTCACTTCAGATTCACGTTACCATATCACTCCGCAGGTAGTTCGGCCCGCGAGTTACTGTCGGAGAGGGGGCGGTGCTGCTGATAGTAAGTCGTAGGGAATACATTATCCCTTGCTAATTTAAGGGGATTTTTAAAAAAAGTGTATGAACCTGCTTTTCATTACATTTTAGTGTTTAAGAGCGGAAAATGTGGAGAATTAAATGAATCAGTGCCGTTTAATATGAATAGATACTGATGCTCATACGTTCTAGCTTTGTTATCTTGTTGTATAATGAAAAAAAAAACCCTGCCGTTAATTTGGAGCAAAAATATTTAAAGATTTATGAAACAAAATCAATGTCGTGGCATTATTTAATTATATTACTTGTTTCTGACTGTATACAACGGACAAGCAGTAATAGTACTGTTACCAAACTACTAAACTAGTTGAGTCCTGTACTCCCATGCAGTAATCCTCCGATACAGCAGGTGGCGCTAATGTCCTAATAGTGTCTTTGCACATTGAGTAAAAACCTTGCAGACGTGTCAGGCCAATGTCCAAATCCAAACAGTACAAGGTAAAGTAAACTAAAGTCCATAATTTATGCACGAATCTAAAAAAAATGCACAGTTTTTCTAACACGTGACATAAGGGGATGTTGTAAAGTGCCAGAGGTTTGTTTTCATTACATTTGATCGATTTTAATTGTGGGTTAAGAGGAGAATTAAATTAATCAGTGCAATTTTACAGTGACTGATAATAGATATTAATGTTTTCCAGCTTCGATGTTTGACTAAGGCTGAAAATGACTACTTTTCATGTTGTGCATGCGTTTGGCAGTTTTAGTTCCTTTCCCATTAAAGGAAATAAGTCAAATATGATCATTAAAATAATCGAGGTTTTGCTGTCTGGAACAGTCTGAACTGTAAAATTGAGATTATTCTGGGAAACACTTAACCTATGTGGTACTTTTGTAGTGATTACCAAATAATATTTTTCCTCTGTATCTTCTAAACTTTCTGAAATCAATTATTACCATTTTCTCTAATATCCTCCTTTGTATTTAACTTTTTTTAGAGAAATAAATAGTAAAAAAAAAAACCCAGCATTTAATTTATTGATCATATACATGTTCATTAAAGCTAGATTGGTTGAGATCTGAACATTATTCTTTAAATACTTTTGGTAGGTTATAAGCACTTTACACTAGAGATGCTCTGACCTAGTGATCATTCCTTTACCAAAATAGCTCAGATCCTGACTCTTGTCCATTTCGTAAAGTTAAATTGCTTATTCATCCTACCAACTGACCGGTCTTATTGTAATGAAATAATTAAAACTGTTTCAGATATTTTCATTGCAAAGTCTCGCTTGATGCAGGTTTAGATCTCCTGATTGATACATTATATTTAATTTTTATATTAACATTACAAGCACACATTCAGACATAAAGGGAAAAATGCAAAACACATTGCCCCCCCCCCCCTCAAAAAAAAAAAGACAGAGAAAAAGATGACAAATAAAACAATAAATTCACAGTCGACACCCTCCCCTCCCCGTAACCATTAGTCCATGGGCCAAGACCAGATATTTGGTTTATTGGCATTTTGTTTATAAGATCTATATGTGTGTGAATTAAACCATGATAGCCTTTCCAAATGAGTAGCTTTGTCATGATAAATAGTACTACTTTTTTCCCCAAAAAATTATGATGTTGCTAAATGGCATAGTAGTAGTATTTCTGAGTTACCCCCCCCCCCCCCTCTTGTTTTCCCTGTAGAAATTGACCTCAATATCCAATATCAATTTCATTGAGCTTTTACTTTCAGATTTCATAGGAACAAGTGAATTTATTGTTGATTTATGCTGCATCTGCATCTGAGGCAAATATATAAACTGTAAATGTTTAAGGCTTTAGTTAAGATCAAATTAAGTGAAGTGATGATAAATTGTCTTTTATAGACTGTAAATATAAACTGTGGAGTTCTGGAGTGGACAACAGGGTGGAAAATTAATGTAGAACTTAATTGATAAAAGTACATGTATAGTGTTATAGTGCCAATCCAAATGCTAATAGAAAACAGCCGCTAAGTTATTTTGGTGTCTTTGCAGGTATGGATAGTAGCACCTACTGTAACTGAAAATGTTCTCAGCTCCAGAAGCAGGGGTGAGGGACACAGCACCCAGGCGGCCACGCCTTGAGGGCATGATCCACTCTCTATCTTCAAAGACTCAACACTGATATCACCAAAGGGCATCACCTCCTGGAAAACCCTGCTGAAATCAGACAGGTCACAACTGGTATGTCATCTGACAATTCCTTTGCTTTGTCTAAGATTTATACATGCGGTCTGATTTCAGGAGGGTTTTCCAGGAGGCGATGTCTTTTGGTGATATCAGTGTTGAGCCTTGGAAGATGGAATGTAATCTACTGATCATGTGCTCAAGGCATGGCTGCTCGGGTGCTGTGTCACTGACCCCTACTTTTGGGGCGTAGTCCATTTTCAGTTGTTTGTGTACAAAATAAGTCAAAAACTTATGTACGGATTTTGATGACATTTTCAGGGTAGGTTGTAACGGGGAGATCTGGAAATGATTAGATTTTGGTGGTGATCTGGGGGGTCTACCTTGGCGGAGGTCTGTGCTCTCAGAGTTAGGGTTATTCACTCATTCACTCTCACTTTGGCGGTGGTAAACTACATTTGTATCTACAGCTGCTCTGGGGTAGACTGACAGAAGCGTGGCTGCCATATCACACCAAACAGCCCCTTCAACTCCCACCAAATATTCATACACCAGTGTGAGTGTCACTGGAGGCAAGGAAGGTTAAGTGTCTTGCAATGGACTGACTTAGGCAGAGCAGGATTAAAACAGTCAAACCTTTGGTTATTTGATGACCCACTTGACCAACTGAGTCATGTCCACCCTATAACATTGTACATGTACTTTTAACATAATATTCTACATTCATTTTCTGTCCCATAGTCTCTTAATAAATTGACATCTTTCCGATCACTCTGGAACTCCAGTTTTCATTTGCATTCTATAAAAGAGAATTTGTCCTCACTTCACTTTAAGATTTAAAATAAGTCTTAATTAAAGTCTTAAATAAACATTTGCAATGTATATTTACTTGCCTCTTATGCAGTGCTCCAATGGGATGGAAAACATGTACAGACATCAACAATAAATTCACTTCTTTCTATAAAATCTGAAAAGTAAAAGGTACAGGTACAATCCAACCCAAAAGTACAGTACAGAACGTCAAGGTCTTGAGGAAAAAAAGAGCAGTTTTGTAAAAGACAAGAATTTGTATTTGAATATTAGTACTTCTTCTGTCTTTTTCACTTGTACTGTTTAAAATTGTTGTTCTATAACTATCTCTGCGTGTGTGTTGTAGGCGCTGCTGAACCTGTTCTGAAGCTCCAATTATTTTACAAATCAGCCCAAAAATGGAGCTGCAGCTTCCACCTCATGAAGGAGCCGAGCTGTCCGTGGTCAACATGCACACGGGTGGAGAGCCTTTACGCATCATCATCAGCGGTTACCCACAGGTCAAAGGTGACACCCTGCTTTCTAAGCGACGCTATGTGCGGGAGAACCTGGACCACCTGAGGAGGATGCTGATGTTCGAGCCTCGTGGACATTATGACATGTACGGAGCTGTGGTTGTAGACAGCGAGCTCCCAGAGGCGGACCTGGGCGTGCTGTTCATGCACAACGAGGGCTACAGCACCATGTGTGGACACGCCGTCATCGCACTGGGGCGATTTGCTGTGGACTACAAACTAGTGAAGCAGCCGCAGTCACCGGAGACACAAGTGAACATCCACTGTCCCTGTGGGCTGGTGAAGGCGTTTGTGGAGTATTCCAACGGTCGGACAGGAGCTGTGAGGTTTCACAGTGTGCCAGCCTTCGCTTTTGCTACAGGTAAGAAGGAAGCGAAGAGCAGCACGGAGGGTTTAGTCTGGTCACATGATGACATTCACACCTTCTCTTAGATGTGATGGTCACAGTGGAGGGATTCGGTGAAATTTCTGTGGACATCAGCTATGGAGGAGGGTTCTATGCCTTTGTGAACGCGCAGAGGTTCGGTCTGGATGTGTCAAAGTCCAGGACCCGAGACCTGGTGGATGTGGCTACAGCAGTGACCAAAGCAGTGAACCAAGCTCAGGTAAAGATGTTCATATTGTCCAGGTTTAAAAGGGACATATCTGAACTTTATTGTAGGGCTAGGCCACATGAACTAAAAACCATAGATTTTTTTTTTTTTTTTTGCAGAATGGTGGCAATACATAAAATATAATATATACTATATCTTGACGTATTTTTTTCTCCCATGAAGTAATAACAAACGGACAGTTCCAGGTCAAATTCACAAGTGCCAGCTGACATATATTGTATTTTCTGGACTATAAACCGCACCTGTATATAAGCTGCACTTGCTGTATTTTTAAAAATCTAATAATACAAAAAAATAATAATATACAAGCCATACCGATGTATAAGCTGCAGATATCTATATTGGAAAATCTGATAATTACTGCATGTACAGAAGGACTTTGAACTGTAAATGTAGTTACATGTATGTACCTGAACAGATTTTTTCCTAACATTGGCTTTTAACACAGAAGCAACTTTGCTGATTAAAACGGAACAGAACCAAGAGAAAAATAACCACCAAAACTACACTATAACAGCTGTTCATATTAATCTGACTGTACGAGAGTGTCTAGTACACTTTTATGTTTATGTAGATTCTTTATTATTGTCAAATGTATTCATGTAAAACAAAGTTTTGAGTAGTTTTAAAGATGGTCATCAGCATTCTTCAGATGGTAACATCTTCTGCAGATGTGTCAGTTCAGTTTTTTATATCATTAACAGACATCATAAATAAAACCTACGTAACTGGATAAGTTTTTGTTTCCAGGTGCAGCTGCATCACCCAGTTAGTGATGACCTGGCCTTCCTCTATGGCACCATCCTCACCGATGGCAAAGATCAGTATTCATCTGAACCCACCGCCAACATGTGCGTGTTCGCAGATGCCCAGGTATTTCAGATGTTTTAGATAATTACATGTAAATTACGAACAAAAACAAAGAATACATAACAGATGCTGATAAGTTCTGACATTGTAAGACATTTTCTGAAGTTAAGACTACATTCACAAAAATAACAGTACAATGGGCCTCAGAGTTATTGCCTTGAACTAGTCTGAACTATGTTTAATTTCAGGTGAAGTTACATTTACATTGGTCCATGACTGTTTTGTTTCTGCTACTAAAGCTTGTACTTGAATCACTCCACCTTTCAATAATAGATGTTGTTTCCACTCATTCTGATCTCCATTAGTCCAAAATATTAGGAACTTATTAGAAATGTAAAAGTTCTTTCTAAAGGCTTCCAAAGCAAATATACCAGTATTATTTATTGCGTCTGACTGAACCTTTGAGACCCGGGTTTAAGGATTAATTATACATTTTAAATAGAATTAAGGCTTTAAATTTATATTTTCTGTGCTTGCAGGTGGACAGGAGCCCAACTGGTTCTGGGGTGACGGCGAGAATTGCTCTTCAGTATCACAAAGGCCTGATCCAGCTGAACCAGACCAGGGTGTTTGAGAGCGGAGCCACTGGTTCCCAGTTCACTGGAAAAGCTGTAGAGGTAGAGTCAGACTCATGTGAAGTTGTTGGATTTAATTGAATGTAATGGGGGGTTGGCTGTACTTTATTGTACTTTTTTTGGCTGTTCTTTTGTAAAAAAAAAAAAAAAAAAAGGCAATTGAATGACTTGTACGACACATTGGTTATTGTTTCATGCTCTCAATAAATATATTTGGGGAAAAAAATTGTAAAAAAAAAAAAAAAAAAAAAAAAACCCAAACAAACCAAAAAAAAAAAACTACAAAGGCACTCTGAGAGCGCAGACCTCCCCCCTCTGAATGAAGACAGGTCCGCCAAGGAGGTTATGTTTTCACTGGAGTTTGTTTGTCTATTTGTCTGCCTGTTGGTTAGCAAGATAACTTAAAAAGTTATGGACGGATCTTGATGAAAATGTCATGATGTGTTGGGGGTGTCACAGGGAAGAAATGATTAGATTTTGATGATGATCCGGAAGAGATCCTGGATCACTTTGAATTTATTCTCCATTTACAGCAATGTAAAATTTCAAAGTGATCCAGGAGATGGATCGTATTTGACTGGATGTGGACCCTGAATTAAAAGATGAATTTCATGCAAATTTAAACCTTCAGATCTGCAAAAACAAAAAAAAACAAAACATATTATTCATTTGAAGTCCATACTCTGTTGTCAAATGTGAATGTGTTTGTACTCACACCTCCTCTTCTTTTTTTTTTTCAGGAGACAAAGTGTGGAGACTTTAAGGCGGTGGTAGTGGAAGTCAGCGGTCGAGCGTTTTACACTGGAGTTTCTCGCTTTGTGCAGGAGGCAGACGATATGCTGACAGACGGCTTTCTTCTGAAGTGAGCCTGAATAGTCAATCTCATCACAACTATTAAATGACAGGAGTTGTAATGTGATTTGTGAAGAAAAGATACAATAAAATTCAGGTTTATAACAGATGGAATACATAACAACAATTCATATCTGTGGACTGTCACACTGATTTCATACAAAGCTGTTGTAAAGGATTCACCACTAGAGGTCGTTCTGAGCTTAAGCTAACAGAACTCCTCCTGTTTTTATAGTCTGTGTTTTCTTTGCGCTCTTCTTATTGTTCATTGTGAATAAATGACACTTTAATCCTCCGAGAATGATCTGCCTACAGGTAAGATGTTTTGTTGTTGGGTTTCCAGGTTTTTAAAAACCACTAATCCTGTGGCTGTAACCTAACAGACTGTATTAGGTAACAGACGCTGACTGGAAACCCTACAAAACACTGACACATGTGACTGTTAAACTCAATGGAGGGGGAAAAAAAAAAAGAGGATATTTTCACCCATTTATTTTTCTCAGGTCATCATACAATGGAAGGCAATATTTAAATTATAAAAGTCCAATGGAGAAGTGTGACAGTGGTTGGATTTACACATCAGGAAAATTAATAGTACATGTTATGCTCACATGTCATGTTTTCTACCACAAGGAAAACATGACATGTGATCAAGGTTTTTAATAAGGAAGCTCTTTTTTTGTGTAAATCCAGCCATTGTACATGAAACATTTCATTTAATACAAAAACAAACTTCAAGGAGGACACTCCCAACGCACAAATATATTGCCTCATTTAGGTTTGGATTTAATGGCATTTAGTGTAATAATTATGACTTCATATGCGCATGTGTAACAAGCGCGCACGCAACCTTATATATAGATAAATGTAATCTATGACATGAGTGTCCACACTTGTTGAGAAATTGCAGATTAGGCCCAGGCCTTGAGAGTACCCACTCAACAATTAAAGTCAACAGTTAAGGCCAGCTCTTAACAGGAAAAAGTTCAAATAAACAAAGTGATCAGATACATAAATGTTGAACATCAATAATGTTGAACAGTAAAAGAAAAAGGAAAAAAAAAAAAACTTCTTGGCTGCGTCACTTGGAGTTAAAACCCTTTCTGTCGAACGACCCAGCGTCTCAGTCCTGGGATGGTTCTGACTACAAGAGGACGGCAGCACCCAGACACAAAGTTCAGATTCAGTCTTTCTCCCAAAATTATCACACAGACAATTCAGGCGTGTGAAAGTAGCCCCCGTTAATCTACGAAATCCATCCATACAAAATGGCCCCTTGTGTTTCTATTGGAATCATCTTCCCATTTGGTTTGACGATCAAGCCCTGAAGAAAGTTACTAGCTGCACGTTTCACTCTGTGCATAGATCCTGACGTACAAAAACGGCACAGAAAGACTCCTATTGTACAACAGCGAGCATCTCTCACACCTGGAGGGAGGCTGTTTTTACTGGAGTTCATTCTGCGTGAGGAGCGACGCAAAACCTTTTGTGCATCCTGAACATTTCATTGGACATTTCGGAGCCGATTCCCACAGGCGTCCAGCAGGAATGATCTCATTTGGTCTAACATGGGTTTAACTTTTGGCTTCTGCTCCGTTTTACATTTAAAAAAAACAAAGTGAGCGGTGTAGATTCGGTGTCTGTGGGTCTACTGAAGCTGAGCTGGGTGGGAATGGTGCTGAGGAATGTTCGTGTCACTTTGACCCAGAGGGAAACCAGCGATGAGGCGGGAGCGATGGGTGGGTGGGTGGGCGGGGTTTGAGACCTCGGCTCTGCTCAGAAGTTGAGCTTTGTGACCGGTCGCTCTCTGCTCACGTCTGTGTTCTGGCTGTTGATGCGTTTGCGGTTGCGTTTCATCTTTGACAAGTCTTTGTCGAAGACTTCACCTGAACGCAGCGCTGACACCAGGTCGTCAAACTCCCCACCGTCATCCTCCCCGTTTGCCTTTGCTTTCCGTGCCTTTCGCTCTTTCTCCCTCTGTTCTTTGAGCTAAACACAAAAATAAAAACAGTTATAGACTTCCTAAAGATGGACAGATTACAATCTTAAATTAAATGTTGACTTTATTTTACCGATACAAAACCAAGTCGACAGGATTACTTTGACATGTAATCATGATGTAGTTCTTTGTTGTATTGCTTTTCTGTTTTTTAACACAATACTCACAAACTGAGCCAGAGTATTTTTTATGGGGCATTTGATTATGCTTTATCATGAGTGTAATAGTGACAATGCGATTAAATGATGCATTACCCATGACGTCTATGTAACTGAAGAAAAGCCACCCTTAAAGGCTTTCACTGCCTTCTACAGTCAGTTTGAAATTAAATAATCTATGCACAAAATCTTAGTTTAATGCATCTAATGTGTCATTCCAGGAAGTCACAGGCCAAAAGAATACGTGTACAGCTTCTGTGATGTAATCCATTTGTGTCATTGTATCCAGAGGGTGTCACAAAAGACATGATGTATTCAAATGCTATTTTCTTTCACTAGTAATGTGACACTATGACTGTGCGTTAGCTTTGTTTACTTCACTATAACACTTTACTGTGAAACTGCTTTTTACAAAAAGGGGTTTTCAGGCATATTTTGTTCCAGGTGTTGGAGTTTTGTTGAGGATCAGATGGAAAAAGGGAACAATAACAAACCTGAGCTTCCATTTTGGCCCTGCGCTCCTCCTCCTCTTTGCGTTTTCGCATGTTCTCGTTCTCCTGCTGAGCTTCGCTGAACGACTGCAGAAACTGATCAAAGATTCCGAAGAATTCATCTGGCTGCATCTTACCGTTATCCTCGCCGAAGTGCTTTACTGCCCTCAGGAACTGTGGGACCAAAGGGACACATGGGATTAGATTTACAGCAGACACAGTAGAACCGTGTTTTATTCTGACTTTGACTGTTTTACAGGAGTCTCATTAGGTCTGAGCTCTTTGAAATCAGAGCAGGGCACTAGCAGTTGGGCTTTGAAGCCCATGTGAACCCAGCTTTGACCGGCTACTGATTACAGCTGAGGCCGGAGACTGGAGCCAGAGCTCAAATTAAGGCAACCTGTTTGTTGGGCATATTCACAGTATGTTAAAGGGAAGATGTGAGACCATGCTGAGAACATGCATTTTTAAAGCTCTGTACATTAACAGCTCTATGGTGGCACCTGGCTTTATTTTATACAGAGTTCAGTCTTTCTCTGAATGTGCTGGATCATGCAAATATTTGCAATACAATGACATGCATGACAAAGTACCATGAAAAATCGTCAAAATCTGCTTTTATTTTACCGTCACTCTGGTGTTCTGCAGAACAACTGTTTTATTACATATCCATATAAACACACAGAAGCCTGACACATGAAGTTGTTTTCAAGGGTCAGCAGGTTTGCTGTTTCCCAGTCCCGACAGAGGACCACTGCAAATATTTAACACTGGGACACCGTAAATGATTCACAGAAACTAATGGTTGCCATGTGACCACATGGGTCAATGCAGCAGACGTACTTTAGGGGAAAAACACGCTCAAGATGAAAACTCTCTGCCTAGCACCAGTAAATGTGGACAGACACACATAAATCCAAGTTGAAGGCGTGAAGCTTCTCGGAAAAGGTGAAAATACTCAGGTTTCATGTAGGAACATTTAATGGAGCCCATTTTGTATTTAGTGGCAGAAAACAAGACAAAAGAAGTACCGTCTTGCAGATACACCTTTAACCTGTCATTTTCAAAGGAGCTCCCCGTATTAAACAGGATGTATGATCCCCCACCGAGAGGCACCTTATAAAATAACATGGCAGAGCAGCTGTCTGGTGATCAAAAACTCCAAACTGTGACCCGGTGTTCATACTGTCCTAATGTGAAACTGTAAAATAATACCTAACTCTCTGCCTCTGTTCTTGGTTTTATTTTTCACCTGCACACATGGCAACAGGAAGACTGACCAATAAAAACCCTCTAGTGCTGCAGCAGGAAGCTGAAACACTTCACTCCCGCTGTTAGCTTTCCTAGAAAGGTGACCACCGGGGTCAATAAGGCATGTAGAAACAGCTGCACACAGAGGAAATGGGATGCGAGCTTTGAGTGACGGTGCGCTGTCCGGTCTGTTCAAACAGACACAGGCTCAGTTTTGCAGAAAACAAACCCACCAGCCCACGACGACTCACCAGCTCTTTGGCCTCGGTGAGAGAGTCCTCCACATCAGAGAAGCTGAAACTGGCCACAGTGATGAACTGACTCACCACCGACACAAACTTATCACCCAGCTCCTGCGGCCGCTTCTTCTGGTAGTCCAGCTCCTAAAAACAGCAAAATGAGGAGGGATGAGGCTCTGCACAAAGGCTCGCATTATAACCATGAGCAACACAAAACACATCATCTCATAAATGTTTGTGACTCACGCTCTCAACACTTTTCAAACCACTGCGCAGGTTGCCAATGTCTTTTTCCAGCTCTGTCATGCTGCAGAAAAGAGAAACGGCCAAGTTAAATGTAGACTCAAGGATGAATCTCTCTGCCAAGTAGTTATGTTGTGCTTTACATCTGACCAGGCTTATATAACACATTGTCTGAAGATTGCGAAGGAATTTAATAAAGGGCATTAAGTGCATCTTTTAGGGAAATGAAAAATCTCATTATATTAACTTATGATTCCTGCGCTACATTTATAATGAGCAACATGCCTCTGTTATAGACTACTTTTACAGAGTAAGTCAGAAGAAAAGCAGAGAAGGTGACCCTGGCCAAGAGATCTAATCATATTATCCCCATGACACGTGTGTGAAATGTCATGTTTGGGGTTATGAATGCTTGATTTGTGGTCAAAACAGGTTTTCTTAAGTGACATTACCCTAAACCTTTGACTGTAAAAATATAATCGGTTTATCTTTGAGTCAAAATAAATGTTTGGATCAATTTTACAGAAATTCGGTCAAGCTGTTCTTGCGATAAGATGTTCAACAGTCAGAAATGAAGAGACTATGTGAAAAGATAACTCCTCTGGCCACTCCCTGTGTGAAGGTAAGATGAAAGCATTAAACAGGTGGATCATTTGAAGGCTATGTAGACATTTTCTCCACATACTTGACTTTTGCAGCCTCAGAGATGTTTTGAAGGTCGCCCTGGAACATTAGGACTTTGGGATATTTCTTCTCCAGGATGGTTATCAGGTAGTGAAGGAGAGTGATGTTTCTGCAAACACAGGTGTACAGCACATTTCACATCAAAAGTCAAATATATCGCTTTGGTTATGGAGACTCAGATATGAATATCCCATTTCCAGATGTGTCTCTAAACACTTCAACACTTTTTCTGTTTTGTAGTTGCACAGTGCTCATGTTTTATGTTACCGTTGGCAGAGTTCTTACTTGTCTATGCTGGATTTGGTATCTGCGATCTTGTTGAGGGAGGACACCTTGAAACCGTACGCGTTTCCCCTCTGACCTTTGTTCATGTAGTTTCCAAAGGCCAGCACCACCTCCAGCAGCTGCTTCAGGTTCTTACTGTGCAAAACCTCTTTAGAGGCTTTTGTCAGCGCTGGAAGAACAATACGCTCGCATTTAGGCAAATGTTTAACTGCGCAGATGCATTCAAAGACAACCCTTCCCTTCCTTAAAATCGCTGGGTTTCTTTGTCTGATCTAAATATACTTAGTCATTATTTTCTGTGCTTATATGAATAAAATCCACTTGTACCCACCTTCAACTTTGGGTTTAATCTCTGCTATCCTCTCTGCAAACTTCTTTTTGAAGTATAACGACTGCAGCCTCTGCTGGTAGTGGTTTATTCTGGATATGGGATGGAAAATGCATGTCAGAAGAATAAAAATAGAAAGAAATAATAAATTATAAACAAGGAAATCCACAAATTTAGACAAAAGCCACAAACAAGGACATTATGCTTTCAACAAAATAAAGTTAGCCGCCTCTGTGCTTACTTAATGGCCTATATAAATTTGGGCTGTGGTGATGGAGCTTATTTTGGGCAGAGTTTATGTTTTCAGTCTTTGAACCGCAGACTCTGCAGCTAATGAATAGCTCAGTGACTTTTGGCCTCTAGTACATCCTCTATTCTGGGGGAAGGTGAGAGAAGGAACATTTAACCAAATAAAAAGGACCAAAATGACAATAAATAAGATGAAAAGTACTTGTATAACCCTGTGGTTCTTTAAAGTCTTCTCTAATGTACCCTTACCCCCCCCCCCCCTCCCTTTCATCTACCAAGACTTTGTTTACAAAACTGCACATTATCACATTACTCACTATTTGTTCAGAAACATGATTTAGAAAAAGTGAATCACACAAACGGCCATTGTTCCATCTTAAGTCAAACTCCATGTGTGTGTTCATGTGTCTGCCATGACCACAGGGAAACAATAGCCATTGTAGTTGGAGCAGAGTTCTGCCGTGACCTGAAGTGTCATGTCTGAACTCGGTACCTGTTTAATAAAGTCCACATTACCTGCTCATCTCATAGAGGAAGCGGTCGGGTTTTGCCATTCGGTCCAGTTCGTGTTTGTGCTCCTCTAGAAGATCCACATCGCTTTTCTCTGGGACAAACTTCAGCAGCTGTTGAAGCAGGAAGACACTTTACTTAACACTCATACTTGTGTCATTGTTTTGATTAAAGACAGTAGGAGCATTTATCATCCTGCCTCTGCTGGAGCTACTCTAAATTAACTGGAGGTTGAATAGGACTGAACTGTTGCTAACATCCATTGCGGTGTCTAATTTCAGCGTAAAATCAAAACGCTATACTTTAATTGTTTGATGGTTTTACAGCAAACGTGTCTGATTTGTTATTTTGTGAATATTTATTCGTTTCTGTTGACGTTGTTGCTTATTTTTTTCCCCCACGTTTTATTTATTTGATTATTTTTCTTCAATTGTGTTCTGTTAGTGTCTTACTTTGTTCATGTTACATATTATTTTGTTAGTTTAATATGAATTTTTGTTCATTTTACTGCAGTTTTTGTTCATTTTATCTTTTACTGTGGAATTGCTTATGTCTCAACAGTTAAAGGGTTAACATGTCTGTCAAAACCTTAAAGTCGTTCAACCAGTGTAGATTCTTCCCTTTTGACCTTAACACATCCCCCTGATGAATGACATTTTTGCTCATGCCGGTACATTTTGCCTGGCGTAGGTGTAATAAAAGGCTTCCAACTGCAATTTCTGCACCACGTGACAGTAAAGGAAACTTGATCGCCTACCTGCTCTAACATATCTTTGGGAAGATCCTCCTGTTCATCCATGGTCAGGATGGCTCTCTTGATCTCCTCATTTGACAGCTTTAGCCTGCAGTGAACAAAGTAGGAAATGCCATAAAAAGCACATTATTGGATGTGTTCTGTCAGTGGTGTTCTCTTAAAAGGTTTATGTAATGTTCAGCGCTAAACCTACCTTGAGAGGAGGATGTTGCAGTTTTGAGCTCGCCGGCCATCGATCACTGAGAGCTCCTTGACTTTTTTGGAGCTCAGCGTGTCATCCTCTGCCTCTTTCTGTGAGCAAGCAGAACTACAGTTACACACAAATCTACTTGGAATAAAGGTAAACACCCACATATGTATACAAACACTGTAACTTCCCTAATGACACCTTAAATTATAGCATAAATATCCAAACCACATTCACACACAAACATCACGACACTCTAAACATGGCACGCACATGAAAATAAACACTACTTGAACTAAGGGTTATGTATTCTGTCACACACAAATGACTTACGACACGGTACTGTAAGTGCACTCACCTGTTTGCTGTTATTGATCATAAAGAAGTCCTAAAATGCAGGCAAGAAGCAGGGAAGATGTAAGCACTCATTAGAATAAGTAAAGCAGTTACGTGATTGCAGCCCATTAAAATAAATGGCAAATGAATCAGAACTCAAACAGATGACGGTGGGTCGATCAGTGATGCGGTCAGACACACACGGTCCTTCAATGATGTGGTCATATGCGTGCGTGTTGATCATTACATGCTTGTAGGTAGTTCACATGCTAAGCACAAACGGTGTCCAGTGGTTTCTGCTTTTCGACTAATCAAGGCTGAGGATCAAACTTTAACAGAAATTATACTAAACTACTTTGTTGTGAAGCCTAGATAATAGTCGTACATTGACCTTATTCTCAGTAGCACTAATAAGACATGCTTGTTTCCTTTCGCAGAACTAAAAGCTACTTCTAATCAAGCCTTTTTTTTTTTTGCTGTAACTGGGTAGATTTCAAACTTAAGCCACAAAAAGGAAAAGTTGATTCTGAGCAGCTCTGCATGCATTTTCAGTCACATAAGGCAACACGATCCAAACCACAAACAGAAAATAAAAAAAGTAATAGCATTCCATTCAAAAGTGAAAAAGGCATTTTAGGTGATATAAGCATCAGTGCAATGATAACAAAATCTAATCCATGTGATAATTTCTCAGTTTTGGTCAAATGTCAGGGTGACTTTTGCTCTTTCTACATAATTGCTACTTTAAAAATCAGGATCTCAGTCTGAATTCAGCAGATCTGTCACCCTGATCCACCCCTGTGCTCTTTGTGATGGTAGATGGAGACATGGTCTGGATGAACTGGACTGTTGGGGTCAGTACCTGCTGTCTCTGATAGGCTGAGAAGGTCTTTTCAATGTCCTCCAGATCCAAGATTTTGAAAACCTTGGCATCATCCACATCCATCCACACTGTTCCTTCTAGTTTATTCTGAGCAGAAGAGAATTACAGACAATATTTCAAAACATACACAAATATATAGTATATATACAAAAGATTTCAAGAGTTGTTTTCATAATCACTTTAAAAAAAAAAGAAGAAATAAACTATTCTAGAGTCACTTTCATATATGTAAGAAATTATATACATATACAGTGGTGCAAAAACATTACAGACACCTTTAACATTTTACACAATCCAAAATATTATCATGAAATAATTGCCAAAAAAGTCTTTTTGCATTTAAAAAAAAATGTGGCTCCATCAGACAGACACAAATAAATGCAAATAATTTTTTCTTTATGGGTAAAATGAAACAAAAAAGCACTCAGAAAGCATAGACCCCACAAAATCCTTCCAGAAATGTTGTAGTTATTTTGCTAACAGACAGACAAATGAACCAACCCCGGTGAAAACATAAGATCTTTGGTGAAGGCAACTAATATTTTGACATTCTGGACATCTTGGGTTTGGAGAATGGAATGATACTGTGCAGAGTTCAATGACTTGAGAGTTATTCTTAATGAAATATTTCACAAATGCATGGGGTGTCTGGAAACATTTTTCCACCACTGTACATATCTTTGAGACAAACACACACACATTACTTAATTCACATTTTTTTATCGTGCTTTTTAAAATGTTGATTTACAATTTCAACTTTGCATCATTAATAACTTCATCATCAACTTCCATCATTAAGACTTTTCCACATTTTTTCCTGTCTTTGAGCTTCGCACACTCACCTCAGCTATCTTGGACCAGTTGAAGGACTTGAGCGGATTGGCCGGCTGGGGGATATTCTTTTTCTTTAGAGAGGGTCCCAGAGGGGCTCCCGGCGGTGGAGGGATGCCCCCCATGGGTGGGCGTCCGGGTGGAGGAGGTGGCCCGCCTGGAGGAGGAGGCGGGGGAGGTGGAGGAGGCATCATACCGCCGGGAGGAGGGGGTGGGGGAGGTGGGCACATGCCTCCAAATGCAGGCATGGGTGGAGGAGGCAGAGGGCCACCAGGGGGGCCGGGGGTGAGGGGAGGTCCACCAGGGACAATGGCAGCCTGTCTCTGAAGGGAAAGGGAAAGGTACATTTATTATAACATGGTTTTTATAGACAATTTTAATATAGAATCAATAAGAAGCAAATTATCTGAAAAGCTTTCAAATAAGGCTGTGATTTTTTTGGGTTTCTGTTATCAAACATTTTAAATAGAATTTTTTTTTTTTTTTTTTTAATTTAAATTTAATTTCACGTTTGCTGCATGGTGTATCACCTCCACTGGTTGTATTTCTCCTTCATAGAAAACAACACACAGAAATGAGTGTCTACATGTCATGTGGATATTGGCGTCACCCATGTGGAGTTAAGCTTGTCCCCCATTGCAGCAAATCTGAAGTAGGATTAGCATCTACAAGACAACGCCACAGTTGCTGTACAAATTAGAAAAAAAAAATGGCGGTGCAAACTGGTTCGTGTGCTCTCTGTGGAAATAAAGTTTTTTTTTCCCTGCACGTTTTCAAAACAAGCGATGGCATGAAACCTAGCTGGATGCTACTCTGGGATGATAAACACACACAGAACGAGAGAGGAGGGGGAGTGTTCCAATCAGAAATGCCTCATTACCATATCATGGATATATATATGAGGAAGGACCAGTAAACTGTTTTTCTACCCTCCAAAAACAGCTGGAAACAAAGCAATCTGGACGTTTTTTAAAATAGAACCAACGCGCAATGTATTCAATAACAATGGAGAACGCAGTAATATTAATGAAATAACCACAGAATGACTCCTTTAAACTATGTGAGAAGGGTCAAATTTACTGTGTGACTTTACAGGGAAGTTCATTAGAGTTTTCACTGCAAACAGGGTGGACTAGGGTTAATATGAGGAGGTGGTTGTGCACACAGACGTTGAATATAAAGGAGGACATACGGTGCTGAGCTCATGCAGTCGGGCGGTGAGCTCGGCCACTTGCTGTTTGACATTCTTGTGCTCTGTGCTCTCCTTTTCCAGTTTCTCTTTCATCTTGTTGAGTGTCTGCATCATGTCCTCCTTCTCCTGTGTTTTGGCATCACATTCACGCTCCTTCTTCTCAAACTTCTGCTGCAGCTCGTGATGCTCTGCGATGGGGAGACAATCACTGAGCTCATCAGCATGTGTTCTATGTCCAGTTTGGATTAGATGACGTTAACCTGCACAATCGTACACACCTTTTCTCATTTTCTCTGCCTGCTCTTTCCACTGTTTCACCTCATTCTCATTAACCAGCCTGCAGGGAAGACAACATATAATTAACAACATAAAAATGACTGGCGTCCAAAAAGCGGCAATCATTTTCTGGACTTAAAAGAGATGCTATTTTTAACTCGGCATTGTTGAGCAAACACAGCTCCGTTCTACATCCTTCAGTCTGGCAGGCAAGTAATCTGTTCCATGTCCTCATTCATGTGTCTTTGTATTCAGAGAAAATAGATGACTCACATCCGGACAACGTTTTTCACGTTAAAATTCTCCAGTGGCGTGACATCGGGGTCGTGACCTTTGTCATTCTGCAACACCATCTGCTGGACGATGCGGTCCAACAGCAGCCAGTACTGCACCGTGTTACCACTTCGTTTGTCTGGAGGAAGAAGGAGAAGACATCGGTGAAAGGTGTTTCTCATTAACCTGCTATCCTGACATGTGTTTCCTTCAGTTTTATGATGTTGATTACGATGAGCATCTTCATCAGTGTCTCAGATGTTTCCTCTTTTTACTGAAATACTTCCAAGACCCCCATAAAAATAGTCCTACCATTACAACATGTTGATTTATTATTCCATTGGTCAGTGTGGCTCGTGGGTTATTTACAGTCTTAACCCATTATGAAAGTCTCTGTGGCTCTTTGTTTCGTTAGTGGAAATGCTACGTGGCTAATCTGGATTTCTTTCAAGTTTTGCAAGAAATAAGAGCGTAAAGAGTCGTAAATACTAAATATTAGCCAAACACAAGCTGAATTCAGATCGTCTTGGAATGCACTTATCCCATTTCTATACAGACTAATCAGAAAAAGTCAACAAACTTATCTTTTTGGCCAGAGAAACAGCATATTCTTCAAGTGTTTACATTGCAGGACTAATTATATTGAATTTTTTTTTTTTTTTTTTACAGCGCGTCACAATTAACACGAGCATGTTTATGACCTTTATCTGGTGCATGTCGGCAGCATTCCTGTGTCTGAGCACAGTTTAAACTTTTCATTCTAGCAATAAATAAGTGAGAGAAAGCCCAGGCTTCGAGGTAAAACTTACGTGGCATGAGGAGGCAGTGATGCAGGACAGACATAAAGTGCGGATATGCATCAGTGTGGTTCATCTTCTTGCGGATGAGATCGAAAACCTGCGTGGCACTTTTGGTGTCTATATGTACCTGCAAAAGTCAATACGAAAATATCCATCATGCAATGTCAATTATGTAGCAGGAATTACACAGGCGTAAATGCAACGTTTTCCTTACCGATTCAAAACGTTTAGATAAAGCCAGCTCATCCTCATTCCGCAGCATCTCAAAATAGTCTAAATGCCTAAAAGTGGAAGGAGAAATAATGGATTACAACCCAGGGAAGGGAAGTGGTTTTATTCACACCATTGTTCTGAACAGTCTTTATTTCTTCTCTTTTTCGTGGTTAATTTTCTGTGTAAAAAAACACGTTTTCTGCAATCATGACAATGGTTGATTTTTGGGGGTGAACACAGAACAACAGGGTAAAAGACGGAGGAGAAAAGAAAGTAAGATTACCGATTTATGTGAAAGCAGTTCACACATGAGTTTGATGTGATTGTTTGTTATGAAACCAAATTGGAAATGATGAAAGGAACTGATGAATGAAAAGAATTTGACCATATAGAAGTGGTTATTAACCTTCATCCCAAAGATTGTCTACAAAATGATGCACACAGACGTTTAACAATGAAATGTTAAACTAAGTTAAAAAAATTATTTGATGTGATTTTATTTCATTTTTATTAATGTCTATTAATTGTGGCAATGTGTTTTTAGTGGGGAGGGTGTTTGTTGTAAGAAGACATGACAAAGAAGAATTTGTTTTTTATGTGGAACAGACAATAAAGCTAATCCATCCATCCGTCCGTCCGTCCGTCCGTCCGTCCGTCCGTCCGTCCGTCCGTCCGTCCGTCCGTCCGTCCGTCCGTCCGTCCGTCCGTCCGTCCGTCCGTCCGTCCGTCCGTCCGTCCGTCCGTCCGTCCGTCCGTCCGTCCGTCCGTCCGTCCGTCCGTCCGTCCGTCCGTCCGTCCGTCCGTCCGTCCGTCCGTCCGTCCGTCCGTCCGTCCGTCCGTCCGTCCGTCCGTCCGTCCGTCCGTCCGTCCGTCCGTCCGTCCGTCCGTCCGTCCGTCCGTCCGTCCGTCCGTCCGTCCGTCCGTCCGTCCGTCCGTCCGTCCGTCCGTCCGTCCGTCCGTCCGTCCGTCCGTCCGTCCGTCCGTCCGTCCGTCCGTCCGTCCGTCCGTCCGTCCGTCCGTCCGTCCGTCCGTCCGTCCGTCCGTCCGTCCGTCCGTCCGTCCGTCCGTCCGTCCGTCCGTCCGTCCGTCCGTCCGTCCGTCCGTCCGTCCGTCCGTCCGTCCGTCCGTCCGTCCGTCCGTCCGTCCGTCCGTCCGTCCGTCCGTCCGTCCGTCCGTCCGTCCGTCCGTCCGTCCGTCCGTCCGTCCGTCCGTCCGTCCGTCCGTCCGTCCGTCCGTCCGTCCGTCCGTCCGTCCGTCCGTCCGTCCGTCCGTCCGTCCGTCCGTCCGTCCGTCCGTCCGTCCGTCCGTCCGTCCGTCCGTCCGTCCGTCTTGGATATTGACATTTTGTCTCACCTGTCTAATGTGGAGTTGTCATGAGATCGTAGTTTGTCAATCACAGGCTGAATTCCCAGCATGAGAAACTCATATCGGAGATGGATACGGAATTCCAAACTTGTCTAAACCCCCCCCCACCAAAAAAAAAACATTAGTATTAGAAAACTGTCTGTTTGAATGAGGTGAATGACCTTGTGATGTAACAAATCTATAAATTCACCTCTCCGGCGCCTTGACTCAGCACAGCATTTATAAAAGACATGATGGCCGTTTTCAGGTTGACCTCGTCCCTGTATCGTCCCGTACTCCGATCCAGCTCATTAATAAGTGACTGAGGGTGAACAAACCATTGCGAGTGTTAAATTATACACAGGTGAGGCTGCTTTTTAACACTCAGTATCAGACACTTAGACAGCAGCCATTTCTTTGGTTTGAAGGTATTAATATTCGGACCCCCACCTGAAAGCGTGTCCTCTCGCAGGCGAATCGTTGATAATGCAACATTGCCTCCAGGATTTTTTTGTGTCCGCCAGGCACCAAACATACAGCACCCATGATCTCCAGCACCGCCACCTTGGTCTTAATGTTCTCTGTGGCCAAACTCTGAGCGATGATGTTGATGCTTTCTGAGTGAGACAGGACATGGGCTCGGCCTTGGGAATTGTTCATCAGAGCTTTGATGCAGCCGATTAGAGACGTGTGGATCTGCGATTCAGTGGTCTCATAGTCCATGCTCTTCAGAAAATTTAAGATGCACGTCAGGCCGTCCAGGTCAATAAAGCGAGTCACGAATCTGAGTGGCAGACATAAAACATGTCATTCAAACAGTATATGAAGTTTGTAAATAACTGCATTAAATACTGTGACACTGACAGAATCATCTTCAGTTAAATGTAATAATTTACCTGAAACATTTCCTTCTTAAATGCAGTGTAAAGCTTGGCTCACTACTTATTTAAAGCAATGTTTTTTCACCTGTGCATTTACAAACACTTCAATGATCACAGTGACCTTTATGGACGTTTACTTCTTAAAGGGCACATTTACATAAGGCTTTAGAAGTGAAAAGAGTGACAGCATGTGTGAGAAAAGGTTAACTGATGTGGCGATAGTGGACATAAAACATAAAGCACATGAAGATAAGATGATGGACATAGCTAAAAGAGGGTCTTTCTGAATGTGTCCACCTCATTGGTTGTGTCCTCAGAGCCGTCTTCAAGCTTTCAATGGTTTTATTCCTCTCCTCTTCATCCTCCTTTTCTAGAGCGAGGAGCGTCTTTCTCTGTTCCATGAAAGATTAAACATTGTGAAAATCTGTTTAAAGGAAACGTTTCTGCTTTTATTTAAGGCATTCTCTGGATTTAATGCATATCATTAAATATTTGGAGAAAACCTAGTGCTTATTTATTTTAACGTAACACAGAATGTAGAAAGTGACTGTGCATTTGCCATCGGTGTTAAAATCAGTCATATACGTCAGCCTGGTTTATGTGTGTCAGCATCACAAATGTAAATAAGCTGGATTGGTTCTGAAAGTGAAAGGAGTGTCTCTCTAACACAGGGGTCTCAAACTGATGTTCTTCAGGGGCCATATTCAGCCTGATCAGAAAAATGAAAACATAATAACTTATAAATAATGACAACTCCAAATTTTAGTCATTGTTTTAGTAGAAAACCCCCCATTCAATTATCAAAATACTTTTATAAATTATCCAAATGCAAAAAAGTTATATTTCATGAAGAAAAAAAAGACAATTTTAACAATATTGTGTCTCAATTTATCATTAGTCCATGTGTTTTATTATGGATCAGTTCTACAAAAACACTAAACTCTTAGTAACAGAAGCAGAAAATGGTTCAAATTGTGTCTAATTTGTTCAGGTTATTTACATTTTATTGTTTCAGAATATTTTGTAAATGTAAATAATAATAATCATAATTGAATATTATTTTTTTGCATTAAAACAATGGCAAAAATTTTGAAGTTGTCATCATTTACAGACAAAGAAAAAACTGAGAAGAAAATATGGAGTCATTTAATAGGTTATTATGCTCTTCATCTCATGGGCCACATTGGAACCATTGGCGGGCTGCATTTGGCCCCCGGGCCGCATGTTTGAGACCCCTGCTCTAACAGGATCATATTTTTCAGACCAAGAAAAAAAGGGTTAAATCTGTGACTTACAGCTGCCATTGAATTTAACTGATCAATGTAGTACTCTGGCCAACTAGTCGCACTTTTGTTTTCTTCTTGTTCCTGAAAAAGACAAAGCAGACGGAGAATGAATGATGATGTGTAATAATTCAGAAAAACCACTGTCTTTGTTTATTTTAATAATAAGGGAAGAAAAAGCCTGTCATAAAACGTCTTGGTGTTTGTTCTAAGAATATTAACTGGGAGTGGACTTGGTTTGAGTTTGGTTACATAACACCAGAGGGAAATATTTCAGAGTCACATGAGGGGACAAAATGTTATTTAGTTCATGTCACATGTGTCAAATGTGGCAAAGTTGAACAAACCCGACAAAAGATAGTCATATGATCCCCTTTTCAGATCATTATCTCTGAAGACTCGACGCCCACAAACACCAACAAACACGTGGACAGAAGGTCCGAGGCATAAATAGATGAAAGGCAAAAATGGAGCAAGAACTCCAGAAGTAGGGCGACACAGATATACGGCCCGTTTTTATCCTCTAGCACTTTCCTGAGTTTCAGAAAGAGAAGCTGAGAAGAGAAACGAGAGCACAGCTGCTTGAGAAAATCTTCAGATTAGTAAATGAATGTTAAAACTGTGGATTAGGGGCACAGCATGATTTACATTTAGATTAATCTCCTGATAGGCATGTGAAAAATAACAACAACAAAAAAACAGTGCCTTGATTATTTAATTTTCTAATTTAAGAGTAAATGAAACGACCCTGAACTTGGCTTCTACTTGAAAAGGTTCCCGCTTTTCATTTTAGCTCTTGCCCCATTAAGCGCAAGTGAGCTGTGACCATTGGGAACTAATTGGGCGTCGGTTAATAAAGCAGCCTGCGGAGACTTGGCAGTTCTGACAGAAAACGCTAGCCTTGGCGGGTCTGAAGGGATCGTGCGGGGACAGGAAAGGCTGATCCTGCTGCTCATATCTCGACCCGGTGCCAGTTGAACCAGGCGGCGGCTGGAAGAGGTTCAGTCCATTAGTGGGACGGTCGGGGTGCAGAGGTGGGAGCACTTCCTTTTGCATTTTAAAGAGTTCATCTGTCAGCGCTCTTCAAACACTGAGGAGTCCGGAGTTTGCACAGGGTCACAGTGAGATGGAGAAGGATGGGCATCTTATTTTGGGGGGAAAATTATTTGAGAAAGCACACATCAAAGAAACTTCAGGAAGTGGGGTTGTTGAACTGTGAGGAATTATTCTTAGTAATTCAGGGCTAATGGGACAGGGCACTTTAAGAAGATGCCCTTTGAGAATCTTTATAAATGAAATCTTAAACCTAACTTCCATTGGATAATCTGCTTGCAATGTTTTTTTTTGGGTTTTTTTTTTTTTTTTTGGGGGGGGGGCTCAAAATGAGCCACAAGAGATGCCATCCTCATCATGTGTACTGCATTAAAAGCAGTGTTTTACAGTAATTATATAGAAGAAAATGACATCAGTGCAGTACAGTAACAATATTTTCTATTAGTTTATCAAACAATGATGCTTTCTTCTTTTTATCTCCATGTTTAAGCCGCATTTTGTAATAAATATCCAAAATGTAATAACTTTTTCATGTCATTTTGTAATAAACTGCCGCATTTTGTAATATATTTTGCCACATTATGTAACAAGATTTTACATTTTGGTGGTGTAGCATTAAAACACAAGGAGGTGTTTGGGAAACATTCCAAGTGGTTTATGGCTTGACTGTTAATTAGACATATTAGACATGGACAATTTAAAAACATTTTGGAAATAGAAATGTGGCAAAATTTATTACAACATACGTTCTGGTAGTTTATTACAAAATGAAATGAAAAAGTTATTACATTTTGGACATTTATTACAAAATGCGGGTCAGCAGCGCACACACGCACCTTAACCTCCTGAGTACCAGCAATACATTTTTGTCCTCTGTAGTGGACAAGAATTTCACACTTTTATTTAAAAATAATAAATAAAAAAATGTCAACTGAAAAGGACATTATGTTAAAAAAAATTTAAAAATGTATCTGAATAAAATGTTGCATCATGCTATTTCCAATTAAGGCAATTATTTCATGTAAAATGGCAAACGATGTTTTCTTACTGGGTCCCAGGAGGTTAAAGAAAAATACGTTAAGTGTAGTGAACCCTTTGGCAAAAAAAAAAAAAAAAAAAAACCCACTTTAAAAGCTTTGTTTCTACATCAATACAGTACATGGTGAGAATTTTCCTTGATTCATGTGATTCCTGTGGGATGGAAGTCATCTTGGTTATTCATCACATGATTGGCATGAGACAGGGAAAAAAAAGTCAACAGGAGTGGGCAGAAGTGGGACCCACCAGAACAATAGATCAGATTTTATACAATAAATTATGACATGAATATTTAATAATATAAAATGCAGCAGAAAACCACATCATAGGTGCCTGTGGTGTTCGAATACACAGCAGTGCAGTGAATATTCAGGTCCATGTCACCCTACAGTGAACTCACATCTGTTTACTGTGTTCACACCAGCATAATGATGCAGCTGCAGTAACACATTTACTGTGTGCAAAAGCTTTATGAAAATAGTGGGCAAACCTTGACTTGTTGGTAGATGATGCAGTTTAGAGAATAGCAAACAAGCAGCAGGAAAAGACTGATTTTCTGCAGCATGATTTCATCAGCTCAGGTGCCAAACCAAACAGTTACAGCTTTGACTGACTTATCTCTTCCCGGGTAAGTCTGACTTCTGAGGGATGTGTTTGCCAAAGAAATGAGCGCCCTCATCACCCGCAGGCTCGGGCGCCCTGATAATGACCCCGCCTTCCTTATCTTCCCCCTCTGCTTCACATACAAAAGCTGCACCTGTGGAAGTGAGGCCTTCCTGTTTGCGTTGGACAACCCAGTGCTTCCTCTGCGTCTTCTCCACACACATCATTCTTCCTTTGTGAGTAAGTATCTGTCTGGGTCAGAGCCACAGCCGACCGCTGAATCAGCAATATCGACGCTGTTCTGTCCTTCGTTCCTTTGCTCCGCGGGTCGATGGTGCAAAGGTTTGATTCAGCAAAATCTTCCTCCACCTTCAAACGAACACGGAATTAACTCTACACGATGAAGCTGCTTCTCATTGAACGCGTGGAGAGTGAGGTTTTAGGGCTTACTCTAAATGAGGACACTAAGTGGGACACATTCTAGAGGGATACTGCACTGCACTGTTTCCATTTGCACTAATCTACCTCCATCACTCTGATTGTTGCTGCAGGCCAGTGGACACTGTGTCCAGCCAAAGTAACTAATTAAATGTATTACATGAGTGAGTGTTCATCTCGAGGAATAAACAAAAACCAAACACCATGACCTGTGATACTGCATCTTATCTCCTGAAATTTATTTATTTATTTTACATAGAATCTAGTTTCTATGTGTGGACATTTAATATAAAAATTAAGGAGGACAGCCACTAAATAATATAGATTTTTTTCCCCACGAGGACCATATATGATAAAAAAAAAAAGAGTCAAATGTCAGTAATATCAGAAATATCCACAATTGTCAGAAATTGCCAGATTAGACACAAGCATCTCCTACTAAAAAATAAAGGTAGTGAACACCAAATATTTTAAACCTTTTAGTAATGCAACTGCTGGTTCTATTCATTCCGTAGGTTATTTTTATTTATAACATTCTCTTGTTTTGGCCAATTAATAGCCTGAAATCTAAATACACTGTTATCAATAAAATTCAAATAAAAATTATTTTTATTTCTTCTCATACACATCAGTAAACACCTTTGATTAGGTAAATAATTAAATCTCAGTTAGGCTTTATGAGGAATCAATCATGTAGGCCTTTCATGAAAAGGGTTAAAAATATTTTATAATCAATTCATGGGCAACAGTGTACAGTTTACCAACAAAGAAAAATGACAAAACCAGCACATTTGTAACTTTTTTCCCCTAATTCAAACAATGAATTATGACAATTAAACAATTAGCAGTATATCTTTACAATTAAGACAAAACAACAAAACTTTATATCCCTGACGCAAGATGTTCTACTCAGTCTTACAGTCGCAGAAAAAATTATTAGACCACCCCTTGTTTTCTTGAATTTCTCGTTCATTTTAATACCTGGCACAACTAAAGGTACATTTGTCTCAAGAAATGGAATGATAACAAGTTTAATTCAGAGCCCATACCTATTTTCCTTGTTTTCTTGATGATAAACAAAATCACTTCTGTTCTTACATCAATATTTATGTCATGGTACTGACTAAAATAGTGCTTGTATTCATTCCAAGTTTTCTTTTTGGCCTGTTTTAGTCACACGATCCACACAGAAGTTTGTACTTGTCTGGCTAAACATTGTTTTTGATGACGTTTGATGATCTAATAATTTTTTCTACGACTGTACATATGTCCTTGAGAAACACGAGGGCACATTGAATGACAGCAGTAGAGTTCAGCTGATGTAAATGAGACCAGGCGTCTGTGTTCGCTTTCATGCAGAGACTGAAGTGATAGACGGGGAAAGGAGGAACAGCTGAAGCTCTTTTTTTAATCAGGATGAAAAGACGTAATGAAATATGACACGGTCACAGAGCTGGACAATTTATTATGGCTGCACGAGTGCTTTGATAAGACAGGTGTATTATCTAAAAGGAGAGAAGACATGATATAAAACATGCATGCTGCAACCTTCCCTTTAACCTTTTAACCCCTGATACGTCAGCGCTGACGCATTCTGAATGGATTGTTTAATTTAAATGTTCAGAAAAATTAAAAAAAAAAAATTTAATCTGTGTTTTTAACTGTGTTTTGTTGATGGAACTGAGCTATGGAAATAAACAGATGTTGAAAAGCAACTAATTTAGAGAAAAGAAAAAGCTAAATCTAATGCTTTTTAATTTTTTTTGTAACTTTACTTACTACTTTTTTTGTTAATTTTGTTGCTTATTTTGTTTATTTTTCTACATTTTGGTTTTTATTTTAAACTTTTCTTCAATTCTGTTCCATTTGTGTCTTCCATTGTTCATGTCACATATTATTTTTCTTGGTTTATTCAGTTTTTGTTCATTTTTATTCATCACTTTGGCTGATTTTGTTCATTTTGTTGCTTATTTAATTCATTTATTTTACTGTGGAACTGTTAACGTCTCAGGAGTTAAAGAGTTAAACCAGTGAGGACAGTAACAACTTCATAATGTGAGAGAAAAGATGCTCTTTGACTATTGCTATTGTACATTTTTAGACTTCTTGCACCTTTTACATTTCTTTAAAATGCTTAAACTGTTAAAGGATTATCTGATGTCCTAGAGTAGATTTAGCCTTCGTCTTCCTCGCTCTACATATGGCTATTTTTATTTCCACCTTGTGTAACATCTGCTTAAGTGAGATAATAATAGCAGGCTTTGATCGGGCAGTAAAAGATCTATTATGTAGTGAAGTGGAAACTGGATGTAATTGAAGACAAACCAAATGGAGAAAACTATTTGGTTGTTTCCTGTTTTAGTGGTTGGTTTAAAATGTTTGAGCAAAACTGTGTTTGATAGTAACATACTGGTACATATTTGCTGATTTATTTGACCTTGTTATACCATTTTATGTGCAAACGGTTTTCTGTCATTTAGAGCAGATTTGTAACCCTTCACTGAGGGTAAATATGGATGACAGTTATACCAGTCAAGACAAATTCATTACATACAGTCTTTATATTATTAGTTCACTGCAAAAATCAAAACCATACCAAGTCTATTTTCATAATCACCTCAAGAGAAACTTTTCAGTGATTTATTTTCAGACAATAGATCTTTAAAATCATATTTCAAGAGATCTTACCAAGATAATTTCCACTTTTTTGCTTCTTTCAATATATATATATATATATATATATATATATATATATATATATATATATATATATATATATTTAAGTATTTATTACATACTTATTTTTTAACTAGAAATAAGATAATTTTTTTTTTCAGTATATCATGTTCAAATTTATTACTATGGTTATTTGATGATGGATACGTTGGAAGAACTGACGTAGAAGTCTACCAAAAATAATCATCTACATTCCACAAATATGTAGACAACATTCTCGTGCTGAGGCCCGTTGTAAGCAGAGGGACATGCTGACGTAAGGGTTTGTGGCTTGTGTTTTAGGAAGCGCACGGCTTCAGGTATCAACAAATCAATGATAGAGGAGATTACACAAACTTGGCAGCAGGAACATTTACAGATATAATTCAGCACAAGCAGGCATTTGGCAGCGAGTCTGCGGAGGCTGATACAGAGTTTGACACAAAGCACTGAACAAAATAAAGAGCGCAGAAGAATCTTTTTACCTTCTTTTTGCTGCAGTAGATTTGCCACTTCTTCTCTGCAGGGAGGGCGAACATGGCTTCCCTGTGTTTCTCCGTCAGGTCAAGCTCATCCTGCAAAAAAAAAGACAAAAAACAAGGCAAGGAGTTATGGAGGAGGAAAAAGGATCATTTTCACAACCTTTTTTTGTGCATCTGGTCGGGCTAGACAGTAATCGCTAACAAACGAAGACAAAGAAATTGCTGTATTTTTTTAAAATTTAACATAAATCAGTTTAGTTTCTCCTAAAAATGTATGCCAGGAGTAGTTGCAGGAGAAATCTGATATCGTTTCAAGAACCGTCTGTGCTAAATCTCTCTTCGATGAATGGGATATCAGCAGGTTCCCTCATCGTAAATTCAATGAGTCTGAATCAAATCAGATGTCTTCCCAGGTTTAGACATGTGAGTAATGGGGAAAAGATAAGGCGTGGCCTGTCTCCTCGACATGTGGTAACAAACATCTGGAAACAACATGCGTCACAACAAAAAACAGATATTCCACAGAGGCACATGAAGGGTGCTGCTGGGAAGTGTTAGTGTCCTAATACTCTCTGGTATTTAGCCTACGTGCAATTAAAAACATTTAATTTGAGATTTTATTGGTGATTAAAGGCTGAGATCCAAGTTGGGTTTTGAATATCACATGCAACACTAATACGCTGAAGATCACATTCCTACAGCCTCATCAATGAAGAATGTTCAACTGACCTGATTTAATATGGATTTGTAATTAAACCTATCCACCTTAACTCTAATCCTGTTAAAGCTCTCTTCAGTCACTCTTAAGCAAATACCTTGAATGGGCTCCATGTGCAAAATGTGTTGAAAGTCTCATGAAGAACTTTAAGCAATTACATGTAAAGACATAATACAACAGGTACGCCTCGAGGTCTCAACTTACACTTTATCAAGCAACAAGTGAAAGAAAATTTAATGTGGTTTTGCTAACCCAATGTTCCCTGAAAATAAGCGTGTAAAGCAGGGGTCTCAAACTCATTTTCTTCAGGGGCCACATTCAGCCTGATTTGATTTCCAGTGGGTTAGTAGGACCAGTAAAATGATAGAATAATAACCTATAAATACTGACAACTCCAAGTTTTACTGCAAAAAAAAAACAAAACTAAAACAAAACAAAAAAACAATTAAATTATGAAAATACTTACTTTCACAAACCATTCAAGCAAAAAAAAAAAAAAAAGATTTGAGTCGTCTAAAAAACCCCTGAAATTTTAACTATATTCTGCCTCAACTCATCTTTTTAAAATGTGCATTATGGATCACATTTACAAAGACAGTAAAAACTACAAAATTGCTTAAATTGTGCTTAGTTTTCATGTTATTTTTCATTTTGATTTTAGTTTGTCATATTATATAGTTACAGGATAGTATAGAAATGTGAATATTTATTAGCATATGGTCATAATATTATTGTCACATCAAACAAGAATAAAATAGGGAGTCATTATTTAGTTTGAATTATTTATATGTAGGTTATTCTGTTGTTATTTGACTCTAGATAGTATTGGTCTGTATCTGGAACCTGAACTACAAACAGTTTCACTGACTGCACTTTACAAATTCATCCCAGGGGCCGCATTGGTGCCTTTGGTGGGCTGCATTTGGCCCCCGGGCCGCATGTTTGAGACCCCTGATGTAAAGGCTGTTTAGAAATGTTTTGTGCAGTCGTTGAATGTGCTTAAAAAGACTGTATAAATCGAGTTATATGTCCTTGATGCAGGAAGAATTAAAAAAAAGGTAACCAATTTATTCACCATTAAAATACAAAGAGGAGGAATGTGATTTATGCTGCAACAAAGTGTTGTTAATGTCATGTTAAAGTGCAGGTGAGAGATCTCACAGCAGCCTGAGTAAGGAAGCCTCACCTCAACTTAAAGATTTTTGGAAAACCTGTTCAAACAATTCTTAAGTTCAAAGGTTAGCTTGTAACTGAGCAGATGGCCACAACTTGTTCCATAACGTCTTTTTCCCCTACAATTGTACACGCACACACACACACACACACACACACACTTAAAGTGAAATAAAAGCACGTGGCTGTTTTCTTTCAGTAAACAGAGCAACTGAAAGCCTCCTTGTTGTAGCACTCAACTTACTCAATTATAGCTTCATAAAGGGAGGTAGACAAAAACAAGCAATTAGCAGATGGAGGAGGCCGAGACGTCAGGGGGGGTCCTGAATGAGGTCTATTGATGTGCAAAATTGTCATGCTTAGATTACTGTGGCAACCACGGGACAGGAAACTGGGGCAGGGGGACTGAGGAGAGCACGACAAATCAGGAGTGACATTTAAGACAGAAAAAGAACAGCAGGACTTGACCTGTGACTCACAAGGTACACACAGGACAGGCAAGAAGAGACGGCTCTTTTGTCAAAATCTTAATGTAACAGTCACAGCCAACAGTGAAGCTGATTATAGGGTATTTAACATTACTGTACAGTCACCTGCAGTGCTTAGCAAATGAATGCAGCAATAATGTGAAGAATTTATTTCAAATGTGCCTTTGCTGTTATCAGGCTGGAAAGTGAAAGGACAGAACAGTGATGTAGTACGAGTTTCCCAGAATATAATATAAATGTTTATCAACTCAACTCCTCATATAGACTCATGCTTTTCAGATCCTGTCCACTGGTGTGATACTGTGCCAGGATTTCCACATTAACTTTGTTGAGTGCTTAGGTACCATGGGTCGTTTTTTTTTTTTTTGTGCCATTCAATTAAAAACAATGCATTTATATTTTAAAAATGTGGAAAGTATTGAGGGCAGCACAGTGGAAGGACCTTGGTTCGATTCCCACACCAGACCTTTCTGTGTGGAGTTTACATGTTCTCCTCATGTCTGCGTGGGTTTCCTCCCACCATCCAAACATATGCACTGATAGGTTAATTGGTTAATCTAAATTGTCCATAGGTGTGAATGTGAGAGTGATTGTTTGTCGATATATATTCAGCCCTGAGATGAACTGGAGACTCATACAGGGTGTACCCTGCCCTCACCCATTGTAGTTGGATTAGGCCCCCAGTGACCCCCTGTGACCCTAGTGAAGATAAAGCGGGTTCAGACGACGAAGTAAAGTATTCAGAAAATAATTTAAGAATTGCAAAACAATAGTGATCACTAAAGAAGTAACCCATAATTTCAATTTGTAAATGACAAACTACTATATAAAAGGGTGACTTGCGGCTTGGATGTAGATTTTCAAAACACCACCCTTGGTACAGATAATGATAAAAGTCCAGGATCTAGAAGCCATGGTTCCCAATGTATCAGTGCAGTAGTCCTAGTATATACCCTCTCTTGTGGTACAAAAATCAGCCTGTTCAAAAACACTAGAGCAGAGTTTATCAGCCAGTGAGACACCTTGCTCTGCTTTGGTATTTGTATCTAATGGGCTTTTAATGCCTCCATTTCACTTTGTTCACATTAACTTTCAATCTCTCATCCTTAAAAACCCAGACTCTCTGAGTATACCATATGTATAAATTGTTTATTTGAAAATTTTATATGATGGATACAAGATGTCTCATCCTTTCCTATAAGTCTATTTCACCATATGTGCAATGATAGCTTCAAGTTTCCACATCACAGTTGTAAAAGTTGCACAGTCGAGTATGATTGGCTCCAAAATATTTATGATTTCACAAATACTGGTGGTAAAAATACACACTGAAGTGAGATCTAAGCTTGGCACGGAAAGTCTTCCATATGGAGCGAATGAGTGTGAAAGCAGCCTCACAGTCAAACATTATTCTGCTCAGCGAAGGTCAACCATCGCACTCAATGAACAATAAAGATAACTTGTTTTTGAGTCAGATGGAATTTCAATTAAAAAAAAACAACAGAAAAAGCTCTTACCACTAACTCGGAGAACATGCCATCCAGCTCATCGTATCCCGGCATCGGAAGAGACGGCTCCATGGCCTGCAGGGCGAAGTCCTCCCTTAGCCTGTAGGTGATCTCTGGGTGGTCATTGCTGTTGAAGCAGCAAAAGAAGAAGGACAGACCACCGCGGCCACCGCCACCACCACGCTTTCGCGGCGCCATTGCTGTCTTGATGTGTCTGCCCCGGTCTGATCAGGTAGGGAGGGTGGGAGGCTCCTTCAGGGCCTCTTTACAGCCTCCTCCACCTCAGAGTTTGGCCTCCGTCAGAGAGCACTGTGGAAAAACAAATGGACACGCAGTTTATTTCAACGGCATTAGAAACAAAGTCAAACATCAAGTTGACAGAATTAAACAGTAGTGTAGAGCTACAAATATTCAAGTCCCATAGTACTCCAAAGATAAGAGTAAATAAAAACGGTTTATTTCGGTGGCTTTTTAATAAGTCATATCTGGGTCACCATGGGCAGACATCTATAGCCTGTCCGTCCATGGGAGTGGATCTCTCCTTCAGTGTGGTTCTCCTCAACATTTCTTCTTTTTCCCCACTGGGTTTTGAAGTTTTTTCTTGGCGAGAAGGAGGGTCTAAGGACTTTTCATATATCTCTGTGGTTGATTGTGTTTCTGTAAAGCCCTGTGAGACGACTTTGTTGTGATTCGGGGCTTTATAAATAAAATTGAAATACAGATTATGCAAAAATAAAAAAAGATAAAAGAAAAATGCTGGAAAGAGCAGTAGCTAACCCTCTTTAAATCTGTAGGTTCAATCTGGCTCACTAACCAGCCATTAGCAGCTCGATGACACAAAAGTGTTTTGAGTTTTCCAGACTTGCAGCCGAAAATTCTGCCCTGGTAATGATTAATGGGGGGGGGTCATAATGTTTGGAAGGGAAAGTACAATGCAACATACCGCTCAGGGCACACACTGAAAGATTTAATTATATAGTTTATACAATAGAGTTCTAAGAGAGTGTGAGGATTGAAATAGAGACCATAATTTGCCAGAATTAGTGTATTCAGAGCTTTTCATCTCCCATTTCCTTCCTTTTCAAACTTGAATTTCCTAATAGATACTGATCACAGGGGTATGTTTACAATGGCTGGGGTTGTTTGTCTTATTTTGGCTCGTCACGGTCACGTCATGGTCAGAAATCTGGAGCTTTTTTTTTTTTTTTTTTTTTTAAAGCAACAACAGGTGCATGAGCCAATCAGCAAGTCAACATTAAATATGTGTTTTGTCTCAATCATCAGATTCCCATGGTTTAAGTGTTAAGGTTTGGTTTGGTATTTAGGAAATGTGTACAATTCATCTCAGCTCCTGTTGGTTCACTGGTCTGCTATAAAAATACAGACCGATCAGCTGTTGGAAATGACCAGCATTGCTGAGGAGGGCTGAGCACATTACAGAAAACCACGTCGTGTTTCCTGAAGGGTCATACAGGTTCACCGTTTAAATGGAGCTGGTGATGTTACTAGCCATTTTGTCCCCTGCGAATCTCATGTGGAGCGTTATGTTTTATGGTTCCAGCTATTCAAAGCTTAAATATAGGTTGATTAAGATCAAATGTGTAACAAAAACTATTATAAATAAAGCATTGTGGGTCTGCGGACATACCCTGGCCTAGAAATCACATTCTTTACAGATAAGGGCTTCTTCGGTACCAACCACAGTGATTTTCAACACAACCAACTCAACTCCCACTAAAACTGTCACCCGTTTCACAACATCTAAATTGCAAAATACATGCTATGCGATTATTTCTTGCGCATCATTCAGCCTTAATTAAGAACAGTTAACATTGCTACTTAATCCTTGTAATGCTTACAAAATTATAGCACTTAATTCCAAAAAAGGTACATTAGCAGCAAAGCAACTCAGTGCTAATGTCTCAATCCAAACATATATAAACACAGTTCTGGTGTGTGTTAAACCTGCTGGCCCACCTCCAAGCAAGCGCATCTGATTAAACCCAATGTGGTGCCGAAATGTCTGCGTGGATACTGTCTTCAACGGGTCACAAAAACAGACGCAGCCATTTGCCCAGATGTGTCAGGCTACGTGATGCCAAGTATCAGAACCACAGACCTGCAAGAATTTCTGGGTGTCTTTTCTTGGTGACCATCAGCCCACAACATAATCCTGCTCATCTGACCTTCCCCAGTGACTTCCTAAAAGTCTGTGGCTTTGACCAGTCCAAGTACATCACATGCAGTCTGATGTGATTTTATATTTACCCTGATCAGGGGACTTCACTGTAATCAAAGGTTGGGGATAGGAGGCAACAGACAAAAGGAGAAATTGAAGATATTAACCATGGGTGTGACTGAAACTTGCAAATTAAAGACGAGTTCAAAGAAAGTCATTTGAAGGTTTCTGTAAATAAAACCTGATCCCATCACTGTGTCAATTTTAGTTACTTCTTTGGTTCATCTGAGGTTTCTCAGTCTAGCACTAGTACTTTTTATAGCCTAGCTTGAACAGACTTACACAGGGAAACGTGACTCTTTCTAACCACTAGAAATCCTAAAAACATCAGTCATATTACATTATATATATTATTATGTTGCATGTTTTTTGGTATCTTTTATGCTGATGCTGACCAATAAAAAAAAAACAAAAAAAACAAAAACCAAAGCAAATTCAATTTTTTCCTGAATATTAGTGGCCTTATTTTGACATGAAAAAACCAAACCAGAACATTTCAACCCAGTTCAGTGGCTTTAATATCAAAACAGGAGGATGAATAGAGGGCTTTTAACAAATGTGCTTTTGTTGGATAGTAATAAATTGCTGCAATAAACATTTAATCAGAAACACAAGACATTCATTCACAACACTTCTTATGTCAGCAAAGTAGTAACAAGTGGATTCATTGTCAAACAAAACCAAGAATGTATTATGTTACGAGACCACTAAGTCAAACACCAAGTACATCTACATATTGTGGGCAGTGAATGAAAAACCTAAATGTATGGTGCCTGAGGTCAAACAGCCACATGTGGGGCACACAGCAGCTCACTCTTACTAACACAGTGAAAAGTGTATTTATTTTGACACATCCTTGACTTTTCCAAACAGGCTACCAGAGGCCTCCACAGCAGCTGCTTGGCCTCACACTCACCGTCTATTCTAGCATGAAGGGAAGAGGCCGTTCCAAGCTCTCTTTGACCATATTAGTCCACCAAACCGGCTCTCTTTTCCATTAGCTAAAGCAAGCTGTAAACTTTGTATAAATCAGAGTGGGAGCGTAGATTCGGCCATGTGACGGAGGAGACTGCTAAGGTTCGGGCACTGATTTACTGTGAGGACTTTGTGTTTTGTGTCTAATTGTTAACCCGCATGCTCTGACATTAGCCCCGAGGAGATTGTCTGTCAGACGGTCAAGGTTCCCAACATAACACAGACCTGTCAGAACAAGTGGACATTCCTCTCATAGCCAGGTGAGTCCTGTGACCCTGAAAAACAACCACATAACACCAGAAACCAATGCTTCACCTGCACAAAAATGTTTAATCTCGCTCAACATTAGTTGGGAGAGATTATTTTAATCAGTGTGTGATTCTGCAGAGACATATCATGCTATAACTCAACGAATACTTGAGAGATCACCATGAAATGACATGGGCATATACATATAGCTACTGCGCATCAGATGTAATTATCCATTTGAGTAAAGGTCAAAAGTCAAGGTCGCATTTAGCAGCAAGTTCCATTGGCTCTAATTCAACAAGGGGTTGTCATAGAAACTTGAGATTGGCACAAAATCAGGGCGAGATTAGGCATTCGCTGGATATTTATTGTCATTGCGATAACCAAGTGTACAACATTCACATTGTTTTATTGTTTTTTATCAACTTTCTGTTCCACACACCATTTTATACCAGAGTAGTTTTCTCTACTACACTAACATAGTTGTTTTTCTGGCAAAAACAAAAACAAAAAAACTTAAGTAATGCTACATGTTATTAATCCTGAAAAGGCCAGAATATTTTCAATGCACAACTTCAGGAAAGGCCTTAATTTTTTCTATGCAGTATTTACCAAACCAGGTAAACAATGGAATAATGTTTTGTTAAAGCTTGTACTACGGGACTTTTGTTATAATGAAATACATCTATCCAAATTATATAGTGCATTATTATATGCAAATACAATTACAAAATATTTGACTATATTTGTGTCTGAAGGTCTACAGTTGCAGCATCATCAGGTTCTTGGACAGAATTGTATAACTGATTGCATTAGTACAGTATTTTGTATTAATTGAGAAATTGAGAATTGAGAAAGCATACAAACAATTGGCCCTTTTTGACATTGAGGAACATTTTTCTGAGTAGATGAAATTGGATTTTCTTTATGTGGAGAAATATCGCAATATTATTGTTGTTGCACTGTTGTACACCCATATTACATATCACAAGTTTTGCCAATATTGTGCAGCCCTGTCCTTGAGGGAGAAGCACTACGACAGATGGACAAAACAACCACCATTAACACCACTATTTCCACCATCAGTTATTTAAATAACATCGTCTATAAAATGTCAAAAAACCTCAATATTCAGTTTACTGTCCCAAGGAGAGTTAAATAAAAGACAAATCTTTCAAGTTTCAGGTATTTTACTTGATACATTTAAAACACAAATACTTGTACTTTCTACTCTTTATATTTTCAGAACATTCTATCTCATTTGTTCAGTTCTATAATGTAATTGATGGAAATTATCTATATTATTTACCAAATCTGAACAAAAAGGACAACATAGAGACAAGATGAACACTTAGTGTGTCTATAAATGTGTATGGTGTACAACAAACTATTCAAGAAATTAAGGTTGTTATTGTGAGAAGAGGCGTCATGCCGTTATAAATCTGCACTTCGTAGCCAAATTAATGTTATGTTTAATAGGCTTTGCATTTTTAATGACATGAAGATCAATTAGCGCAATTCAGAGCCTTTTCTTTTTTTTTTTTACTGCAGTACAGAAACTGAATCAGTATTTCTACTTTTACCAGAAAGTAAAGAATACTTTTGCCATGGCTGTCACCATTACAGCTACAAGAACATATTTGAGTTTATGGGGTTAGGATCAGAAAATACAGCACTTCCTAAACAAGTACTCTAACTGATTGAGTGATTATGAAAATGGCGATTAATTCAATAGTTGAGATCTGATTCATTGATGAGTTGTGGCTCTAAACAAAACAATTCCTCACTGTCCAAACAGTGGACGTCAGCTAAGTGGATGGTTATTTCCAGGAATTATCTCATCACAGGAGGCATGTTTAAAATGTGGAGATTCAGCACAAGGATGATAATGCCATGTAGCTCCAGTTCACAATCAAGGAGGTTCCTGTTTTCCACGACATAAACAGACTTTTGGCCTGCACTGGACAAATGTTTTACAGTACGAAAAAGACTCTTTTATCCTCCTTCATTCATACGCATCCAGTAATTAAACCCGCCCACACATATTCAAACAAACACTCTACTCTTTGTCCGCACGAGTTTTATCCTCGGACAGCCTTGTCGTTTCCTTGACCATGTGGTTCAGCTGGTGACCTGGCGTGAGTCCAGGCCGCAAAAAGAATCTTAGTGTTTGTAAAAAAAAGTAGTGAGCACGGACTGGTGTGTGGTGCCTGTTCTGTCAGGGCCGCTGGACAAAAGGCAGAAGTCGAGAAGAGCTAAACAGATACACACTCACGTTACAGAACATGTGCGAAGAGGAATGAAAATGGTAAAGCAAAAACACAAAGATGACCCCAGACTTTTTGTTCAGCTGCATCATCTTGCTATGCCATACTCCCTTTCCCCTGATTTTGTCCATCTTACTCCTCTTTTCAGCCTCCAGTCTTGTTCCCACAATTCCCTTTAATATGGTTTTCACAATAGTTACATGTTCTGCCATGAAATAACTGCTGTCAACAACAGACAGTGTACATAACTTAAGATGAACACTAACAACCAAATACTGGCTTGGTTCGGAGGAGGAATTCCACCTTGGATGGAGAACACAGTGGACAGTAGTGTATGAAAAACAGATGTGTGTGAAATATCTTCATCTGGACCAGCTGGCATCTCACAGCTGTTTGTGGCTCTTTAATTTCTGATATCTGCATTTAATATGGTGGTTTAAATCATTTACTGCTTTAATGTTGATCCAAACAATATACAGTTGGACATCTCAACAAGTGGACAAAGTACTTTTACAACTGGAAGACCACAACGAAAAGCATGACTGATTATTATAAAGTCTCATATTATAAGTACAGAAGGGCTAAAGTTTCACCTTAAGGAGCTGCAGTGCTTTTTTCCCTTGGTTTTCAACCTTTTAAACAACAATAAGCTGTTCAATAGCTGACTGCTTCAAGGATGGTGTTTTATGACTGTGACCTCTGACCTCTCTGTGGATGTAGGAAATTAAAATGAAATTTCTCCTGCTGAAATTAATAAACTGTGATTGTATTATCCCCGTTTTATGTCAACATTTCAGCAGAAGTCAGTATACAGAGAAAGAATACAACATACAACTACAGTCTAACACATGCTAAACCTGCAGCTGCTATTAAATGCATAGTATTTGACTCTAGAAATCCAAAATAATTTTAAAAAGTAAAAAAAAGAAAAAAGGTTTGATACATGGAATAATGGGTATTGTAGTTTTCATTAACATCTGTTATATATCTGTATATTCCTGCTCTGCCAGTCTAATGAAATAGCAAATAACATCAATGATATGAATAAACGACAAAATCATAGATTTTTCTATACATTATTACATATTTAAATCCAATGCAAGCACACACAACAAAATATAACCCACTTGTTGTTTTTTTTTTTTATACTTTAATGCAGATATAGATATATTATATGATAGCTTTATCAAGTACATGCAATCCAAATCATCTCATGTACTGGTTTGGGAATATCTGAGCAAATAGAACCCCCAAAAACATGCAACAGCAATTAACAGACTGGTAGATTCAGCCATATTATGGCAGACCAGAAAGGCATTTGGTGCACATAAGTTTAATCTTCTTTTCTGATTTAGGATTTAGGATGGATCAGACTTACAATTTGGTGATAATGTCACCACAGTATTTCCAATGAAAAGTATGGTGCCATTGTAAGTAAAGGCACTTCACAATACAATGTTTCTCAGACTGAAATACAGCTGAGGAGTATAGACTATATTGCATTTACTCACACTGTTGAAATGTGTGACTAAAACATTAAAAAAAATGGACACTGGAGATTCAGTTCTTGGCTTTGGAAAAGTATCTGCACTGGACGACATTCAAACTCTAGACAAGAGGCTTATCGAAACCCCCTGGTCTGTTGTGCACTGCACTTGGTAATTTATTTTGGATCAGTTTGGACAGCTGAAAATAAAAGGCTCAGGGGTCCTGCAGTGAGGGCTAGTAGTGGTCCTTTCAATAAAATCTCCCAGCTGAAAATCAATCAGCGACCCAGTATTTGCACAGAGTGCTTACTTAACCTGTGAAGCTAAACTGTGTTTTGAGTTGATGGCTGAAGTATTAGGACTAAAACACAAATGCTGTCTACAATAATATAACTATCTGAAAGCAGTTGCACATTATAACTGTTTTACAATTAAAAAAAAAAAAGCTCAAAGGTAAATCCCAAGGTAAAAACTGATTGAACTGCTGGAACATTAAGGCAGTTCTGAAACCAGATCTAGTCTGACATGGTTTAGATTGTACATGGAATGGTTGAAACAGCACAGTGAAGCCCAATTGTGTTGCACAGCTGGACAGCACACATAGCACTGGGTCTGCCAATTACTTAATGGCGCCCTGAGTATATAATGAATAAATACACACAGACTTGGACACACATCAGAAAATAAGTGGGCCATGATAGAAATGTTGACGAGCAGGTTAAGAGGAGATTAAAATCAATCACTTCTTGAAATGGAACAGTTGGACAACAGAAAACCATCAAAACTGTCCTGAAGTGAAAGCAGCAGAGCTGTGTCGCTCTGATGCCTGTGTGCTCATGTCCATATACGTTACAGGATTGTGTGTCAAGATATGACAAAGGCATTGCCTCTGGAGCAATAATGTCACATGGACAAGGAAGTAGTGCTGAAGTGGCTCAGATTACAGGATTAACATACAGAGACTCAGAGAGAGTGGAGAGACAGGGATAACTGCACAGACAGACAAAGGAAGCATTTCTTCCACCAGCTGATACATTTTACACTTGTCTAAAGGGCTGTAGTTAGATCAGGTTCAGGTCTTTGAAGTCATATCATTGAACTCTGAGCTGTAACTGTTATGCAAACCTTTTTGTATCCTGGAATGCCATGTGACTGTATGTGTGTTGAAATGGGTTAAATTGGTACAATTAAACAGTGTTATCGTTTTGTTTTTTTTTGCTGAATTTTTACACTGAACCGTTAACATTTGCTTGAAAGAGACAGAAACAGAAATATGTGTTACTTACATTGAGTAGTTTACCTACGTACATTCCATCACTATCAAATAAACTTCAAAAACGATAGTTAAAATAAAAAGAGAGAGAAAAGAGAGTGAAAACAAGCAGTGAACGGCTTGTATAATTATATATTGTGTTGAAGTCTTAAATGGATGAGTAACAATTCTGTCAGACACCAAGAAAGTATCATCATAATCATTTGTTTTGTGCATCAAGCAACAAATCATGCCATGTGGCTAAAATGCTTATTTTTGTCTCTTTTACATAATTTTCCACTAAACACTTGGGTTTTTGTGCATTTGTAATATATATATATATATATATATATATATATATATATATATATATATATATATATATATATATATATATATATATATATATATATATATATATATATATATATACATATACACACACACACACAAATAATAAAAAGTAATTCATACTTTACATCAGTTTCTACATGAAAAGTCAACATGAACTACAGCTCAAAATACATACAATTCTGTGTCTCTACCATGTTATTACTAGACCCAAGACTTTAGCATAAAATTTACTGGCATGCAATAAAGTTCAACACTATTATGTACACAGACCAACAGACAGACACTGCAGTATCTGCCATTAGTGAAAACAGGGAGCCATGTTGCACAAAAGTAATCTAATCGTTTCCACATCCTTCCTCATTACACAGACTCGTGGTCTTCACACGTTTCATCTGGAGACTTTATCAGAGTCATACTCTGTGATGACTCAGATCACATTAAACCGGTCTCTGAGCTGTCACCACTGCAGTTTTCAACACACATATTTAGTAATCTGATCGAAATGATCACCAAACAACAACACAATGAGAAGACATAGGCGACTCGAGGCAACAACCAGCGTAAGTTGAGAGACCTACTGTTCACTACAGGTGGTGTCAACTCTATGTTCAATCACAACAACAGCTTATGTGACAATCTGAAATGTTGACATGTTTTTAGCTCAGTGGCCACAGCATTATTTCATGAACAAAACCTTGTGCAAACCAATGGCTGATAAACACATGGCTAAGTTGTTGCTCAGAAATAATTAAATCACTGCTGAATCCAATTTGTGGTACCTTCTTTGTAATGGTTTGTGCTATGAAGGGACTTTTAGGACTACAAAACAACTCTTCACACACATACTTCTTGGTTTTGGAGGAGAAAAAAAAAAACCTGCATAGTACCCACAGGCCATTGAAGTTGCTCATGACTACGACTTTTATTTCTTGTTAGAGATGATGCTGATCTCAAACAGCTGAACCGCTACACACCTAAGAACCATAACTCAGTGACACTCCCCTTCTATTTTTCCATGAATGAGTAATAGCACAAAGGCAAAAATGTACATTTAGGACCAGGGAGTGTGTGGTTGAAATGCAGGGAGGACAGAGATTAAAAAGCAGGTTAAAAGGCTGCTGCTCTTTCCACAGACAAGCCTGTCAAACCCGTTCTGCAGACAGACTCTCCAACCCCCCACCCTTTAACATGTTAGCATTCTTCCTCGGGTCAACCCTTCAAGTGGAGGTTAGACTCAGGGCAAAGAAGGAAACCACTAAACATGCGACAGTATCATTGCCAGGGTTTTAGCTCAATCATCTGGGACTGGTTTATTGGCTACAATCCAAAAGAAAGGGAAAAAAAAAGAGCCATTTAGTTGAAAAATAGAACAAATCGTGTCTCGTTATCATCCTGCTCCCTCACTGTACAGTGTTCAGTTACACTGCGTTGTGGTACTGTAACTACACTGGAAATGTTTAGCACAGCAAAAAGACCTGGATTCGTCCTGCAAAGTTACATGTAGGTAATGCATCACTAGCACTAACACTGCAATTATGATTTTCTAACACCTTTCAAGTCTTTTTTTTTTTTTTTACTTACCTTCTCCATACAACTTCCAACATGTCTGCTGCCGAGAGCTGAAGTGAACACAAACTTCCTCAAGTTAGAAAATCCTATTTAAAACAATGATCTGGTTATTTGTTAAGCAAATGTTTCCAACTGCAGCAATTGAGGGTTACATTTCTCCACAACATGTTACAAAGCAGTGGGTCTAAACTGGCCTGGCCTTCACTTTCCGAGAAACCAATCCATATGAATGTATTTTTCAAACAAACTTTGCAAAACATTAAATATACACAACTCTATCAATAAATGAAGGACACTATAAAGTTGCACAACTGTTTTTTTAAGCACACACACTTTGTTTCTAAATGACATTTGAGCACTGATCTGACACATTAGGGTTTCCACCCGTTTTGTTTGTAGTGTGCAGTGTTTGTATACTCATGTTTAATACAATGAAGATGATATGTGTGCTCATCAAATAGTTGATGTGTCATGGCTGCCAGCTACTGCAGAATTTTGAAAACTATGAAAATACCCGATATCCAATTGCATTTAAATCAATAAAAAAAATCCATTTAAAAATTCTTGTTAACTGTGTCTTATTAATTCAGTGTTTGTCTTTTGAGTGCATAAGTGTCGCATTTAATCTGCAAAATGATTCTTGAAGTAGCCTAATGGTTTTAACACGATCAAGACGTAATATTCAGAGCATAAATCAGAACGTGAAAAAACTATTTTAGTGCAAAATATTCATCCAAAGTAGAACTTCTTAAGTTGTGAGAATCCTGAGGGTTAATAATAAATAAAAAAAACTGTTATCCGTTTCTCCAACCAAGTTTCAGTTTTTTTCCTAAATAAGCATCAATGACAGATATTAAGTTGCAGAAGCATGTGGAACAGACTAGACTTAATGTGACTCACTCACTGTAGTGCGAGATCTTAAAATGAGGAATTCTTTGTGAGCCGATGGTGGGAAAGCAGGTCTATTAACAAGGATGAAGATATATTACGAGAGGAGAATTTTTATTTGATTCAGTCACACTGTCACAACTGGATCTATCAGTTTGTAGCCAGGGCAACAAACTTAGGCAAACAAGAGCCTACTGAGGGAGTCAGATAATGCAAACTCAGCAAGAGGATCAATAAGCCTTTAAATGTCAGCAGAGGGAGAGTCACTGTCACTGAATGGATTATGGCTTTGCTTCAGACATAATGAAATATTCACCTCTTCGAAGATCTATATCAGTGTAAATAAACAGTGACAGGAAAACCTACAGAGCTGTTGGGGAAGCTGCTGAATAATGGTCCAAAAAAAAAAAAAAAAAAAACAACCAAAAAAAAAAAAAAAAACCCTTGGGTAACATCAGTTATGAGCTGTGGACTCTGAACTGAGAGCATCATAAAGCACCGACAGACATCATCTTGAACTCCCCGTGTGCGGCAGAGGCAGTAAAGGTGATAATGAGCACTACAGCTGTGCACAATTCAATATTAGTCACGCATTTACTATTAAAAAAAAGCAAACGTGCAACCTCAGAGTTCATCAATAATGGGCGGGGAGATAGGATACCCTGAACTGCAGCCTGTCCTTTAAAAATCCCTACCTCTTCCTCAGTTGCTATGGTAACCAGAGCAGTGGGTGACGGGTGGAAGCTGGGTGGGTGGGTGATTTAATGTAAGCCCCGTCTACCACACGTTACCCTGCTTTTTAATCTGCTTGGGCTGTTTATAGGGGAGAAAATAGGATTGTCTCTCTAATTCAGCTGACAAAAACAAAACCATTAAGGATTACAGGCTAAAATCTAGTTTGCCATCACGTAGCGGAACCGTGAAATCCTGCTGAATTACAAAGCTTTTAGTGCTCTGTTGTGCATCAGTGTGTGGAGTATTTACAGGCGACATAGGGGTGCATAAATGGAAGCCGAGGGAGTCGAGAATGGAACCTGAGAAGGATGACAGGAAATGGGCGAGAGGAGAATGAGCAGACCCCTCTGTGCTCAAGGTGACTTTCCTTTTCATTGACCTGATTATGTGCACTCCGCCCCATCATGAAAGAAAAAAAAAAAAAAAAAAAAGTGTGCTGTGCGCTCGTTCTCTCTGTCTCACTTGACACTGATAACGGGCTGCATTCGCCAAACCGCAGAGAAGAGCTAGTGGGAGGTCGCAGTCTGTAGCCTGTGTGTGTGAACATATTTCCAACACCACCTCACCCTCTCCAGAACAGCCTTGTCATTAGGGGGCATTCCCCACATACAGAGCTTCTCACCACAAAATCAGCCCCAGGGCCCGGTTAGAGCACCCCATCATCCTCCCCCTTCTCCCCACGGTTACTACGGCAACACGTTCATCCTCCCCACCCCAATGCACACACATGGCACCTCCTAATTAGATAGACATGACACAATCACCTACGTCTTAGTAAGTGAAATCCAGCTTTTATCCTGGGGAATGATAAAGCAGACCAGTAACCCTGACTCCCCTTGCGAGCACACACAGACCCCGATAGCCTTGGACTATCTACTAGTCACATGTGTCTACACACAAACGCATTCCAATCTGTAGATAGCCGGCTTCTGCTCATGCACTCCTTCTGTCTTCATTTGATTAACCAGCAGTGCACAGATTCATCGAGCTTGGCTTACCCTGTCCAGGACTGCGCTTGCATTCCCTTTATATCCTTAGTGCTCTGCAGTATCCAGCTTTTTGCACTGTCGACAAAAATAATGATGCTTGCCTTGAAGGTAGCATGCAGCGGGGCATTTCTTGCACAAGGTACGTATTCCACACAGGCTCAGAGTGGGTAGTAACCACCTTGCAGTCCAGATGGCTGCCAAAAATCTGAGGAAAATCCCAGCAGCAGTTGGGTGCAAGGCAAACTAGGGATAAACCGGCTGTGTGGCAGGAGCTGCTGTTTGAGATCATGCAACAAGCAACCAGCTGGCCGGCGAGAACTTCTCTGTCCACAGCAGGCAGCGTATCCACTCACTGCCTATCCTCCTTCACTGTCGTCTTCCTCTGCAGAATGCCGTGGGGGCAGAGGGGACAGGCACAGATGTTACTGGCTCCAGGCCACACCCCTTTTCAACACTCGCCGTCCTAATAGGATGCAGCCGAGCCGTGGCCGCCGCCCAGCTCACCCCCTCCCCCCTCCTCAGGCTTCGGACAACTTATTTAGGGTTTGTTTGGAGAAGGTCTGCTTGGAGAGCTGCAGGAGAACAACAACACTAAGGTGCATAGACTTTTAGTGGTGCAGGCAGTAGGAGTGTGCCATGAGTATTCACCAAAAAACTTTACAATTATAGCATCAACTGAGGATAAAATAAAGTGTTTAAACTCTTCCGGTCTTTTTAAACACCTTCAGTTTAATCATTTCAAAATGCTGCAAAGGATTTGTACTTTTGCTTGCCAAAGATGAGGCAACTGACAAAATATCAGAGGATGTTAATCTAAACAATTCCAAACACTTCCAACATGATTTACAGCTCAGGTATCACTCCAGCATCTCAGCTAATTACTGACAACCAACATTCATAACAATTCCTAAAGTACGCCGTCTTTGCTCTGTGGACACAGTAAGGAATAAAGACATCTGATAAATTGATGTGAATTAGATAGGTAAAGTTACCAGAAACTTTTGTTTTTCATTTCACCTCCCTGCACCTACTCATGTTAACCGTCTAGAGACAGAATTATCATTAGTCACCAATATGCTGTTTTAGAGGAAAAATACAAGATAGCCATAAAATAAATGTGACAGCTGTACAATTAAATACAACAAACCAGAAAAGCAATGCAATGTCATATTTAAGATGCCTGAATGTTACAAGCTGTGTCAGAGAGGTGCCAATTCAACTCTGCAGTCACCTTTTAGACCATATAATCCACAGTAATTACTGCTTTCTCTATCTTTGTACATACAGAAGGTGAGAAAATCAGACATGTTCTCATAAGACGATGTTTGCCATCTATCTGACTCAGAGCCCGCCGGTTTTCCATACAGGTGTTGACAAAAAATGTCATCTACGTGTCATTAATTTCCTGTGTTACTGAGGTGTGTCACAACAGCGATGATAATCCAGCTAAAAAGACGTCATAAAGCTTTTGTTGGATGTTTCATTATACAACACTCACCCAATCATCATGGTTTAAAAGAAATGTGAAGCATATATCCTGTGGCTAAGATAGGAAATTCTGGACTTGGAGATTTCTCTGCCTAAAGGAAGTCACAAATCAAACCTTAAAAGCTGAATTCACCATTTCCTCAACAGCTGTGAGTGAAAACTCAGCAATAACCAGTATTAAAATAAGTACTCTCTTCATCTCTTTTCCAAAAGGGTCATACATTTTCTTTACATGAGAATGCCTTTTAAAGCCAACATCATTTCCCATGATTTGTGGGTTATTAAAAGTTCAAAGTCTTCAAACAGCTGCCTCCTTCTGCAATCTGAAGATGCCAACGTGTAAAGTCGCCTGCAGCTTTAAGATTTCTGGTCTACCTCAAGTCACATGTTACTGATATAACTCTTCTGAAGCATTAGCCATCCGCCAATTTTTATATTTCTGTACTTGAGCCTGCGTTGTTGATCCAAATGAGTGGGCTTGTGGGAAAGGGTTTATCTCAACAGAACTGGTGTTACAGACATCAGTGGCGATCCACGCCGGTGCAGTCATGAATAGATAACACTGGAAGCTGTACAGTCCTGGGTAGCTGCCTCTGAAAAGAATGTCATGCAGCTGGAATAACAGACAGGTCCTGTTCCCATGGAGGGCTTCTGTTCTGGTGGGATGGATTGGCCGTGTCAATAACAACCATGACTGGTGTTTTGGTGACCAGGGGCCACAGGTACATGTAACAGAAAATGAATGACCAAAAAGTGACATTTTCATGGATAATTGCCTGTTATTACAGTGCTGTGTTGAAAGTCAAGTCAAATATATCAGTTAATAATATGCCATTACTGTGTGAACACTTTCTCTCTTTACTGAACTTGTGTTAATTAACAAGAATTGAAGGGCAGGTAAATCCATGTTTGTTTTTTAACAGGAAATACCTTTTTTTTTTAAAGTATGACAGTATTGTGTGTAAAGCCACTAGAATCTGGATATCAGACTGCAATACGTCAACACGGAAGTTGAGCATGAAAATCTAATTAACTGCAGATTGTAGATGACCCTGACAAGTTTAACTGTGATTACAAGCTTGTTGACAAAATGTCCTTGCATATAGCAGCAAAAAAAAAGACTTTTGGTGATGTGTTAATCATTATACTTTTGGTGTGAAAAACAAGATTTGTCGAAAACCATACACATAGTAAACTAAGGAAGTCTGTTGGTAAAGAAATCAGGAAAAAAAAAAGCTTGAAATTAAGTGTCACTAAGTGATGTTATTAACAACAACACGGTCCTGCTCCATAGTAATGACATGTACAACTTCAATAACCTTAAGTGAATCATGACTGACAGCCCTGGACTGAAAAAACAGTTTTGCAGCCTGCTGCAAAGGAATGTGTGAAGGGTAACGTTATATTACGGTTCGTATCATGTGGTGGAAGGCTACAGGCCTTCACTGTACATATGTTTCATCCAGGGTGGGGCCATATCCATAAATTCCACCCATGCAGCCCTTCCCATGCAGGAGACCCTAACTATCACAAATTAAACGCCAGGATTAAAAAGGGTCCTACCCACCCTCTGAGAGGTCTGTAATTACCCCCTGGAATAGAGGGGTTCACCCCACCCCAGGAGGGATGCTCAGTTTTATGCATCCAATAACATAAAACAACTGCACAGATCAAAAGGAAACATTGAAAAGTGTAACAAAAGACAACATCTATTTGCTGAAAAAAAGGCAGTGGATTGATGGCTATTCTTTGGAAAATAAATTAATAAAGTATAACACCAGACAATTCTGTCGACATTTTTCACAAAGACTTAACACCTATAAAACTTGAGACCTCCTTTATTCTCAGGATTCACTTGAAATCTATACATGCAAGATAAAGATTGAAAGAACTTCCCAAATGAGGCACTGCTGCAAAAGTATTCTAAAGTGAAAGGCTGCAGCTGCAGTGAACGTGCTTGTAACGGATTGACAGAATTTGAGGGTTAAAAGACTGTAGCTTAACTTGTTGATCCCTCCAGATGTAGGTCAAACTCTCTGTGCTGAGAAATCAGTGGTTACGCTTTTCCAGCTACATGATAAGAGAGAGGAGGCAGCAAGGAGCAAACTGCAGCAGTGGTGGCATATAAACAAACAAACAAATCAAATAGAGTAACAGTAATCCATCTTAATCCAATCAGGACCCTGTCTGCTGAGGGTGAAGACAGCTTCAAAGCACAGACAGCCTGTGAGCTAATGTGACACACCGAACCTATGAGAAAAGGTCTGAGGTCTCGGCCTTATATTTGACCGCAAACATGGATGAGAGTTTGGCTTAACACTCGCTGAACACATGACTGAAGCCTGAGGTGAATCTGTGCCAGCATATGCCACCATGTTGCATCGTGAGATGGTTGAGTTGCAAGCTGCTTATCTTAAAGTCTGTCAAGACGTCCGCAGAGAAAAACAGGAGACAAGGAGCATGGCAGCTAAATACTGAAGCCATGAAAAATCAGCCGAGAAGCTCAAGCCACTGTATGAAACAGCATAAAAGGATGTTTGGGGACGTTAACAAGGACACCTGCTGTTTAACAGGATCGACCTGACAGCTTCTGCCCTTTGGCGTCCCAGCTATCAACAGTGCAAAGCGCAGTGCTGGAACACAAACAACACTGTTCAGGGTAGCAGTACACTTACTTAACCTAGAAACGGGGCCGAATGCCATGGTTGTTTTGTATAGATCAGTCAATGACATAGATCGTTGTAAAACATGAGCTGTGAACCACCACTAAAGAAACCTTTATTTTTGTGTATTAGAATCTGACAAATGAACACAATGAATGAAATTGTTTAGATCTTAAAATGGTGAAAGTTAGAGAAAAGTAAGGGAGACTGAGGAGGACAATGGTCATCGCTAAAAGTTGTAACACAATCATGTCTGAGGGACATTTAACTGTTGATGCAGCTGGTTCCGTCTGAATATGTGGTTGTTTTGACGACTTCTCTACAGTAATGGTATCACACAGATACGTTATACTGTGGGAACCTACTTGACATTGCAGCAGCCCAAACTCTGCCTGAGGAGTTGAGGACATCTTCTGTTTCTGTATACTAGTGTTTCAGAAAACCATAAAACATTTTTATCTGCTACACGTCCAGAATGGAATAAAGTCTCATTTTCATGTGAGATGCAGATAAAGTTCTTTATGGATGGCAAAGAAACAACAGCTCTTTTTTTTTAAACAATCACAAACTCTACATGGTCAAGTAGACTGTGTGACTCACATTACGAGCTACAATAATGCAGATTCAGTTAACTGGAAATGACATTACCATGGTAAAAATACCAAAGTCAGGCATACAAATGACAAAGAAACCAAGAACACAAAGCGTACATTTATTTTCATATTAAAGAGAAGATTTACTTGAATCAAGGAAGCATAACACGTTAATTTCATCTATGATCAGGCCCAAACAATTATATTCCTCCAACTCTCAAACTTTCTCATAGAGCTGCGGTGTTGTCAGCCCCGAAGGAGTAATACCATTTAATAAGAGGGGGAAAAAAAATCAAATAAAAGTTATAGCCTAAACATATTTTTCTGTCCTTGCTCTCCCGAACAACAACGTGTCAGAACTTGAGTGTGCCTTCAGGAAGGCGGGGCAGCATTTTGAGAGCAGGATAAAGCATGCCGTGCTCGGGCACAGTCTGCAGCTCAATCTGATATGAGTCTGCTGCTTTCAAGGCCTAGTGTGTACGATTTGTTTGGGTTCCGACAAGAAAAACTTGCCATAAAGTTTATTCCTTCAAAGAATAAACTCAACAGGATGGGGACCGTGTGCTATATGCCACTCCTACAAGGGTCCATTGTTTACTTTTTACAACTGTAACATATATGCCCAGACTTAAAATCAAAACGGACACTGTAAAAACTGATACCATCACACTGTAATAACATTGTCTGACATCCACACCAAAATAAACCCTATGTTTTGGTTCCTTTTGAGCTTTAGATCAGACGATAATGTCTACAGTTACCTTTTGTATCTTTTTAGATTAATCTTCTTTGTACATACACCGAGAAGAAGATGATCCAATTGCTTTACAATGTCTACTTATCTAATATTTAAATTTGAAGTGCACCTTAAGGAAGGACCGAAAATACAATTTCGTTGTTCTGTAAACATGTTTATTGTAACAATGACAATAAAGAAAGTCTAAGTCTAAGTCTAAGTCTAAGTCTTGTAGAATTCAGTTAAAAAAAGCTTCTACACATGCCAAGTTGCATTAGATTTACTGAGCATGTGTCAGCGCTCAGTGACTGGCTCATTTTTACTATAACTACATGTAATGACGAGTGCACAAACTTTGCTGTTAGATAAAATGCTGGCATTAGACCAGCTGGAATCCCTGGAAACTATTCCTAATTTAAATAACCAAATTACCATTCGGGGGTTTACAGACACACCAAAACTGCAAACTCAGACAAAACTCATTTCCTGCATCTCTGCTTTGGGAATTAACATTAATAATGTGACCGAGACAAAGGGGAGAGAGGCGTGCAAGGATTGAAACATGAATCCCATTTGGCCTGTAAAACCACATCCCACCCTCCTAGACCAACATCATCTTGGTTATGGGACTCCCCCTCACCCACACACACACACACACACATCCCAAACAGACACACGAAGGACAAGACCCACATGCTCTCTTTGTTTGAAGCGCCGCACAGCTATACTTTTTCCACATCTTGCGGCTGAGGCTCACAAGTGATTAATTTCAAGCTCATTGTCATGATAATTTGAGGTTTGCCTCAATTGTCTTGTTCTTGCATTAAAATGTCACTGAAACTTCCTAATATACCCACCAAAAATCACTAAGTAGCTGAGAAAACTATTAATTACCAGTTATAGGAGCTGAAAAACTTGGTGTGCTTAAAAATGCTTATTTCAATTAGAAACAAATCCAGGACACTCACCAATAATAATAATAATAATAATAATAATAGCCTTTACCATGTGATATGTCATATTGTGTTACTAAAAACAGGTAGCCTATTGAGAGTAGGCAATATAACTGAATATTTGTGAAACCTTCTAGTATACAACCAGTGCTGTATTGTAAATATTGTCCATATAAATTCTTCACCACTTTTTGCATCCTAAAAAAAGAGCCCATCTCAGAGAGCATAAGAAGTAGCACAGCTCATACCGTGCTCTCCAGAGTACATCTGCAATAAGTTCGTATTGGCCCAAAATATAATTTCATAGGTCACCCAGTTCTAGATTTAGAACCATAAGACTGCAGATCAAGGCTTGTTCCTCTGGAGGGAGATAAGTCTGTGCTGTAAAGCAGTGACTGGGCAGGAGGACTCAGATGCAACATTTTCCAGCACGTTGATTTACAGCTAGTCCCAATTGAAGACTCACTAGATTTCAGATGTTCATTTGACTGTAACAACAACGCAAAGGTGATGCATGGCACCTGCCGTGTTTCACATCTGGTTTCATGTACAGACCTCACATCATCAAGTGGCTGTAGCGGTTATTACTCATAAAATCAAGGACCACGAAGGTTCCATTACTCACTACACAGTCTGAGAGCAGTCAGCCCAAAGCCCATTAATTAAAAGTCTGACATCGCCACACGGTTGAGCTGGAAACAGGGTTCATCGCTCTTTCACCTCCAAACAATCAGGAAGGTCAAGAGTCAGTGGTCTTGGGCGGGGAAAAATAGTACGTAGACTCTGGGAGGATATCGACATGCATCTGCCAACAAAATGTCCAACACATATTTGTGATTTAACTGAAAAAATATCAAGAAGAAAAATGTAACAAAAATTAAATTACTTTAGTCCAATATGTTGTCATGTCATCCTTATGATCCACAGATTATTCCTCTAAACTATTAAACGCGATTGCACGCTACATGACAGGTCTCATCTTGTAATCTGGTTGGAAAGTGGATTGTCAGTGAAATAAGTAAGGGTAGCTACACTAAATATAATGACATGATTATTTTAGCTTGGAGGTTTAATAATAAAAAAAATATTTAAACAAAACATTTTACGAGAATAGGGATGGTCTGTGTTTCATGCAAGGTAGCCGCCCCCATAATGTGCCTCCATATGCCTCCATCAACTGGAGATTAGAGGATAAAATGAGCTCAATGTTTAGATCTGATACTGTACTGAGCTGGGGATTTCAAGCTTGTCATGAAATCCTCAAACAATCCACAAAATGTGAAGCTATATCTTGGGTGTGTCCAACAATGATCATCTAAGCCCAGCTGTCCCAAAAGTGAGGACAAGTGCAAAGCCAGGCCAGACTGGGGGCAGGGTGTGGCATGGCAGGGGTGCCATAGTGACAGAGCAGGCCTCAGCAAAGAAGGGATGCTAAATGAAGCCATTGTCTGGCCCAAGTGAAGCACACTGCACAAAGAATGGCACATTCAAACAGTTATACAAGCCTATTGTTGTGGATGGCCAGCAAAGGGGCTGCAGGTCCACGGTTTATCCCACAGGATCCATTGCACATCATACATACAACTCCATCTGGAACCGACCAACTCAGAGCCTTTTTGGGGATTTTACACGTCACTAAAACTGAAAATATCAGTGGAAGAAGTGGACTGATTCTCGAGCATCTTAAGTTATGAATGACTTGAAAATGTTGAGCTGTTTGATCTAAAAATAGAAACAGACGACCAGACCAAAACTCATCTGTTGTTTCAAGCATCAACTTTAACTCCAACAACACTGGTCACAGTGGCCTTATACACAGAGAGAGATGGTAAAAAAAGAAGGGCTGCGTAATATATCGAAAAAAATATCATTATCATAATAACACAGTGTGCAATATTCAGATCGCAAAAACGTGTAATCATTTATTTTCTTTTTTTCCCCCCATGAACTTTCTGTGTCACACACCATGGGGGTACCAGAGTGGGTTTTTCTATCACTGTAACATACTTTTTTTTTCTGACAAAAATACTGAAGTCATGTTACTGCTGCTGCAGAATGCAAGTTCAGTTATTAATGTCGAAAAGATAGGACAACTTTGGCCAAGGGTTGAGCACTTGTATTTAAATATGTTATTACTAAACCAGGCAATCAATTGAATATTACTTTATTAAAAGTCTGAGGTAAATGGTGGTACTCAGGCATTTTTGTTATTATGAAATACATCCATGACATTTACACATGGCTACATGTGAAGAAAAGGACAAATATTTGCCGATGTTTGTGTTTGAAGGTCTATAGTTGCAGCATTACCATGTTCTTGGACAGAATTGTATCATTGATTATAGCACTTCAGTATTTTTTTCTTAAATTATACATAATTGACTCAGCATACAAACAATTGGCTCATTTCAACATTGTTGAGGAATATTTTTCGTGATGGATGAAACAGGAACAGGAAATAATGCCATATCATCATTATTAAAATGCTGCACACCTATTGCATATCATAACTTTTGACAATATTGTGCAGCCCTAGTAAGAAGACTACAGAGAAACCAGGGAAAGGGGTTTGACGAAGAGTAAAGCATCAAGGCAATGGTATGGTAAGATAACTAATTAAAACATTAGTATCTCTGTGGCTATATAAATTATTCAAATAAACAACTACACATAATCATTACCAAAACAATTCAGAGGAAGTAAACTATACGTTTTACAGTCAGATGAAGGACACAACCTTCTATCATTACAGTAATAAAACAATAATAAAACATATCAGCAGATGATGTTAAGAAGTCAAATGGGATATTGGGAGTTGTCTTTTTTTTTCAATTATTAATGTAAATCTCAGAAGTATGTTTACAGACAAGATGTTACACTGTCTGAGGCATACATATAATATAAAATATTGGTCTGGTTGTTTTTAGACACATTAATGCAGAAATGATGAAGGTTAGTAAAAGGCACAACAGCGGGGAGGTCGTCATGGGTGTGTCGTTCCACACCTGCCTCTGCACATTAATGACACCACAACATCTAGAGAGCTCCCTGACATATGGTGGTCTCAGCTGTGTTACGACCACTCCTAAATGACATCCGCTGTTGAAAAAATAATTACACCACACCTCCCCCTTGTTGTTGATGCAGTCATTTACTTGTTCACATTGTAGTCCTTAATGTGAGCCAACGAGGGAGGCTGGGGCACTACCCCTTCACTGCTGTGAAACTTTACACTCAGTTCATTAACCCACTTACCCAAGAGGGCTTTGGGAGTGTTTATGCGTGCCGACAGATAGAGGACCAGGTACAATACACTGCCACTGTGTAATGGACTATAGGAATGGGATGTTGATGCTTAGCTTGTGTTTTCCGAGAACAGAAGGGGCACTCTGCCAGTTTTCATGAATGAGATCAAGACAATGGCTATCTTATCAACTCATCCGTCATGAATACTCGACAGTGCTCTTGGTGCCAAATGGCACAACCTGATTTTCTTTTATCATGGGGATTAATAGGACAAGTTAAGGATGTTAGCTGATTTTAATCATAGTTTAAAGGATGTTGTTACATCTATGGCTACAGCTAATTGACATATATCATGTGATGATTAAAAACTGACTAAGAAATGACATAATCTGTTGTTTATTTTGTTGTTCTACAAATTGCACTCTTTATGGCCATAAACTTTGTCTTCTTCATGTTACAGATACAACTAGAAAAGCACTCTGAGAGCGCAGACCTCCGCCAAGGTAGACACCCCCCCACACACACCCAGACCACCACCAAAATGTAATTATTTCCAGATCTCCTCATTACCAACCTACCCTGAAAAAGTCATTAAACTCCATCCATTAGTTTTTGAGTTATTTTGCTAACTAACAGACAGACAGAAAAATCTGGCAAAGACATAACCTCCTTGGCAGAGGTAAAGATAAGTGAGTGTGAATGACACACAGACCATCATTACAATTAGAAGATGGACAAGGCAGAGAAGTTGAGTTGTACCTGAAAGAGGGGTCTGGACTCCTACTTCATTATGACATAACATTACTGTGTCCAGTACTGAAATAAAATGACACTGTTATCAGGTCATGACCTTTTGTTCATATAGCACAGCCCTACAGGGACATTACTGCTTTGTATTCTTCCACATGATGACAAATGATGTCCCAAAATGCTGTAACATATGATGTGCAAGGACAAAGCATCTTATATCCTCACAGGTAAAATGGACAAATGCTGCAGCAAATTTCACCACGGACTACTGTCTTTGACATCTCCCAACAGCAGAGCAGTATGTTCATGTCTATAATAACAGAGGCATGACATGAAACATCAACAAATCTAGCACCAACAAATTCTTTCTGTTGCTGAAGCCTGTGCTTGTGTAGATGAAGCAACTCCAATGTACAACATGGATAATAGGTCCTGAAGTCCATAAGTCCTGAAGATAACAACCATCAAAAGGTGTCCAATAAGCAGAACTAATGTTTTATTTGACTGCAAATGTACTATACAATGAATATGATATTTGCTCATCTGTCAAACAAGACAAGACTTGGAGCAAGGAAACACATTCACTACCAATGGTGAGGTTAATGTAAACCACACTAGCACAACGGTTACACTTAGGTTGCAACAGACAGATAAACCCAACACTATGAATTGCATTAAAGGACCTCTGGTTTAACCAACCTCTGCAGGTTATCTCTGGCTGATAATTACAGGCAGCTATTTTTTAATAGAGGCTTAACACAAAAATCACCTGAGTACGTACTTATGACTCAATCATCTGCAATATGCTCAGAAAAACAAGACACGTAATTCAAATATCTGTAGTCAACCACCTCCCTGTCTGCACAATGTGGACAAAATAACAGCATGGTACAGCATGTAAGGCTTCAGCAGTGTTTACAGTGAAAACATGTTTGCAGATCACACCATAGTAAGGAAAAGCCCTTTCACAAGGCAGCAGCCCATTACAAGCACATACAGGCCCTTCAGTGATTTAGAGCATTTTAATTCTCGGGAATGCAAGACTTTTCTGATAAGCACCCAACTTGGAATAAGCCTAGCTCCGGAACGATTACACTGATTATCTGTGTGTTTTGCCCTCTGACCTCAACAGTTACTCTATGGATTTTAGAAGTGAGTCATTCAACTTTTCAGCAAAAGTTTAAAGACTTACTAGCCCCTAAAGACCTATTTAGATCCTCTCTAGGCCCCTGCCTGTGTGGCCTATATGCAGAGCTGACCCAGGTCCCACTGAAGCCTTATGTAGACCCCCTCTAGGCCTCTGAAGCCTTATGTAGACCCCCTCTAGGCCTCTGAAGCCTTATGTAGACGCCCTCTAGGCCTATGAAACCTTAATTAGACGCCCTCTAGGCCCCTGAAGCCTTTTTTAGACCCTCTCTAGGCCTCTGAAGCCTTATTTAGACCCTCTCTAGGCCTCTGAAGCCTTATTTAGACCCTCTCTAGGCCTCTGAAGCCTTATGTAGATGCCCTCTAGGCCTATGAAACCTTATTTAGACCCCCTCTAGGCCTATGAAGCCTTATTTAGACCCCCTCTAGGACCCTGACGCTTTATTTACACTCTCTCTAGGCCCCTGTCTGTGTGGCCTATATGCAGAGCTGACCATGGTTCCACTGAAGTCTTATTTTGACCCTCTCTAGGCTGCTGGGGCCTTATTTAGACCCTCTTTAGCTACATATGATTATTAACATAGATATTATATGCCTGAAAAGAACAGAGGGTGTCCTATATGAGGACAAAACATCAAACCAACTATTCAAGCATGACAACTGTACAATACACAAGAATGTGTAAAATATCAAGTCAGCAGCACAACAAATGGGTAACTGTCCCATTGCATTTTACACACAAACATTTTTAGAGCATACTTGCATACATACATAATACATGGGGGACAACCATGGTAGAAAGTAGAAAATGATCAGAATGTTGAAGAAATAGCAGCAAGTAGACCTATATTATTACTAGGTTTGACTGGAGGTCAATATCCATCTCTTTGTCATTCTTAAATTTCCAGTGCTGGTCAGGAATATACGTGATTCTTGACTTACATAGCTCTCAAAGATACTAATGATTAATGATTCATAACTTTCATCATTCCTACCCACATATTTCATCAAGAATAAACTACTGTGATAGAAAAATGATAACATTTTCTTTTCTGGAAAACATTCTTCTGTTATGAAGTGAATGTCATCTGAAAGATAAATGTTTAAATTGGTGAGTTCACATATTGTGCAGTGTATAACACCAAAATATGTATTTGTAATTAATGCAAGGTGCTAATAAAGGAAGTCTATGCTCACTAACTATCTCCATCTCTAGAAACAGTGCAAAGAAGAAACTCACTAATTTGTTCCATCTCTAAAACCTGAGCATGCAATGTTATGTGTTTGACATAAGCTCCCCAGAAAGACAATAATCAGAATACTCTGAAATCAATGGGGGCAAATTCCTGCAAAATGACATGATAAAATACATTGTAAGTGAGACAATATGAATAATAACAATAATAAAAAAGAACACCTCTGGAGACACCAGGCTGAACATTTACTATACAGGATGTCATGACTAGAAAGCTTTTTTTTTTCTAAAGACACAAATATGAGTCCCATCCCTCCAATCCTGGTTTAAAAATCGTTCGTCTTTTAGTAGCAGATTAAATTATTCATGAACAGACTGCTGCTCCAGTTGGAAAGCTCCGTTTTCTCCACACACCGAAGTGACAAAACAAAAACATTTCGCAAAACACACACATATGTCATTTGACTCCGCTTTGAACCCGGTTTATGTCATTACTTCTCTGTGGTGAAGCTAGGGGAATTCAGCTTCAGCTCACGGGGAACTCGCCACATCAACACGGATCATGGCCGTTGTGTTGACTGGCCACACTGGGTACGGAGGTCACCATCACCGCACCGCTATCAAACCGACCCGGTGTGTGTTTGTGTATGTGTGTGTGTGTGCGGTCTCGCGCGGGTATTGTTTCAAACTTCACTTCAAATAACTTTCTTACCTCGACACGTTGTACATTTTCCTCCACAAGTCTATCCGCAACTTCATCCAGTTGGTGAATAAGTAAAGCGACAGAAAAGACCCGGTGTCCAGACGGCAGGGAGATGATTAAACCGACTGGTTGGTCCGAGGTGGCTGTGATGTCATTCCGTTTACTCCAGCTCGTAACGCGCATGCGCCATTCATTATCAATACATTGCCTTATGGGTATTGTAGTGGTAGATGATACAAACGTCGCAGTTGACGGAAATGACAAATATCAGTGTCAAAAAGTGACCGTTTACTTTGTGGTTGTATTGAACAACTATGAATTATGATTACATGGTTATAAATACCTTGGCAAATATTTAGACAGAAACATCTAAACATCAAATAATAGACATTACAAGAGTTTTTGACTATTAAGGTTTCATGCAATTTTAAATGACATCTATGACAGTAAGAGACTGGTATTTTCGCTGATGATTAATTATTCCGTTATTTTCCTGATTCATTGAAATGTCAAAGTGATTATTAAATATCAAAATATAAATTTCATAGTCAAAAACGTATTTAAGAGTGAAGAGAAGTACAACATTCATCACAAAACAAACTCACAATATAATATAAACGTTAAATATATGAAAATACACTATATCAGCCATGTGAGATAAAATAATAACTGCAGTATTAATGATAATATACATTTGTCTTCTTTCTTTATTAATCAATGCACACTATTGACTTTCAATGTTTTATTGTTGTAATTGATTTGACATTTAAAGTGAGAACATTTTATCCTAGTTTTAAATGGCTTACCTGCAATGTGGAGAAAAGTTTGAACTCAAATTAAGAAACAGCGACTGGGAAATAATGCTTTGGAATTTATCTTAACAATTATCTACTGCTTAGTTATTTTTTCAGCAATCATGTTAGTATCCTTATTATCCTCAAAGACTCTGGTGAAACATGAGTCCTCATGGATAAGGGTTTGGCGCCCTCTGCTGGTGTAAAATATAAAATACAAATATAGAAATGTCTCCTGACAAGCCAGTTTACCTTGATATTGTCTTTTCATTTCCCTGTGCTGAACATTTATTACCTATTCCAATTTGCCTCCCAGGTAAGAAATATTTTACATTTATTTCAATGTGTGGTTAACAGTTAATTATAGAATGAAGACAAAGGGGATAACCTATATTGAAATCAGTGAAAACTCTTACTGCCACAAAAGTAGACAGACATATTATCACTTTTAAGATGATAATTAAAATGGTAAATAAGAATAAAAATCATTTTCTAATGCTTGGTAATATGGGCAAATATAGACATGAATTCTGATCATCATATTTAATCCTCAGTGTTAATTGCATGGTATCATTATAGTTATGTGGTAATGTTAGCATCGATATCCCAGATTGTGATGTAGCTCAAACAACAAACTGATAAGTTATGATAAGTATAAACATCAAAGTAAAAAAAAAAAAAAAAATCAAAAATCAAAAATAAAAGCTAACATTGGTCATGCCAGAGCTTCTGTTTTATTTTTCACCATTTACAGAATTTAATGTGAGTACAGCATTTTTTATACAGAAAGCCCACTTGTCCATACAGCAAACAGACATAGAACACATCTCTTCACACTATGTACAGTTTTAAGCCATGGTAAAGCCTGAGCCACTTGGCATAATACTCATTCACTCAAGGTTCAGAACAAGTTGATGGACTCCAGATGTTCAGCAATGTGATAGATAACACATGTATCAGTGTTACTGGTGTGGTGTATACCTGAAAAAAGGAGGTGGGGGGGGGGGGGCAGCTACAAAAGCAAGTAGAGGACATATTCAGGATTGTCTGAGGCTGAGGCTTAAGTTTTCCATTTCAGACACAATAATCACTGTTTCTTCTGTCAATAACTCATGCCCATAGGTGAAAGTGTTTTAAATCTGGGCCGCACTGGTGTTTGGTTCACCACCCAAATGAATGTGATGTCTATACAGAGCAAAAATAGAAATATGATCACTAGTTTAGTGGTGGAACAGTGTCAGCAGCACCATGTTGGTCCTGAGATTAAGTGTTTCAAGTGGAGACTGCAACAGCCCTAAAAAAAAAAAAAAAATAAAGTAACTGTGACGTTACAGTCAGAATTTAAAAAAAAAAAAAAAGTTTGTGACTTTGAAAATATGGAGGTCATTACAACTGACTGATAACTTTGTCTGGTGGGTAAACAGACTTCACAAGATGGCTTTGGTTGATGATTACAGGATTTTGTCAAAAGTGCAAGGTCTGGGTTTCATTTAACATTTGAAACTTCTCCTTTTCATACAGACAGATAAGCTTCTGTGTCTCCTTTCCATATTGTTAAGTCATTCAGTTCAACTATGGGTTATTGAAGTGATGTCCAACCTATTCGTAATGCAAGAACTAATTAAAACCAAAACCGTAAATACCAGAGACTTTAAGAAAACAGAGAATCCTACTCCAAATACAACGAAAACTTTGTGGACAAAAGGTCAAATTTTGCCTCTTGAAAAATGGAAATCAACTTTATTTACTAAATGCTATCCCTCTTATTCTTTAAGCACAATCTCTTTCACATGTCTCCATAGAAACTATACAGATACAACCTCCAAATATTTGGCAGACTATTTTGGTGAATCAAAATACTCTTGGTTTGTGATTTTCAGACCTCTCAAAAATATGGACTCGACAGGTCTATTCAGGTTACTCATTCAAGTAGGATTTCAACAAAGCTTAGTACATAAATCATGTCACACAAAAAGGATAATGGTACAAACCCTCATTTAAAATTAGTGCTCGTTATAGTTTATTATTGTCTTTGCTACACACCCACAATACTTGTCCTTAAAAACTGTAGTTTCTGAACAAATGATGCTGAAAATAAACCCTTGCAATCACATATATAATACGTGTGAAAGGTGAATTGTGAACTTTGTATCTAGATTTATTTGTAGTAGTTTAACTGGAGGAAACCAATGAGGTTTTACATTAAGTTTAGTTCAGACTGAAAGATGTTTTTAATACTAAAGATTAAAAAAAAAAAATCCTTTGTTCTCTCTTTCTATAACCATTTTCTACTCTTTGTCTCAATGGATTTTAACCTGTACTTTTTAGATCTACTATTTTCTTTGGTGGTTAGATAACACGAATAATTCCTGGCAGACAATCAAATTAGGATTAAAATTACTTGGGATTCTTTGACATAAAAAACAATTTAATTACACTGGTAAAATAGGCAGATTCTCACCCTCAAATATGATATTCCACTTTCAAAGTAGTTACATGTAAACCAATTATGGGGATGGAGATGGTGTAACACTGCCAAGAAATACTCAGTCTTCATGTGGATGTCTGATACAAAGCTGACACTGAATTGGGGTAAAATGAAGTGGGGACAATGACAGAGCAATAGATTGAAAGGTAGGGAGATCAGGATGGAGTGGTTTAAGAGATTTCCACATCAGGAGTGCTTTTTGTTTCACTGTGTGTGCAAGTGTAAATGTCTTCATCAGTTTGGTGCCCAGTGGTTCAGAGACAGGGAATGGGGTGGGGGGGTGGGGGGGTGGGGGGTTGTGAGAAGCAGAAGACTAGGGAGGCTATGGCCACTGGGAGAAGACGGAGCACCAGGCTCCTTTGTTCTCTGCTCTTGGTTTTGTCACGAGTCCAGCTGGTAGCCAGAAGTCAAGGGAGTGAGATACTACGCCAGTGAGCGCTGGCGAGGTTTGATCCTTGGATAGAGCTGGAAAAAAAAAAAAAAATACATCATTTTATTATGATTAGTTTGAGCTCCCTAGTGTGTTGGTTTTCTTCCTTTGACAAATCTGTTGCTGTTTGGATCAACTATGCACCTCCTCACTTCCTAAACTGTCACTGTATTTCACTATTACAGCGACTGTACATAGCTTCTTTACTTTTGGAAAAATAAATAAATAAATAAATATATCCCTGAAATGCAGTGCGTCAGGGATGTAATGGTTTTGAATGTACCGCCCCCGCGTAAGGTCTTTGGTGTTAATGCGATAACTTTTAAAACTACTAGATTGATTTGTCCTGAATTCGGTGCGCGACAGTAATGCTCAAGGATAGGTACATGAACTGAGTAGATTTTAGACGTCAAAACTTTCAAGATGGCAGAATTTTGTCTGGCCCATAACTTTTGAATGGGTGGACGGATTGCCACCAAATTCAGTGTGCTCATGCTGTAGGTCAGGCACATTAACTTATTCTTTTATATTTTGTATTAATATAGAAGTTTAGGAATGGGTGGACGGGAGTGGTAGAAATGATGGGTGACTGGAAGCATCACGTTTCAGGGTAAATACCTTTAGCAGTCAGAGATGACAGCAAAGGCCTAGTTTATTTTTCTGCTATGTGCTTTTTTATACTTTATTTATACTGTGTTTTAAACTTTGTTTATAACTATTTATGGCTCGATCCCGGACCAGAGTAGAAATTTCGTTCATGTGAACTGGTATGACAAAGTTCCTTGAATCCTTGAATGTACACTTTATTTACTCCTATTCTCATTCAATTTTACCCTTTTTAAAAAAAAAAAGCATGGTATTTACCAATGTGAGAGAGAAACAGTACATTTCATGAATTGACAATAAAAAGTCTTTGATTCATTTCATTTATATGAGATTCAAACTGCAAGAAATTTGGGATATATTTTCTTTTTTAAAAATTTTTATGAGATCTAAATCCCTTTGACTCAGATGGACAATCACTACCTTCATAAAAAATTTATAATGTGATCACAAAATTGAATGCATAATCAAGGAAAAAGTGTGTATAATGCAGGAGTCCACATATCTTTTAAAAAGGACACATATTCACTGCAATAATAGCATATTTCGACACAAAATATACTGGGTTCACAGGATTTCATAATCCCTGTACTTTTCTGCATAAGGTTTAAAAGACATTGTATTGTAACTTGACACAGGTAGTGATGTAATATGAGATGAACATCATCAGCTTGTGCATCCACAGAAGGTAAACTCACTACAAGGGAGAAAAAAAATCCTGCAAGATGATGAAAAATGCAGACAAAAACATCTGCAAAATATAGAGAAAAACAGTACCCCGAGGTCCTACAGGAAATTGGGTTCATCCTATTTTACACCCCATGCAACTGTACGTTGGAACATAAGAGAAAATTCCTGCACTTTTCAAGCACAAACTATTTTAAAAAAGGTTCCTGCTGCAATGATAATAATGTTATGAGAACATAAAGGATATAACAGCCTTGAAAGAGACAGTCTGTTTTACCTGATGTAAACCTGTACAGAAATAACAGCAAAAGTAGGAAAAAAATAGTTACCCCCAGCAGGTTGCGGGGGACATAGCCCTCGTTGTCTTCAAGCCGTGCCCACCACCACTCAGTTTCACTGTCATCCTGCCGTCGCAGAATGGTGATGGCGTCTCCCTCGCTGAACGACAGCTCGTCTGGGTTCTGAGCTTCGTATACCCACAGAGCGTACACCGTCCCTTTGTTCATCACACCCAGCTTCTCCTGGACACCTGCAAATGTAAGCCCAAAGCAGACTGTCAGTACTGCATCTGTAACAAATCAGTATCTTCATCTGCAAATGCTATTCATACCCATACCTTTCAATTGTATTTACCAAAATTTGGAAGGCTTTTCAAAAGAGGAAGCCTTTTTTAAATTTACTGATACGGCTAATACGCACCATAAAGGAACTGTGAACACTGGATGTAGCCCTCCTCCATTTCCTCGCATTTATCTGCAGCAGTTTCCACATCACTAATGGTGCTGGCAAAAATGGCCGCCCCTGATTCAACCAACAACTTGCAGAGATGAACACTGTTGCAGGATGCAGCACAGTGGAGAGGGGTCCTGTTCATGCGAAAAGGAAATATTGGACATGTGAGCAGTTGATGGAAAATGAGCGCAAAAAAAAAAAGAAAAAAAAGAGATGTCTCCGAACTGAGGCGATGGACTCACCATCCATCACTGTCTGCTGCATTGACGTTTACTCCAAAATCGAGCAGGAACTTGACAATGTGGTGATGTCCCGCACACACAGCGTTGTGCAGGGGTGTGATGCCCTCATCATTTGGAGTGCTAGGATTCTCCACCTAGAAGTGAGAGTTTAACGGTCAATCGCACATGCAAAAATACCTTGTAGATATCACAGAAAACAGAAACACGGACCTCATAAATGATCCTCTGGACGAGGTCAAACTCGCCCTCCAATGAAGCATCCAGCAGGAGGGCCAGAGGGTTAAATTTAACCCTGAAGCCGTGGCCAGTACGCTCTGAATTTGGCTTTTTCAGGTTTGTCCGCTTCTCCTGTATTGATGGTAAGAAGAAACAAAACTTACATCTTTACTTGATAAAATCTAACCACTTCAGTGCATTAAAAGTGATTTTATCCACCGACATAGACATATGAGTATCTGTGAACACCTATTTATAGATCATGAAATGCGGTTGTGTATATTTTTTAGTGCTTGTGTTTTTGTAAAGTAAAAGTTATTCATAAGTACAGTGTAGTTAACTGTATCACACTCATTTTGGATGATAACCTTGACTCTTTAAATGTGTTAAATGTTTATTAGACATTTCCGTGAAATGTGTGTACACTTGACACAAACATAAAAAGCAAAAATCACAAATTGTACAACTGTTTCATAAGCATCACAGCAAAAAAAATAAATAAAAATACTGGAAATTGTATACTCACTAAACTCGATATTTTTACTCTCCCATATTTGTGCTGACACTGTAAATCCAATATTTTCATGTGAGTGTAAGTGTAAATGTCTCTCACCACAGGCTGTGAGACTGCTGTGCCGCTCTCCTCTGGTGTGCTGACCTCTGGTACGGGACTGGGGAGCAAAGCTTCAGAAGTTTCGACGTTGTTGTTATTGTCATCTTCCTCAGCTCCCTCTGCTTCAGCTGGGTCCACAATTCCTTCGGGTGGCGAGGGCAATGGCTGGTTGTCATTTGCATCAGTAGATGATGGCGGAGTCTCAGAGCCAAGCTCTTCTACCCCAGGCGGTGGCGGAAGCGGTGTCTCAGAGGGGAGGTTGCCATTGTCCGTATCTGCCACAGCATCACCTCCCAGGTAACCAGGAGGATTAGCTGGCTGATAAAACGGGGTTCCATTTCCTGCGCCATTGCCACCTCCTGATCCACTCACTCCATTGCCCTCTATCCCTCCTGCTAAAGTGTTAAACCTCTGATAGAGCAGTTTCTGAATGTTAGGACCACTTGGGCCCTCAGGCTCTGTGATGGAGCTCCGCTTCTTGAGGGGTCTCGGAGCATTGGCCAGTTTTTTGCGAAGCACCTCTAGGTCGGCATCACTTTGGTAGCGCAGTGGGGAGTGTACCATGGGTGTCAGCTTAGTGGGACTGAGTGGTCGTGGAATGTTTTCCACACTGGGAGGAGGCGCTAATGGCTCCAGATGCTGGAAGCACTCAAGATCATCCAACTCGCCGTCAAAGGCCTCCTCTCCACTAGGATGGCCTTGAAGAAATGGGAAAGCCCCTCCAACCTGGACAAAAGGTAGGGGCGAGGGGGGAGTCGAGCTGGACGGCAAGACAGGCTTCCCATATACTAGACACAAACAAAGAATATGGAAGTGTGAGGTTATTGATATTAATGCATCAACTTCACAGAGTTATGACTGTTTTGACGTTTTTAGCAGTTAAATTTTTTTGTCTATCGGGGTTTTTTTTTTTATTCCAGTTGAGTTTTACTAATGTATAAGTATTATTGACTTTATTTTGAATAATTTTCAAGTTACTGCTTGCTTACTTTTTTAATTTTTTTTTTTACTTAGTTTCAGTTTTGGTGTTTTGGGCCATAAACCTTGATTTACAAAAACTGAAAAGTGCATGACACTAAATATGATTACAAAGCCAATGTTTAGCAAAAAAGGATCTACTCTCATATTATGTCCTTTTTACTAAATGAAAATTATGTAGCCAGTGCAATGCAAATGAAGAAGGAAAACAATTGTATTTAATTTTGTGCCGAAGATAGTTTTGTTTGTCTTTTACTTTGCTATACTATCTGTGGCTGCTAGTTTTAGTTAGTCTGTTATTGACTACAGTAAACCCTGCATCAATTAATATTTTTTCATGACTAATTCAGCGTTTTCTCAATAATTAATTAGCTACCATGTTAATAGTCAACAACAAATGTCAAAAAATGTGAATATTAAAAAGGTAGAAAATTCTTGTAATGAAACTACATCGTAACAATGAAAATAAACACTTGTTCACAGGTTCTGATGATCAGACTGTTCATTGCATATGGGTTTTACCTGCTTTCAGAGTAGGCTTGTGTGGCTGGCTCTTGGGTGCCGCCTGCTGGAGGTACATGTGATAAATGGAGCTGGAATTCATGGTTGCCGGGCCTTTACGAGGTGACTGAGGCCGTGACCCCCTGTCTGCGATGAAGGGCCGTACAGCCACAGCTGGTGGAGGATCCAGTCGCTCGCTCAGCCCAGGAGGGAAGAGAGGTGTGTTGGGCTGGAAAGTGGGACTTGGTGGCACTGAGATACGTTGTTGAATCTGTTGGGAGGATGATCCCGTGGAGGGTGGCACACGGGGCCAAGCAGGGGCCGGTGGGTTTGGGAGGGGGCGGGGAGGAGGTGGTGCATCTTTACGGCGCTCCAAGGAGCTGGCTGAGTTTGCAGAGGTGAGGTGGGAACCGTATGGGGGTGGCTGTGGCTTGGATATGGCGGGGGAGGAGACTGCTATTTTGGAGTCTAGCACCTATGGGAAACCATAATATTAAATGAAAAGCTGAAAAGCTTCGACAGAATACGTGAGGTTCAGTCTAAGAGTTGGTAATCTTAACAACATCTCCTGGCTCTTGGTCAGGAAGACTGATCACAGAGCGGCAGCCTCACTTTACTAGGGTTGAACCAAGAATCGCTTACATCAGAGGGTTGGGAATATCACCAACATCTCATATTGTGTGAAAGGAGACCAACTGTAAAACTACCTTTAATATTAATAACACTACAGTATGCATTTCAAACACACTTACATTTAAAAACAGAAATGATAGCACAGTATATCTGACGTGACTAATGAAAGAAATAACAAATCTGCAGGAGTTAAAAGGAATTAGATGTAGCAAGAATGAACTAACCTTTTCTGCAGTAGGAGCAATAGGTGAGCCTGAGGGAGGGCTTTTGCCCTGGGTATCAGTTCCTGAGTCTCTTCTCTCAGGTGGCTTCAGAGTTGTGCTGGTCTTGCCTACAGGTGGCCAACCAGTGTCATTAGCTGAGAAACAAATAGGACAGAATAAGTATGTTGAAAGACAAAAAAAGAACATAATGCAGTCATTAATTTGCTATCAGAAGCCCTGGCCTCTTTTAGAAGTAGTGACAAAGCGTGTCCACCAGAGCTAGGTCTAAATGGTATATTATGTTTTAAAAATCAAGGAAAATAAAACTTCTTAGAAATATCATGAAGCATGTATGAAATTTTACATATTTGTACCATGTTGACCTAGGATTGGTGATAAATGGAAGGTTCAGGATTTTCATAAGCCTATCCTATTATAATTGATTATCACTGTGAAAAATATTTCTGTTGAAGTTAATTTTGGAATGTGTAAGTTTCAAATAAGACAGATAAGAAGAGATCTAAAAAAAAAAAAATAGAAGGTCTGATTAGAGATATATTATCGGCATAAAGGTGATTGACTAAGACATTATTTCAGGTATTGTTGAATTGTTTTGAATAGCTAAAAAAAGAAAGAAGGAAATCTGAGAAAGAGATATGTCCGAAGTATAGACCTTGGAATACATCCAAATCTCTGACTGGTTAGCATTTTAAGTGCTTATTTTTGGTAAGTTAGTCATCTTTTCCCCCAAAATGTTTAGTTTATTTATGTAATAATATAAATAAATAAAATAAAAATCTGCAGGTAAAATTACTGCATGTTTTGACGTGTTGTCTTTAACACAGCAGACTAAATGTCTAAGGTAGATGGGATAAAAACCCAGAACCTTCATTTCACATCAGTAATGGAAATGAACTAGTCTACATTAGTGTTTTACAATTTTATTTGGTTTAGGTCATGGAAGTTTTATTTAGTTCCTACTACTAGCCAAATGGCAATTTTGTATTAATAGACTGATAGTAAGTGACTAATGTATGTATGTGAGAATCCCTAGGATTATAAAAGCATACATTTAAAAGGTAAGAGACGGAGTGGACCAAAGGAAGAAAAAGAGAACAAAGGAAGGACAATACAACAAAAACAGCACTGAACAGATATATTTTGAGTCAAATGACAACAAATAAATATGTAGCATGACCAAATAACTACATACCTAAAGCCTATGGCTGCTACAGTATGTAGGTTTATATGTCTGAGAAAATACCTCTGGTAACTCCAGATAATTATTGGCCAATTTACAGTTATTTCACAAAACTGGGTCTGTTTCCTGAGGTTCTAACTTCAGATGCCCTGCCATTTTCATACAATAAGAACAGGATTGACCTACATATTTCTATAGTCTGTGAGGAATGAAAATGATCACCTAAGTGACAGCTGTTGAGTGAATCCTGACACTTCAATGTGAACAAGTGAATTTTCTTGTGTATGTGAAGTGTTTATGAATGGTTGCTGTGAGGATGTGATGTGTATGTTAAAGTTAGGCAAGCAGAGGATGTTACGACAGCACAACAAAGTAGCCCAAACACTTTGGACTGCTTGTTATGTGTAAATGTATGAGGCACTCGACTCATTGAACCTTCTCAAAAGTGTTAAAATGTGCACAGATGTGCACCCACAGGATCAGCCAAGACTGTCTCTTCATAAGATGAATGATGTTTAAGACTATGAAGAGAATAAAAATTCTGCAGATGGCAGCAAAGTATTTTAAGTTGGCAGCGCGCCATTCTACGTCATTACAGAAAATGCTGCAAATTAAACATCCACATGTTTTCTCTCTGGTCCAGAAAACCTGCCTGAATGCTGCACTGCCAGAAAAGCTTAACAACACCAAACCAGGATGTGTCAGACGGCAGTTTATCAGGTTAAACAGGCACAGATGCATCTCCTCAGTTTCTAAGCAACTCAGCAGTGCTTTGTTTAAGAATGGAGAAGCATCACTTTCATTCATTTTAATCAATCAGTTCTACACAGTGTGAAAATAGTCATACTGCGTGTAGATTCATGACAACATGTGGCTAAAAATTAATCCTTGTAATGTTGATTTCAGTCAATTACACAAACAGTAACTAAAGTGACAATGATCTTTCAAAAACAAAGCCGTAAAATTAGATAAAACTCCAGATTTTGTTGAGGATCCTGTGCTACAGTAAAGAGAAGGTTCAGAAAGTGCCATCCCTCTGCCTATGCAGCATTGTGCACTCACGGGACGTGCCATCAGAGCCAGTGGAGGCTCCTGGGTGTGTTTCTGGAAGGGACAGGGGTACCGGGTCCACAACGATGTCTAAATCAGACACCTTCCAAGGGCCGGGAGGCTTTCGCACACCATCTGCCCCGGGAAGCGTTGCCCCACCCCAGCCAGTAAAACAGAGACATTACAAAGACAGGACAGCAGTGACACATGAGAGAAGAGGAGGGAAAAGGGAGGGAATCACAGAATACACAACAGAGTACACAGGAAAAGAGTGAGGTTAGACAGGAAGGAGAAGAATTACAGAAATAAAGTCCAGAGAGTGCAGGTAGGAAGGAAACGTTGCAGCATGCACGATGTAAAAGTACAGTGGTGCTCCGACAGTGAAGCAGGAAAAACCTTCTCACAAATCTGTCTATGTTCATTTAGTGCAAGTGGGAAATTCAGTAAAACATGGACAACTAAAATGACCGACCTGACTTGGTGCGGCCCTGGTTGGCTTGGTTATTGACACCCAGAGTCTGAGGTTTCAGCGGATCAGGTGGCAGAGTATAGCCCCCTTCTTGTCGACCAGGTACAGGGACTTGAATGTACGGCCCAACGGCAGCCACCCGTCCCAAAGTCCCGGGGGCTGGTTGTGGAGAGGGGGGACCATTTGCTCTGTTGAGCTATAAGACAAGAGAGCCCGAAAATATTCAATCAAACAATATTGTATTTTAGAGTTTTAAACGAATATTGGACCAATTCTCCATTTTTTTTTCTTCATTTCTAATCTATGTGCTCCTTGTCTTACAGGAAGGTTTTCTTTTTGACGTGCCTCAGCTTTTTTCTTGTAGAGGCGTTCCCGCAGTTCGCTGATGCGCTTGTCCATCAGTGTCACTTCCATGTTGCGCTTGTTGAGAAGCTCTTTCTGTTGCTGCAGTTTACTATTTTGTTCCTGGTTCAACTTGTTTCGAATCTGCAGATTAAAAAGGTGAAAAGAATAACTAACTGTCAGTATTCCATGGTGTTAAAACTAAGGCCAAAACATCACAGGTTATCATACTGGTCAACATTACCTGAAGCTCCTGGTAGAGTTTGCGGAGCTCTAAAGCTGCAGCACCGGTGACTTGGCCACCGAGAGCCGTCTGCACACCATTGAGCTTCCCCCTCCGCAGGTCCTCCAGCTGAAGGCTGAGCTGCTCCACCCTCAGCACTGCTGCCTGTAACTCCGCCTGCTTCTCTTGAAATAGGCTGCTAACTTGTTCGATTTCTGCAGCTGGGTGTAAAAAAAAAAAAAAAAAAAATCAAAGCCATCGCATCATTTCAGTTATAATGTAATCATAATGGATTTTGTCCAAGGTTAATTCTCAACAGTCAAATGATTCTAACTTCCACCAGGCCACAAGGAAAGATTGTAACAGAAATTTGCACCAGAGCAGAAACATTGTCGTCATCGGTTTTGAAATACTAAAATAAAACTAATACATACACAGGTTTCCATTGATGACCTTGCTGTAATCCACCTGGCCTCTCATTGCCCGGATCTTCTTCAGTTTTGCCTCCTGACTCTCCACACGGTCCTTCAGCCTCTGCAGCTTTTCGCTCTCCGAAATGGTCTGCTGCTGACGTCGCTCCTGTTGCTTCAAGTAACGCAAACGTTGCTCCTGTGGAGAAAAAGACGAGAGCAATTAGTAAAAAAGGAAACAATTAGTAAATAAGGAAATACATGCATAATTGTTTTAGTGTATTCCAGTCACTCCAAATAATATTTAAGCGATTACAACCTGCTGAATTCTTCCACCCTTCGCTACAGTGGGTGTAAAAATGTCCCTTGTTAAAGCCACTGATTATGCCATCACTTGTAAGCACCTTAACCCTGGGAACCAACCACTTAAACGTGGGGAAAAAAGAAGAATCAACCGTAGTCATCACAGACCAACAGGCTGGGCTCTATGAACAGTGCCGCATGAAAACACAACAACTCTGATCTTTACATTATTACTATAAAATAAATAGATATTTTAAACCACACTGTAGAACTTTAAATAAAAAACCTACAAGTATTTCCATCTATATTTAAATGCAACTTTCATAGCATTTACAGATTATAGAACCTTTTTTTTTTTAATTCAACAGATTAATTTGAACAATAACAGTAATCCTCTAGCTATCTACATGACACACGATCCCTCGAACTAGGCTAAATCTTGCTGTGCTGTGTCAAGACTGTCTGAAGGCTGAAGAAAGGGTCAGATGACTTCATCTCTTTATCCAACTGAGAACTGCTCCAGTTTTGGTCTGAAAATAGGAAATGACAAGCCCAGGTTGCCAAATGACTGCAGGGCTTCAAGTAGGCCTACTTTTTAGACACCACAACAGAGGCAATGGACTGCCTTTCGATCCGCAAGGCCTACAGTGGGCTTAGTGATGCATGACTGATCAGCGCACCACAAGCACTGTGGTCAGACTGAGTTAGTGTACTGAAAAAGCCACCAGGAATGACAAGGTAAAATGTTTTTGTGGAGATTTGCAGCGTAATGATTCAATTTGTTTTTATACAATAGGTGATTCAGGCAAAACAAAAACAATCCATAGGGTCTTGAAGATTCTGCCACACTAGTGCAATATTTCATTCATTTAGTGAAACAACTAAACTGAACTTGGTAATTACTGCCCAAAAAGTAAAGCTCAGAAAAGATACCCATGGGGCAGGATGAAATGCTGGGAATGTAGAAGTGTGACCAGTTTGACAAAGGGTCAGTCTTTAGCATTAATAGATAAAATAGAGGATAATTAATACGGCTGAGTGCACTCTGCAATATCTGTCCACGTGTTCCTCTTGACTGAAATATGAATTCAGGATGGTCCTGGCACCGTGACTCATCCCATCTCATTTGTTACATAACCATTTGGCCTCATTTCGGGTCACAACGGAACACTTTGGATGAAAGCAGTGCCACTCTAGTCCAGCAGAAAGCCTTAAGACTCGGGCCAAAACATAGTTTGACTTGTCTGAGGCTGTTACTCCATGAGAATTCAAACAGATCACAGAATGAACATACTGTAAGGATGTTTGCTTTTGCATCCTGTAAGTGGAACCGTACGAGCATGACAAATCTATCTTATAAGGCGAAGACTGTCACCTGCAGAAGAATGATTAATAATGCATCAATCCGTGAAAATGACCGGTTACCTTTGCAACGAGCATCTGCTGCTGAGCTTCGATTTGCTGCTGCTGCCGCGTGGCCATCTCCTGCAGCTCAGACAGTGTAAGCTCCACACGCTGATTCCCCACCTACACAAAGACACAACAACTGGTCAGCTAAATAATAATCCAATGATGTCAACTGAGACTGGAAATACACTGAGGTTGTCTGAGCACTTACATCAGTGACTGTTGAGCTGAAAGTGCGAATCAATAAGGACATCAAGTGTAAAAGCTACAGATTTGGAGTGAGGTCATATTGGAACAATTAATTCTCAGAGGCGACTCAACATATAAGTGTTTTTGGTAAAAAAATAAATAAATAATAATCATAATCTTCACCACAATAAATAAATAAAGGCTTATTGGCTTCAAATTGGTCCCCAGAGGACATCTGATTTTGTAGTGAATGATATAAGACAAGACAATGGAATACAAATAAACAGGAAATGACAATACAAAAAAAAACTATTGAGGGTACAACAAAAAAATGGATGGCGTGCGAGTGTGAGGACGTAGTAAATCTTGTCGGGTACTTTAGTGGCTTCAAGTTGAAGTTAAGTGTATGTATAACAATAAAAGCGCTGTATTCAAAATAAAGTTCTAACATTATTATGAGCTTCACCAAATTTAAAGCAACATGAATATGTGGGTACAAATTCAACCACTTAATGAAACAACCAAAACAAAGCTAACAGCTAATTTGGCAGCACCTATCAAGTGTACAAGTACATCATATATTTACTCCAATAAATTCCAGTTGCAGCATTTTTAGACAAATTAAATACGAGCAAAATGTCCACCTATAAAAGGTCATACAAGTTAAAAACTTATGTGATGATAAAACACCAAAAACAGAAAGAAAGTTACGCAAAAAGCCATTTGCAGCAATCATTTTTCCAGCCAGAGGCTCAAACCAAGTAAGAACAGTGAGAGTCTTCCTACTCCTCCTCAACACTCCATGCATCACTACAGCAGGACATTAATTGTGATGAGATCCAGTTAGTGGTGAGGGAGGTTTGAGCCTCTGAGGACGTTGTGTCATTTTCTGTTTGCACACATGACAAAAAAAACAAAAAAACAAAAAACAGGCAGAGAGCTGAAGACAGCTGTGCATACGTTTTTATGTAGGAAAGATATTCTTAGAGATAAGTAGTACATTTTTGCTGACTGAAAATGTGAAGGAGCACAGACCTGCTGAGAGCTTCTGCCCGTTTGTGCCACGCTGACGCATTCAAAGACATGGATCATCAGATGTCATTAACAATGGTTGCTTCAATAACCTACTTAATGATTTTATTATGGCTCATACTTGCAGCAACATTTATAGGTAACAAAAAAAATTAGGACTGCAGCAAACCATTTTCATTAAGGATATTCTTGCAGATTATTTCATACTGTTAATACTGGAAAAAGTATCAGTGAAAATAGGCACACAAAAAAAATATCCTTTACAATAATGTTTTGGTTTTTTTGCAGTATATCTTGCTTAAAACCTTAGTGTTAAACCTTTAAAACTCGTGAACAAATTCCTTATTAAAATAAATGTACTATAATATAATTTCAATCAATGAATAATTAATTAATTCATTATTCATTTCTTCAATTATCCCAGCTACAAATGAACTGTATAAAAAATGACATATACACACACACACACACACACACACACACACAATATAAACTCCAATGAAAGCATATTTCCTGAAGCGATAAAACATGAGACAACTAGAAAAGCACTGTGAGAGTGCAGACCTCTGCCAAGTCAGATCAGCCCCCTCCCCATGACTTTTAAATCTAAACTCAATCCCTGGACCATGAAAATCTATGGAGTGAGTCACTGGTAACAGTACAGCATTTCTACTGGTAAGATGTTGCCTCAAATGACAGTTTGCAAAGCTTCAGGAGGTAGGGAAATGATAAACGAGTGTTAGATGTGACTTTCACTTTTGCAAGTGCCCTCCCCCCAGATCACTGACAAAATGTAATTATTGGTTCATTTTGCCAATATCAACGTTTCCTGAAAATGTTATCCAAATCCATCCATAATGTTTTCAGTTATCTTCCTGACAAACACAGACAGACACTGATGAAAACATAACCTCTACCGTTCCTTGGCATAGGTAACAAAAAAAAACAAAAATGATACTAAAAAAACATCTATACAATGTCATTTAGACACGTGAACAACAGTGAAGAGGTAAACACATATATAATCCAACTCCTTTTATGAAATCATATATACTAGATTATTTCTTTTACCACCTCCTTTTAATGTATTGTAATGCACTTTAGCACCTTTTAAGTACAATAGCACTTTTTAACCATACAGTCGCACTTTTAAGTATTTATAAACAGGAAATATTTTGAACAGACGTATTTTATCCATGGTGTGTGTGTATTTGCTTTTATCCCTGCTACTATATGTTGTTGTTTTTATATTGTTTTTATATGGTGCTGATGTAGAGGGATGCTAAATGAAATGTCATTGTATCTGTAATGACAATAAAAGTCTATTCTATTCTAGTCAACCTACTGACATTATTCTAAGTACCTAGTCAATGATAATGTCACCGAAACAATGACCTCCCACCAGATGAAAAGAAGAGGTACGCCCTGAACATCACTGGGCAGACATACACAGATGAACTCGATGGGTAATTATTGTTCCAACTATATAAAAAATCTGGATGTAAACAAAGACGGAACATTGACAGAAGTAAAAACCAATGCCACCTATTGTCACAACAGTGAAACAGAAGCAATCGAAGACACCAGAAATAATAAACAAGTTGACCTGCAACAATAGTTTCAGTGAAGTTAAGTTCTCCTCTCGAGGTAAACATTGGCACCTTTTTAACACAACCCTCCACTGCCGGTCTGTCACTGTACAAATGTCTGAACATTCTCAAAGCAGTTTCTGGCGTCAACGCACCACTAAAACACTCCTTCTGAGCAAGCATGAGGCACAGTCCTCCAAACTACCGGCAGCTTTGGAATTCTCAAGAGCTCCTCGACTGTGCCTTTAGGAAGTGTTTTCAAAGAGGGAGGAGAAAGGAGCTGTTTTGGGAAATGTCACTGTTTTGTTTTTTTTTTAACTTTCAGTACCACAGTCAGTTTAAAGGTGATAAAACACTGCATATCAACAGACTTCAAGTGTGTTTGACTTGTGTTTCTCTACAGTACAATATTTCTTATTTGCTTGCCGTCCCTGCAAACAAGCAATACAATAGTTGGGGACAAACATTTTTTAACCTTTTTTTGCTACATATCCACCACTTGTTCACTTGGTGCTTTTCTAGCTGGTATTTATTAAGGTGTAGTAGATATAAATGGTGTCTAGGAAGCCTCAGTGGGTGGGGGCGGGGGTGGGGGGGACGGGACGGGGGGGGCGGACGAGGTGACTCAAGTGAAGCCGAGATGGGGAGAATGGGGAAAAGCCACTGGGACATGCAGTCACACTCAAATGCATTGAGGCAATACTGCATCAGTGACAATTCACCCAAGGGAGAAATAGACCTGTAGCCTCGAGACAGTGATGAAGAGGAAGTTGGAGAAACACCCTGCAGTGTGTAATGCTCCCCACAAAGTATCGAGACTTTGTAGACATTTGACGAGTACATGACGATGTTCTAATACAAACTGATTGCCAGCAATATAAAAGAAAAGATATTTAAAAAAAAAAAAATATATATATATATATATATATATATATATATATATATATATATATATATATATATATATATATATATATATATATATATATATATATATATATATATATTATGAAAATGTGTGTGAGCAGTGGTGCATTCCCCTGGGGCAGCCGTGCTCTTTAGGAGGTGGTGGCTTCTCAACAGGGTGATCGGCTCAGCTCAGCGGACAGAAAACCCCCAGGGTTTGGGCAGCAGTCAACGGAAAAGCCAAAGCAATGATCCTCTTAAGGCCTGTTATATCATCCAACTGATATAATCTGCTAAATCAGATATTAATAAGAAAGTCCGAAAAACAAATGAGCTTCAGCACTTGGGAGGTTAAGCAGAGGTTTTGGATGAAAGAGTAGTAAAGCTGTTTTAGGGATGGTTTAAGGGATGACTGGTAGTAGTAGTAATAATAATAATAATAATGATAATGATAATGATAATAATAATAATAAAAATAATAATAATAATAATAATAATGATAATGATAATAATAATAAAAATAATAATAATAATAATCTTTATTTATATTGCACCTTCATACAAAAACTGTAGCCCAAAGTGCTTCACATTGATTAAAAATTTAAATACAATTTTAAGACGAGGGTGAAATAGAAATACATTAAGATTTGATTGCACAAATTTATGAAATTACAAAAGTACCAGATAAATTGATTATACATATATTATAAAATTTCAATAAAATAAATAAGAAATACATTAAGATTTGATTACAATCTGATCAATGGCTCATGTTCATATGACCTAGTCTTCACATGTACAGGGTCAAAAGTTGTGGGTTTAAGATAATGAAAGGAATGGCCTCTAGGTGCTCTTCTCCTACACTGCCATAGACCTAAAAAACAAAACGCATAAAACACAATCCTTCTATTTCATACTTCACTGGAAGCTTCCCTTCACCCTTAAGCTTGAATTAGTGGTTCCTTGACCGTAACACTTTCCCATTGTGAAATCTGGGACAGATGGTCGTAGAGAGAAGACACCATGCCAGAGGCTGCTCTTATCAGAGTCATTCGCATCTTCTAGCAAACACATCCCAAAGCTGAACATGCACAACAAAGGGGAAACCTGGGCAGGAAACATTGACCGTGTCTGGACATGAAACACCAGCAACTGTGCAATTACTCTTTAAAATCACAATTAATGTTTTCTCAGATATCTTTACCTCAAAACAGCATTGACAATATAATATAGCACAAAGTAAAATTAAGTTTGAGCTCCCATTAAAATGACTAAAACACTTCCTCTGGGGTCTGTTAATACACTAATATGGTCCATTTCTACAGTTTAAGTATTAAACACCAGATATGTTCCTGCTTGTCAAAAATCTCATTTGAAGCATTGCCTGATCTGTGAATTCCACAGTGCGGTAAAAGTTAGTGGTTAGTGCTGAAGATAGATTTAACACCATCTGCTCCCATTCTGGGAAAAGGAAAACTGGGTTGTATTTGTCTAAATTTGACTTTAAATGAATTGCGCTTGTTTTTGGAGGCAACACAATAATAGTGGCTTTGTAAACGGTGTTAGGGGTGAAGTCAGTTTTAGAGATACTTGGGGAAACAACCGGTGTTTGTAACAATTTGTTTCTGTCAGAACTTGACGTTTTTTTATGTCGTTCTTTCATGTAATAAGGTGGACTGTCAAAAGAGTAACATGTTAATGATGTAAGGTGCAATAGTCGCCCATTGGAGGATTATTCAAAAAGTGTATGAACACCCAATGTACACGCTTCAAATTCAGATTTATCCAAAATCGTATACAGATGCCATTCTGTCTAAATTCTCAGTGATGCCCAAATTAAAACTAACTCAGGTTTTTGAGTGGAGGGGGACTTTTGACGCCCTATCGTTCAGTCAAATGGAGTAAACTATTGTGAATCCATTTGTATTTCAACATCGCCATCATAAATCTAGTGATGTCTCACCCCATTCTCATTGTGCTTCTCCCCAGTACTTCCACTTCTGCGACTCGTCTGCTCCTGGGACTGCTGACTCCCTGTGAAAAGAAAGGACCACCGTCACAATCACAGGCCAGAGACACACACACAAAAAAAAACTAAAACACACAGACTGCACAGCTGAGCTGATACACACAAGTTCAGATTTGGTTGGCAACAACTATTGCCAAGAATAGTTTGAAAATTCACTGACATGATTGCACATGACAGAGGGATTTAAGAACTGGTGCTGTGCACGGCTGACTAAAGCCACAAAACACCAACTTGTCATAAATGCTTTTTAAGACAGCGATGTGCCATCTGTTAGCTTTGTAGATGCAAACAGACTTCTATTAAACTTAATCACTGGAATTAATGTCTCAGAATGTGATCAATTGATCAAAAGCTGGATGCATTTAACACCTGGCTTTTTATGTGGTTACATCCATTTAAATACAACTACAAAAAAATGATAAGAGTGATGGGACTGTGTCAAAAGAGGCAATAATTTATTCCTTTAACATGTTCCATCAGGCATCAATAAAACTTTATTCTCCATAATCTTTTCATGGTAACTGTGTTTACAAAGTATGTGTGCTAGGATAAAGATAAAACAAAGCTCTTGTAAAGCTCCTTGTTTTCAGGGTCTGTTAACTTGTGTACACGAAGCTGTAATTTTGTGGGATAAAAAAAAACTGTACATATGACAATAAGAATAGATTTGTGCATTGTTTCTTGCAAGTTATCCTCTTATTTAAAATTAAGAGGATGAAGACATGTGACATTATAATATTATAATACACTCAAATTTTAAAAAACGATGGTGTCAGATGATCTGATTTTCATACATACAGTACATACATTCAATAATGCTCACAATTAGAATACCCTAACAATGTCAGAAACCCAAGGAAACATCACCTTAATGTAACGGCAAATGTAAGTCTATGAATTTAAACAAAAAGGGAAAAAATGCTGAACTTTTACAGGTTATGTAGTAGCTCCAAAACATTCAGTAACAGGAAGTAATGCAACATATGTATCAATCAAATATAGCGCAGACTCAATAGAGATTTCTTTACTACTTCACTACTTTAGGTTACATATTTACCCAGTAGTTATAACCTGCTGGGATTTCTAGTTTTCTAAAAGGAAAATGTAGCCAAATGTGTTACTTGATGAACATTGCAATTATTTCTACTATTGATAGGTTAAATGATAATTGGCTTTATATTCCCCACAGGAGGATTTATTCTCTACATTTCATCCATGCGGAACAAAAAATAATGACAATACCTCTAATAATAATATATATATATAATATATATCCTTAGTGTTTAGTGAAGGTCACAGTGCAATATATTTATCTGTAACGTTTTTTTGGTTGGTTGAAATGCTTGTTTTTATACTGTATACATACTTGCACTTTTTTTTTAAGTGTTTTGCACTACACACCATCAGAAAGTTGTCTCTTTTAATTATGTTGTACATATGTATAATGACAATAAAGGCATTCTATTGTAGTCTATTCTATTCTATGCACACATACAATAGGAGCTGTGAGCTGTCAGGGTCCAACTGCAGATTTTTATAAGTGCTCAGGAGCACCCACAGGAGAATTAACCTATATGAACCTGTTTTTTAATGATGGGGGAAACTGGAGGATGTGGAGGAATCTAGTGTGGCTCAGAGACAACGGGTACACTCACACACAAGGGCAAACTTAGAAAGTCTAGATAAATGGAAGGCATTTTTTTTTTATTTGACTGTAATGTGTAATGTGTATGCATCCCTGTGTTAATATAAGTCAAAGGGGTGTACTTCATAAAACATGAAGGGCTACAGGTTCGGATGCTCAGGCCTAACACGACCACTACCCTAACCTATCAGTGTATGATGGACTAGAAACTCCCCAGCATCATTTCACCCTCCAGGCCTCCGTAAGGTACGAATGTAGAGAAGCATAGGAAGTTTGAGAAAGAATAAGCTGCGGTAGTAAACACACCTTGATCACTACTCTCTGTTGGTGAGTCTTCGTGCCGGAGGAAGAACTTGACTTCTTGTTTCCGAGGACCCCATTTCTGCAGGTGTTCATACATCATGTGCTCAAAGGGGATTGCTCGCTCTGCATCAACAAAAAAGTATAAGAGAAAGCTCATTCAAATGCCTTATAGAAACTAAAGCAATTCTGTTTTGTAATTCTGAGAATAAGCAATGTATAGACTAATGATTTTTATTTTATACCATCTTGTTTTCAAATGGTTGTTTGGAAAAGATTTGGAAACTTTAAATCAAGCGTTAAGCTCATATCCCTGTGGAAACTCAGACTGCTGTGATTAATTATCTGCACTATTGTTTCTTGTATTTTATTGCTCTCCCTGGGCAAAAAACTGAAAAAGAAAACTTTGGGATGCAGACAGCTGCACTGTCAGGAACCAGCCAAATACGATTGCATAACACAGGTTAATAAAGCGTCTGGCTGGGACGTTGTTTTCAACTGGGGAGTGGCCCCCTCAGTAAAAAGTGCTGATAACATGGGTGTGTCAGCACGACGGGGGTGATGGGAGCAGTCATGTTGACTGAGTGGAATCTGTTGTGACAGTGCTGTGGCCTGTCCCTGCACGTAACACTCAGTATTTTAGGTGAATTATTCTAAGCTACTTTATATGTTCGTGTTAATACTTTCTTGTACAAAAAAAAGGAGAAAAAAAAAGGACAAACATCCACATTATATCTTTCATGAAATGTTCTCTCCACTTGTGTAGTCAAGCTCATCACCTGAACATTATATATCTAACAGTAACTGTAAAGTTAAGTTCTTACAGTTATCTTTGGAAGACAGTATGAACATTTACAAGAATTTATCTAAGAGATTTAACAATAATGGAGGGGACAAAGTCATTACACAAGAGTAATTTTTCAGCATTTCAATGTTTGATATGCAGTATCTTACCATTGCCTCTCCAAACTTCAGCCAGGTGGCAACCGCTCTCACCGGGCTCTTTGCAGAACTCGACCACGTCACGACATGTTGTCTCAGGGGTGATGGGTACCTCAGTCACAGCCTGCTCCCCATCACTGAGGTACACCGTCAGTATCATCTGGGGAAGAGGAAAAAAAAAAAAAAGGAATAAGAGTGAGGGCGAAAGGGGAGGTAAGGTTTTAAATGATCCTGCTGTGCTCTTAAAGAAAAGCAACTAAATACAACAGACTTGACATACATACTTAAAATAACCAGAAAAATCTCCTTAATGTGAATGAAAACCTATAGAGCTACACTATATAAGCTTTTTGAGGCAGAACATATAGGGGGAAAATTTGGCTTTGGATAAAATGATAATGGCACAAAACAATTATGCGAGTAATAACAATCCATGTAACTGTCTGGTGGTTTAAGACGAAGCTTAACCCACTCCTGCGTTGTACAAAGCCCAGTGTGCTGACACCACATTTCACTGTTCACTGGCCTCCACTGTTCGTCTGGTGGACTCATGCCTCTGCCTGCCACAGTGCACAGTGTTTACTATGATTAAAGCCCTCCATAGCACTGCACATACACAGTTTAGACTAGGAGGTAAGGCACAGCAATACATGTCCTCACACGCTTGCTCTGTACATTCAAGAAAAGACAAAACGCAGACATTTAAAAAAAAAAAAAAAAGTACTTTGATATATTCTATGACGAGCAGAAACGTCAACATATTCTATGAATTACTCATCGTACAAGTAGACCATACATACATAAAAGCTTTTTTTTTTTTTTTTTTTTAAATCTATTAACTTGGAGGCAGAAGACTTACCCAAGCCTTTAGGGGCTGCTTTGTATCTGCAGCTATCACACTGCACTACATCACTATCAATCGAAATGTTGTCAGACTACGCCAGGAGAGTGACAAAGCAACGTTGCCACAATGTGACCTTTGGACTAACCTACAGTATGTGAGATTGTATGTATACTTTGTCTTCTACATATACCGAGGATCAAATGAAAAGAGTCAAATCATCAGTTAACCTCCAGTCATTTCACACTGACAAGTAAGAACAAGTGACTGTTATATCACGATTGTTATAAGTTTATTTCAAGACGTTAGACATAAATACTAATACAACTAATAATGCCTTATTGCTATATTCTAAGTACAATATATTTGTTTATTTAAGAGATGAGAGGAGACCAAACTACTGTTACTGTATATTCACAAACTGCATCGTTTACTAAAAGACTTTCACGGTTTCTAAACATGAAGCACAGGCAGGAGGATGAGGTGTGTCTTCTGATCCAAGTGAACAGATTCACTTTTCTGTGACAGCACTGTAAACAGGACTGTGATGGGCTTGCAGAATAAAGTGCAGAAAGAGCCAAAACAAAGACAGCTCGCTGCTATAATAAAGTCAACAGATTCCAAAGGAAAATAGGAATGTTAGTCATGTTTGAGAAATGTGTATTTATCACAGCCTTTTTGTGCAACTTAAGATGTCAGTAGTTGTCAGAAAACGATAGAAGAGGGAGATCTGGATTCCTTCTCTTTCAGAAGCTTATGGTAAACACTTCCCCAGTTTCTCCTTCAGGCCTGCGATCACTGAGGAACTGCAACAAATACCAATATCTACAAATTTACCATATAAAACTCACAGCACAGCTTACTTTGTTTAATGTGTAACAATTAAATGCCACGTGCACTCCAGTTCCATCTGTCTGTTACCTCTAAAAAAGCCCCTCGGGTGCCTCTGATGCACTAATAATTGTCATTTTGTGCTGCATACTGCCATATAAATCCAGTCACCATGCTACCTATAGATTATTACTCCAGGAGTTTCCCCGAGACTAAAGTGACTCATCGTTTTAATGATGCGCTGTGTGTGATTCATCGACATTTCTGTGAGCAGCCTTACTGAAAAGATATGATTACTTTATACTGTGGAGCTGCTGCCACTTCACTCAGTTTATCATCACTATAATTGTCCATATTCTGGCCAATTCAGGAATTGATGATAAATGATTGTGGAGCTCAGACACAGATCAGATAAAGGGCTCTTTTCCAATGGCATTGCTCCATGAAACCCAGCGGTTGTCTCATTATTTCATACATTTATGAAGCTCCTTACTGTAGTTTTCACTTATACCAAAAGACTAATGAATGCTGTTTTTGTGACCTGATCTGCTAGAGTATTAGTAGGAAAAAAAAATCTTTGGGGAAAAGCATCTAAAAACCATGGTTGTAAGTATGCTGGAGACTAGTTATGTCCACATTTTACTGATAGATAATTACTTTGCAAATCCCCAAAGGACACTGGAATGCCCCCAGCTGCAAAATAACACAAACACAGTGCAGGAATAAAATAAAAATAAGAAAAACAGGCCCAGCAACATCAGTTTTAATACAGTTAAAACCTGTATAATTACTTTAACTGATCTTACTGGATATTTCAGAATCTATTTCAATAATGGACACAATATGTATTTCATTTAAATATATATTTTTTGCAAGAATCCCCACCCCCCTGTAACTGAATGCAACAAAGCAGCCATAAAATGAACAGTCTAGCATAAGGAACCCTTCTACATTCAGATACTTCATTTGCCATTTCTCATAGTAATCCTGTGCTACAAAAATCTACACACCGAAGCCCTTCAGGGATTGACATAACAAACCTCCAACCAATCAACAAATCTACCCGAAACAGGTGGAAATTTGGGCCTGACTTGAATTGCTCCCAGTCACTAACACAAACACCGTTAAATGCACCTTCACATTGACAAAAACGACCAAGTCATGTCAACATACATGCAGAGAATGACACTGGAGAAAACAGAAACTCCAGTGATCCAGCTGACTGACCACAGGAGAAATACGAACCGCCCTCACTAAGTTGCGTCTGCCCATGTTCTTGGCTCTTTTGCCAGCCCTCCGTTTCCTCCTGATCTCCTTCTTTGGTGGCCGGTGATGCTCCTTCGCCCAAATGGGGTTCTCCTTGGAGAGGCTAACAAGGCCACGTAACACTATAGTCACAAACCTCTTCATCATAGCACTCCCGCTTTTGCAGGCGTGAGACTAAATTGTTATGCCATGCCGACAAGACCTCTGAAACCGGCAGCAGTGCGTGCATTAGAAAAGTGCTGCAGAGGAGACTTGGGAGGAAAAAGCACTTGCTGTATGTGTAACTCAGAGAGGGAGGGGGAGAGAGAGCCAGGAAGAAACAAACACGGGGAGAGCGACAGACAGAAAGAGAGTGACATAGTGGCAAATGTGAGGGAGGCTGCCACCAAGTCCTTCTATCTGAAATGTGACCCCTGGGATGTGCTGGTAAATAAAAATCACAGTCCCGACTGATGAATGTAGTTTAACCACAGCTGTGAATGGCATGCAGGCCATGGAGCACTCAGGTTAAGATAACTCACCAATTGTGAAAATCTGAAAGGTTATTAAATACAAACATAACACACGTGTGACTTTTGAGCAATAATGCGACAATGAATTGCATCTTGACTCTTACTGTAGGGACTTTATCGTTTAATTTTATATTGGATGATGGAAGGCCTTGCTTCTGTGGCTTGATGTCCAGCAGAATACGTGAAAGAGTCAACTCTTTTCAACAATTCTGTCATCCATTTATATTCAGGAAGTATGAAACATATCTAGTAGGAATTATTTAGGATTTATATAATCATCTATTGGTCTTCAGGAATGTCCCATTCACAATGCTACCTGGGTAATTCATTGTAAATAAAAACCTAAATGAGAATTTATTTAGAATACATATCTTTTTAATTCAATGTGAAAACTGGAGAGATTATTTCAATAACTGTACTGTAGTGTTTCTAACCATGTTTGATTAGAATCTACTATTTGAGCCATACGAACAATTCCTGGTCAGAATTAGTCCCTTCTGTATCACATTCACTCTTTGTTTGTGTTACTTTCAAATCACGCCTGCATCTGTGCTATGATCATTTCAGTGTCCAAATGCTCAAGTTACAGAAACCAAATATGAAACATCATCATGACACAAACGTATGAATGGCTCGATTTATTTTAGCTGAAATATGGTGCAGTTTACACATTTCATGCAGCCAATATAAGCCAAACATTGTCCATCTGGTTAAAGTGGAACTGAACCATCTGAGGGAAAAAATAAAGTAATGATGTGATGAGAGATAAACTGAGTCACACAAACAGAGAATATGACAAGGAATGGTAATATGTATTTCCTGACAGAGACAATAAAAAATGTTTCATTTTAGATTTTGAATGAGGTCATTCTGTTTATATTAACAACTGCTTTCCCAATGAATAATATTTTACACTGAGCACAGGAAGCTCTTTCTTTTTGAACAGAGTGAAAAAACATTGAAAAGATCTGTAAAGAAGTTACTATAAAGTTAAATCTATTTTTAAAAAGGGGGGTGAAGCATGCATCTCTGATTGAAAATGGACTAAATGCATTAGAGAGAAGCATTAAAAAAGTGAAATTAATTATAGAAACCTCCAGGAAAAAGGGAGACTTGAGAGGCTCAAACAGGTTGATGTTAAATATCTGACACCATTGCTTTATAGCACATTATAACACTACCTGTCATTTCCTTTAAACTTATAACATTTTACTGTTTAATGACAAGCGCTTTATTATATGATAGCCTGGTAAATGCTATTTTAAACCACTGTACCTCTACAGTTGAAAGGCAACAGTAAGATGCAATGTTTACTTTTCCTGTAAGTCATGTTCTGCCCAGCTCCACTGGGTGAGATTAATGCCACTTGACAATCTACTCAGCTCAAAAGTTCCCCTTAACAACAGAGCATTAGCCGACGCAGCCACACAGACCTAGATCTGCCAAGGTCTCATTGGCTACCCGAGTCACGCGAGAATCAAGTGCAGGGCTGCTCTCTGCTCCACTAGCTCTTTGACTCTGATAGCCTGTTGGTGCCACAGGGTACAAATGTCCACCGAGGCTACCATAGCAGTCAATCCAATGAACACAACCTCAGCTGCAAATTTTTTTTTAGATGCTTTTACACAACTTATACTTTGAAGTTGTGCTCACAAACCTATGTGAAGATTTGTGGGAAGTTAGTTCACAATGGAACACAAATGAATATTTCAATTCTGTAATTTCAGCTACCACAGCGTCATTCAGTGGGAGGACTGGACAAAAATGTTTCAACTCCTTTCTTTTATGATGAGGGAACCTACTTTTCCACTGTAAACTTATCCTGCATCCAAGTTCATGTTCCCTTCCCTGAAGGCCAAAAAGGCTGAAATCAGTTTTTTTTCCCACAATCCATCACTGCTTTCTCAGCACTAAAGCAACAAAAGAGGTCCCAACAAAGCACTATTACCATTCAGGTATTCTACTTTCTGCAACACAGGCTATCTTGAACAACACCAAACACCAACTAAATGAAACAGCCTCCTGGACATGCTACTATAATCCTAGTTAACTTTTTTCCAACATTGCACAGTTTCTTCAATTTATTTCTATCACAAAACAAATATTACTTGTTTGACACTATGCACATCTGATGGCCCAGTTTACAATATCCACTCTGTTAAGAGAAGCATACTATACATATTGCACTACATCATTCATACAAATATCCTCCTTGTTTACATGCCCAATACCTGCAGTTTTAGGTAAGTAAACCCCAGCATCGGGAACTTTCAGCCTGCAGCAATGTTGTGAACATGAATAATGTACCACTTCCAGTTCCAGAAACTTGTTAAATGTGCTGCCTTCAGCAATTATGCTAATATAGAGATGTGTACAATCAATAAATAGTATTTACGTTTTAGCTTTCTATTTGTTAGGACATAAATAAGGTGGGAAAAATTTATCTTACTTAAATGTGCAACTTCTGTGGACACGGATTGCCACAAAATTATAAGCACCCCTTAGGATAGTATTGTTCTGTTAAAGAGATCGATATGGGAACAACATGACAACCACATGTTAGTGGAAGCCCATGGCAAGACTAACAGGTACTTGTCGCCTGACAGTTTCCATGCAACAGATGTGAAGACAATGATGTTTTGGAATCTAGGGTAGGCGTTGTATGGACTTACCGGCATCATATTGGCAGCTTTAGCAGGTCAAATCCAGGGGTGCATCGGCAATTTGGCTAACGGCACACCCACTCTCTCTCAATGGCACCACCGGAGAGTCAACCAAGTCCCACCTTGCTAGTTAAGGGCTCTAGTTACTCCAATGTGACAACCAACTGGGCCTCAGTCCTCTCTGAAAACAAACACAGTTTTTAAAATATATATATATATATTATTACGAAACTGTATGTGAAACAAGTTTGAATATCGAAACCTTGTTATTAAACGTAAATATAAATGGAGCTCATCCAGGCGTGGCTCCGTGCAGCTGCTACTATGAACAAGCCGATAGTTAGCCATTCACTGCTTACTCGTATTGCAATGTTGCAGCGACTTAAAACAAAATGACATGCAGTGACTCGTTATTACCAAGTTAAAACACGCTAATTACACTCACCAATGTCAGGGGAGATTCATCGTTTCATCGCCTAAATCCGAGCTACGTTACAGTTAAAGGTACGTAGCTAACTGGACCAGCTGCCAGCCCACCAGCTAACGTTGTCTATGGGTGATAACTGTGTTAGCTTGTTTCGGAAGCGGCTAAAGGACGGTATGCAAGGCGATCTCTCCGCTCTTGTCGGCCCTTTAACTCGGAGTAGCCGTTCATCAGCACAACCTCTAGATGCAGTGGCTTTCAAGCAAACAGAACTTATAAATGTCCCTCCATATAGGTTAACTCGTTTTTTTACGAACACAATGAACCATCGTTAGCTAGGTAGCGAGGCTAGTAGACGAAAATACAAATAGCTGGATTCCAGTTGTTGACGGTAGGATGGGCGGGGCTACACTGCAGTACGTCAACGTAAAATGTCAAAAATCAAACGTCACCGGCTGGTGTTCAGCCTGCTGGCGTAACAAACCGGTTCAAAAAAACAGGGATAAATTTAGACCTGTGCAGCTGGCTTGACTCATTTTGCTGAATGGTAAATGTTGGTGCTGTAGGAAATCTAACTATCTTGACATTTCTTTTCATAATTATTTCAAAAATATTTACTTGTTCATTGCGTCAGACGATGTGTGTCTTGTACATGCAGACATGCAGACTATATTTAATGGATTATAACTGATTATACCGATCTGTATGTATTTAATATAATGATTTGTTGTGACAAAAAAAAAACTTTACGAGGAAAATAAAACAAGGAGCTGTGAGTGGGATGTACCTTTTCGTAAGCAGGGACTGAATGACCGGTTTATTTATTCATATTCATATTATTATTAAAATAAACACCATCAGTGTCAGCCCCACAGGGGTTTCCACAACCATCACAGATCTACACTTGTGCGACATTGTATTGGTAATTATGAAAATTCCTGAAATTCCTTCAGACTCTGCCTCAGCAAACTATAGCTTGAGGTGTTCAACATCTCATACCCCCCCACCCCACCCCATCCATCAAATGAGCATGAAAACAAATGAATTATGACATTATTTTTAAAGTGCTAAATATGAGATGTGCAGTCCCATGTTAGTTATCTGTCATCACTGCATCTCAATAAGATCTTCAATACACCAATGACATCCAGTGGTTCAAAACCAGAACTAAAATATTGAACAAATCCTTAATGAACAATAAAAGAATACCCTCTAGAAATGCATAATTTACACTAATCAAAAAAGGACTACACATAAATATGCATAACAATATATACAATAAGTGTCTCATTTACACAAATTAATGTCAGTGTAGGATTATTTCATTGCAAACTGTAAAAAAAAAAAGTACTTTTTGACACAATATTTTTTTAAAAATGCAATAATTTGCTTGCAATTTATAAATAAATAGCCTTGGCTGAAAAAAATCCCCTCACACATTTTGATCCTTACAGCACTGTGATGTACACGACAAAGTGGTAACATAAATACATGTCATCAGGCAAAATATTTGGACTACTTGTAAAATATTGGGGGTTTTTTGCTCTTCATTTGACTTTTCCATGTCTTCTTAATTGAGAAAGTACGCTGTCTACCTGAAACAGATCACAAAAAAAAGAGTTTACAAGTACGCAGAACAGCAGTTCACTTCAATAGTTATTATTTAGGGTGACACATGACAGCATGAACACAGTAAACAAAACAGACACAGAGATAAAACAAAAAAAAAGTTTCATTTTGGATTTTTACATTTTAGATATTATGTAAGGTTAGAAAACTCACATTGATTTTAGTGGCTACTTTCAGCATATGAAAACATCTGTAAGTGTAAAGACAGTGTAACACTTACTGTGATGAACCAATGAGACTGTGGCCCGTAGCGAAGCTGGGATTTCAAGTTCATCTTTCTTGCTGGTGCGAGTGCATGGAGATGAAGGTGAGGAACAGAAGAAAATGGAGGGATATGGAACCCCATCCTGTAAAGATACAACATGGTTTTGAACACGTAATAGGGGGGGGGGCATAAATAGAAGTACAGCATTGTCTTGGTGATATAATTTGTATGAGTGAAATGGATTTACCTGATGTCAGCACAGACTTTGTTCTTTTCCAATATACTTCTTCCCATCTCAACCATGCGCTCCACTATCAGAAAACAAGTCAGCAAATGTTGAGTTATTTTTCTTATAAACATTAATAACATGTTTAAGTATTTCTTAGATTTCCAGTTTTAAACATTATAAACCTTTCATTGAATTTGAGTAGTTGCAGCTCATTCAGTTATTGTAAATCATCAGTTAATGTGTTATTTTCTGAATTTTGTGAACTGAAGTGTAAAACAAAAACCCTGCATCATTAAAGAAAAACAGATTAAATCAGAGAATATACTCTGATGTCTTGGTAGGTATTGCAACTCTTTAGTCATAGTACCTGAAGCAATAATACATAGAAAGCCCACACACTCACAGATCAAATACAAACAAAAAAGACTCACAGTCAGTCTGTTCTTGCAGTACAAAAATAAAAGAACAAAATTATTGTAAAATCAGATCCAATTGAATCAATCACTGATTGACAGTGGGCGGAGAGACTGGGTTTAATATTCAGTTAATAACATCTTTGCTGAAAAACTCACTTTTTCTTTATTTTTTTCTGTTTTTGATATGATAACCCTCTGAGTTGTATGATTATATGATCAGTAAAATTAAATACAGGGAAATACATTATTTCCACTGGAGGAAAACACAATGTGCAGAGGATAATATTATAACGAATTAAAATAAATTAATTAAGAAACTTTAAATCTGGAGGAAAAAAAATATGAGGCAACTTACACAAAAGTATAGCACTGAGTCTTTATGGGTTAATGGTGCTGTTAGAGGCAAATATGAGCTGTGAAGACAGAATGTGAAGTATGGGCATCTCACCTAGAGGGATATTTTCAGTTGTCAGACTCTTGCAGTTGTCGATATGCGTCCTTGGAATAATGAGGTAATGATGTGCGGCTCCTGGCTTCCGGTCCTGAAAACAAATCAGCTCTGTGTCCTGCACAGAACCAGACAGATGAATGAGGGTCTGCTCCAGATGAACTTCGATCAATGAAAGAATAAAGTGTCTGTACTTACACTCAGCAAGATTTCTGTGTCAGTCTCACTGTTTACTATTTGACAGAAGGGGCAATCTTCGCCCACAGACATGTCATGAGATCCCACGGCCGTTTCCATAATGTGTTATGTCGGAAGTAAACACAGACTTTGACTTCTAGGTGTGTCTGCTGAAGACAGGAAATCCAGCCGATGACAGAGCTCATCGAACAGACAGGGGTTGTGCTAAAGTTAGCATCCAGGCTAGGTACGGGAGTGCGCATTCATCCACCCAGGGCGGAACTTTAGTAAACGAAATAAAAGAAAAATACTCATATTTCTATTGCTTGAGGTTTTTTCTTCAGTCCAAAAATGCACAGTCCACATTAAAGGCGACATTTGATTTAAACTTTATTCTTGACATTTCGAGATTTAAATCGAAATTTCAAGATCAAATTCGGAATGTGATTTAGTCTTTATTCTCGAAATTTCGAGTTTAATGTCGGAATTTCGACTTTATACACTCGTCATATCAAAAATATGTTTTCTTCACATGTGGCCCTAATAATACTCCCTCGTATGCTTTTGACGTTATTTGACCCAAGCGTGTAAAAAGAACAGAGCGCAGCGTCAGAAAGATGTTAGCCTAGCCTGGTATTAGCTTAGCCAGGTGTTAGCCTAGCCTGGTGTTAGCTTAGCCAAGTGTTAGCCTAGTCTGCAGTAAACATGCAGGTAAAGGAACAGAATTTATCACACAAACTGCACAGTTTCAAAGCAAAGAAAAGAGGAGGCAGAATAATGAGGAGTAAAATTTAAAGTAGGTGGAAAAGACACTATGAAATAATATTGGACCCCCCTGCACTAAGTCTATGAAAGAGGAAAGCTGCCCATATTCACTACAGTTACTTGGAATGTTCTGAATTATACACACAATTAGCCACTTGATGGTCAGGCTTCACCTGTCTCTGTCCATCATATAACATGAGATCATACCCATCTAATGAGGCCAGCAAATAATCATAACCATTTTTGACTGATTGAATAGCAGACTTTATTTTTGTTCAATACAAATTCTGTGCCTCACAGCAAGAAGGACATTGGTTTGATTCCAGGAACAGACCTTTCTGTGTGGAGTTTGCATGTTCTCCCTGTGTCTGCATGAGTATTCTGATTTCTTCCCACAATCCAAAGACATGCACTGATAGGTTAACTGGTTGATCTAAATTGCCCATTGGTGTGAGGTGTTATTTAAGTGATAAATTATTATAACCTCAATGACCTTTTTGTAGTCATGTGCAGTGTTCAGCAAAAAGAGAAAGTTATGTTGGCAGAATGAGGATTTGAAAATAACGGTTCAGTTGCCTTGTTAAGAATTTATAATTCGGACAATAGTGTTTTCATAGTTGCTTTAGTATATAGTTCATCATTGGCAAAACATAAAAGTCTTAGTACAGATCGTTGCCTGCAAATTTGAAGTATTCTCAAATTTTTTTTTACAGTATGGTTCTTCACAAAGTTTTTATTTTCCAATTGGATTTTTTTCCTCACTGAGAAGGAGGCAAAACAGGGAATGTCAGGGACATTTATCCATTTCCTTCATGTACTGTTTATTTTCATTTCCAAATAATTCTCTGAAGCCCTGCAAACCTTAGCAACCTTGTTGTGATATAGGGCTCTATGTGTAAAACTGCATTGAAAATTGATTTACAAATACATTTTCTGGTGTGACAATAAAGTGTTGGGCACAAAACATGAAGAAAATACATAACCTTCCCTAAACTTCTTCTCCTGTTCATTAATGGCAGAAAGTTTGAGATTCATGAATGATCACAGCAACTCAGTATCTTCATTATGAATGTGGACATTTCTGGGTGCACCATTTCAGACTACCACAGGTTGCTCCGGGATCTGGGTCAACATTCTGTATACGTCTCCGAAGGTGATCTTCCTATACAGTGGAAGCAGTAAACAGTTGGGTGTGCAGGACAGACAGACATAGACATAGTGAGAATTGACAAAATGAAAGGAGTGTGCATAGTTAAAAATCACCTGTATAATGTTTTTACTGTCAACTTAAAGGAGACATATTATGCCAAATCTACTTTTTTTAGCCCTTAAATACATGTTTTTATAGACTTTGTGTGTTTAAGAGTGCAGAAGATTGGAATGTATTCTCTCCTGGTGTTGCATAAAAATCTTTACATTCTTTTTGGGTCATATTTTTCAGGCTGGGTTCTCTAACTCACTACTACATTTTCTTATCTATTACATCAAAATATTTGCTGTGGGTCTGTTAAATTAGCTCATTTATTGAAAACAATAATAGTAAAAACATCATGAGAAAGGATTCAATTGGAATGTATGGTTCTTAACACTAACCTCAACAAATGAGTTTGTCTTTGGAATGAATTTGTATTCCAAGTCTGTGATTTGGCTTGCTGGTGCAAGCACATGGAGATGGAGGTGATTTACAGAAATATATGGAGGTTGATGGAAACCCAGTCTGAGGAGAAAACATAAACTTTAAAATCAATACATGGACAATTGACTCAAAGAAGAGTTTTCAGAACCCCGATCCCAGAGGAGTTCAATGCTGCTGATTTTCTGGCTAATGTATATAAATCTTCACAGTTCCATTTCAAATAACATTCATGTTTTTATATGTCACTCATACATATTAAATGTTACTTTTTTCCTTTCCTCAATCTTTTATTGACCAACCTTATGTCTGTCATATCAGTGATGCCTTGTTCCTGTAATACAGCTTTGCCCATTTGTGCCATGCGTTCAACTGTTGGGACAACATCTAACTGTTATATGTCAGAAAATACATCTGTGCACATGCAGGTAGTTTTGTGCATTTTAAACAGTAAATGAAGTGTCAGTGATATTGTTGGGAAAGTGAAACAGGAGGAGTAGGTAAACAGAAAAAAGTAATAACATAAGCCTTGTTATATGTGTTAATATGACGACAGAGTAAATGGAAACAGGAAGTAATTGTGTGTTTAACTACCCAGAATGACATGCCTCCTGTTCAGTGAGAGGCAGCTGCGGATGTGCTTTCGGGGTATAACCAGGTAGTGGTGAGGGGCAGCAGGGCAAATATCCCTGAAACACACCAGGTCCTTGCTCTGTTTGAAGGGATGAAAAGAAGCCACAAAGTTAAATTGAGATGCATGTCAGTGAACACGGCAGGGTTAGTTAAGTAAAACCCTGATGACAGTTGCATTTATGTGGAATGTAAAGTACAAAAACCTGGACATTTCTGACAATATACAGCTCTGGAAAAAAATAAGAGACCACTGCAATTCCCTCTGAAATCAGCATGTCTGTTGAATTCCAACACAAGCACACCTTATTCTATTTAATAAACATCTGATTCATGTTTTATTTAAGAAGGAAACATTTACACACTGTTATTGTGGCCATCATTATTTCCTTGCAATAGGCAAAAATCAGTGCTCTTAGTACCATAAAAGTAAATGGAATCCAACTATACTTATTGAAAACTACTGGACTTCTGCTCTGACGATATTTTTAAGCTCGGAGGGCTGGTGTTATATCTATAAGTGGTAAAATTAGAGAAAGTGATCGCTTTGGAGTGGTTTCTATTTTCCCCCACAGTTGTATGTATTAGACACAATGTTCAGAAAGATAAGTCTCAGTGTCATCTTGGTTCTTCTACGTAGATTTTAGATTTTTCATCATAAATTCACTCTTGGTTTTCACGATTAATTACCATGCTGATTTATGCACAGTGTCATTCGGTGTTACGTCTGTAAATACTTGTATTCATTAATAAATCCATTTCCGGGTAACGCAAAGTTCAAGTATCAGCAGATTCGGTACGTTACCATACTTTTTAATCATCAAAACTTTCTTACCCGTTTAATGACCTCAGTTTCTGTGTCTTGGTCATGCGCTATCATACAGAAAATACAAGTATCATCCATTTAATTTCTTTAACTTCAGTTATTTTCTCCAGTTATGCCCTTCTTGTCTGCGAGCTTCCTACGTGTCAAAGATCGTCTGTTCGCAAAGAACGATACAAGTTACAAAATGCCCTTACCGAACAATGTACTGCACATTCAACAGTCCCACGAACAGATGAAAAAGATGAGTAGATGATTAGAAAGAAAGCATTTTCCCTCCTTACATGTGGCAATATTGTTTTCTAAGATTAAGGACACGTAAGGTTAGAATCTGAATGAATGTAGGAGCGCCCCATTTTCTTAATTGACGATCTTTGAAACTAGATAGAATGTAATGTAATCCGTCACCCATTGTAATGCGTTCTTTATTTATCAGTCACCGACACGACACGCACGCGGATTCAGTGTGCTTTATTATTTAACAGCCAATCGTTACCATGGAGATATCCATACTGATTGTACGGTAACTGCCTAGGGACATAAGTCATAGAACACATGTAGTAAAACGAGCATACATTACACCCGTCACATAGGTATTTGTAGATTTCCAATCTAATCCAGGAACTGCTCAAGCAAATTAATAAATGGGGTAGAGGATTGTTTAATGGATGTAATCTTGTGATACTCAATACTCAAAAAACAGCATTGGCCATTTCATTGTTTGTATATATTTGCTGTTTATTTAAGCTTAAATGTGGTTGCAATAACAACACAATAAATAGATCATTAGTGATATCAGATCCGTTTTGGATTTACAAGAAGTAATACTCAGGAACATTCACAGTTACAACACTGAAATAACAACAACAAAGCTCATTTTCACAGGAAGCGATAACTGGCATTAGTTAATAGTATGGTAGGTATAAATGGAGACAAAATGTTGCAGTATTGCATATTCATGCACTACAAGCCGGTATTATAACCCTTGGGAAAACATCATATCTGAATTTAGTGGCATTATTTGAGTGCAGTGAGAAAAAAAAATCTCCCTTTTTCACCCATGTGAAGTAAAGCAGACGCTGAGCTGTGGGTGTACAGACAGCTTTCTTTTTGTAGTGGTGATCAATAACATTCAGTGACAATTTGACATTTAATAAATGCTTAAATATATAGGGCCCAGATAAGAATTCATTAGAGTCCATTAACCCTTTAGTGCAAAGTGACAATGTAATAAAAGTATACTGGCTGTAACCCTCTGAAAACCAATGACTGCAAAAACAAAATAAACTGCTTAAACTGGTCAGTATGAGATATGCTTAAAATAAACATTTTTTTATCAGTTCTAGTGCTTGTTGGGTTGCATCAGTCTTTTAACTGATTCAATCAGAAACAAATATTCAGCATAATACAATTTATAAAAAGTACACCCTTTAAAAAAACAGAACATTCCTTAAAAAACAGAATGTAAAAATAAAATGTAAAAATAAAGTTCTAAGATACTATATAAAATATGACAAGCTCACAGCAAATACGAAATTAACAACATATTTGGTCATTGCAAACGTTCTGCTTGCATGTTTTCCTGGCTTAAATGCTTGTTTTGGATTGGAGGGGAATATAAATAAAAACATGTGGAACTGTATTGTAGCGTTTTCATTCAGTATATTTATACCTCAAAAAGAAAAATACAACCTTCAGAGGAAGTGTGAGACTTCCAGTGTAAACAATTACTACATTTCTGCTTGTGATATATTAATTTAATAGCAGATAATGTAAAATCGTCTGGCAAATTTCATGTTCATTGCGTGGTAAAAAAAAAAAAAAAATGCACCATTCCACATGTCCTGTACATGGTTGTAGGTACATGACTGTACATTCCAAACATACAGATTACATCAACCATTATCTCTTCACAAATGAATACAGATAATTATTGGACACATTAATCTGTGGTACAGACTTTTAACCAGCTACTTTAGGGATAACCTCAACAGTAACATCAGCAGACTGGCCAAAGAGTCAAACAGCAGCCATTGTCTTAAGATTACAGTGGTAAGGCAGTCTGCATGCTGGGACAGCTGTAGGCGAATGAGTAAGGCAGTCCAAGAACTGTGAGACACGACGACTAACATTTTCTCACAAATCAACCTTTAAACCACATAACCTGACATCAAGTAGCCAAATGACTTCCATGTGAAGGTACCAGCCCTCTTTCCCTCAACAGCATTTGACTGTTCACACCTTACACCATGTAAATTACACAAGACTACAAACCATTTCCCCCCCTCACAGAACATTTTCTGTTGCTTAGGGTCGTGGGGTTTGCCTTCGGGTGTGCATAATAGACTTGGGGGGGTGTTTTGAAGGTTTGGGGTTGTGGAGCAGAGAGAGTGACTGCAGACATAGAGGGAGTCTGTGGGGCTACTCGAAGGTCCAGACCTCCAGACTGTGGATGTTGAAGTCCTGCTGGGTGGAGAGCGGCTGGTTGTTGAAGGTGGCACATTTGGTGGTGGTGCCTCGGTACAACTCAGCGTCCAGCCATAAACCCAGCTGACCCCTGGGAAAGAAAGAACAGACATTTAGGAGAGGCGAAAATGACCACTGAAATGGCTTTATTCTTCATTTATTGGCCGCTGTTAGTGATTTCTATTAATAATATTTGATTGCCTTACCCTCCTCCTCCCATCTGCAGAGAATCAGTATTGCCTTTCACAAAGTAAGAATTCTCCCCAGTCCAGCGGTATACCTAAGAAAAAGAGGAAAACACTTCCTGAATCTGACATGAAGGCATAGATATTCAAAATGTACACCTCGAGCAGAGTGTATGCATATTTAACAGCGTAACTGCAATTTAAGGCAAAACTAATCTAATGGGAAAATCAGAATCCCACTTTGGTGATGCCATGGATGTGAATGTAATGCTCTATATTAATTTCACTTGGTGTTAGCCAACATTTATTGATGGATTTTTCTGAAACTTGTGTATTTTATCCCATGCTACTGTCTTGCTCCAAGTGCTTTGAATAACACCGGCACTGGTGTCAAGTGTCTTCCCACCTGTACATACTCATATTAGAGGATATTAGAGAACACTATCAAATTAGCCGAGTGTGCCCTGATACATTCTGATCAGGCTGGACAGTTAATAGGTATATAGTCCTATCAGAACATACAGCTGAATTCACTGTGTAGTGTATCTAAAATAAAAGAAACACAGTCTCTCTAGAACTCATTGTGTCTGAATATACAGACATATGACTGAAGCTGCTCTTAATGTCCAGCTTTTATCATATTAAAAACAAATGCAATGCAAACCTTGATTTCTGGACAGAAGCTGTAGAGGAATGTTTCTCCTGTGCCATAACAGTGTTCACTCACTCTGAAAGGATGTGTGGAGAATGCCCCAAAAACCTGAAAAAAGAATCACACATATTTAATGTTACATGTCCATAAGAGTGAGTCAACTAGAACTTACCACCTGATTTGGACTTGTTTTAAACAAAAGTCCTGGTCATTTTTGAGTACAGGCAATACGTTTTTTTAATGCTACCACAAGGGGGAGCCAAAGTCCAGTTTTTAAATGATTATCATTTCTTTCTTTCAGTGCATACCTGGTTATCCATATCTTTAATCACCAGGAGCACAGGACTGTCCACATCCGCCAGGTTCCTGTACAGAGTCTTAAGGCTGGTTCCATGTTTCACAGTGCTGTAGGCTAGTCGCCACGGGTAGCCCTGCACACGGGCTGGCAGGCGACAGGCGAGCTGGAGAGCAAAGAAATGATCAGATTAGGACAGCGCATGCCTTTAAATGTTCGCAGTCTTCTTCTCACCATGTGGCCGTTTCATATAAAAAAGATGGAAACTACAGTTTAAAAATAAAATCACCTTTTCAATGTGTGTGTCCTGCAGCAGAGCACTCGTGTCGCTGAGAAACGGCAGTGCTTCCACAGATAAGTCTCCGTCACAGCTGCCAAAACTCTGCCTACGCTTTGCCTCATCAATGGTGATGATCTACAAAGGAAGATGAAAATAGAATCAACTTACGTAAAAAGTAAAGCATAAATACTTGAATGTCAGCCAAGGAAAATTTGGAATCACAAATATGTTAAAAATGTAAGACAATACACAAAGGCCTCGGGTGTACACAGTGAATGAAATGAATAACATTAGCTTCCTGCTTTGGTACTGGGCTCACCTCCCAACTACAAGATGCAGGGTCCCCGAAGAAGTTGTCTATCATGTCCAGCTCATCTTTCTCCACCACAACAAAGCCCTGTTCCCGTGCCTCCTTTCCATAGACATCAGGAGACCACTGTACAAAAAATGCATACAGATGGTCCACTCTGGGACACAGACAGGACAGAAAAGAAGTTAAAAGCTCAAAACATTCATACACACACACACACACACTTTATAAAACCACCAGACAGCCCTTAAATTTCCCAACAACGAAGATGTGGTTATTTTTTTCAGGATTTTACAGGGACCACCAGTCAAATGATTGTAAAAGCCACCACGTGTGACAATCTAAATACACACTACATATGCAGTGAGTAAGCCAATCACCTTTCCTGTGGGACTGCAAACCAGTACTCTGGCTGTTTTCCCCAGCCCCCAAATGAGTGGGCTGGACTTGAAGTCATCCCAGTGGCAAAGGACTTTCTCATTGGCTTTCCCACTTTAAAGCACAGAAACATGGGTGGATTTTTACTCTTCTCCTCCGATGAGAAAAGCATGTCTGTAGAGAGTGGACAAAAGAAAAGAGGAAGGAATGAAGTAGTGAGACTGACTCGTTCTATAAACTATGAAGTTTCACATTTTAATAAACTCACCAATACGTTCAGGGAATGTAAAATGTAAAATCTGTCCTTGTGGATTCAATTAGTTGAGTAAAATAATTTCAGAATGAAATTTGTACCTTCAATTGGTGCCTGCATCCTCTCCAGCAGCCATGACTTCACCTCTGCTTCATAGTTTTTCTTCCGTTTCTCCTCTTCACTGAGTTCATTTCCTTCTGGTGGTCTGTCTTGTACTTCCTCTGCTGATCTCTTAGGAACAGAATCCTCATGGGCCTCTGAAGCCTCCTCTAGTTTCTTGTTCCTGCTTTGCTCCGCCGGCAGCCTGATTGCTTCATCATCAATGACTTTTAGCAGCTCTTCGGCCCCTACAGATTTGACATCTTTGGTTTTAGTTCCCTCTGGCTTTGCAAGTTTTTCACCCTGTTTTTCAGTCTCTGAAGAGGTTTTTATGGATTCTCTGTCCTCAATGGAGCTGTTCTGAGGTACACCTTCATCTTCCTCATCGTCCTGCTTCCCTTTTAATTTACCAAGTGTTGACTTGTTCTGGACTGAGCAGCTTGGTTCTACAAGCTCCTTTTGGTCTTTGATAACAGTGGTGGATGTAATAGAGGACGTCCCCAATGTTTCTTCAGTGCTCCCATTGATGGTGGGTTCCAGCTCAGTGAATCCTTCATCTGATGGAGACTTCTCTGTCCGCTCCCCCTCTGTGCTCACTGGTGTTAAGAAGTAGGCTGTGGTTAACACTCATTCATAACAAAATAGGAAAAAGAACCAAAATAGTGTCACTAAGATGTGATGGTAAAGATAAATTAAGATTTTGAGACAGAGTTGGATTTCTTATTTTGTTAAATCATCAAAAAAATGTAGTGTGAGAAAATCATGGGGGCACCGTTTATCACTGCCACTGATGGAAATCCATCTGACATGGCTCAGAAATCACGACTAGGCTTACGCCATCGGAAGTGACGGGAGGGGTATATCCCCGAACACCCCCAATCTTTAATGATGTGAGGCATCTCCTAGGTCATGACCTTTCATTTGCACTGGATATAAAGTCAGACAAATAATACCACAGAGATGATCAAAGGAGTGTTTAGTGATTTTAAACTTTTAAGTGACCCCTTGTGGGCAATGTAGAAATGCCAATCTATGCATACAACTTTGCCATGGGTGAAATTGTGATAAACCAAATTACTGGGTCAAAGCATCTCTTGTTCATTCCCATAGTAAAGTGGTTAAAACCTACCAAAATCGGACTAAAAAAAACAACCAGATCTCAACCAATCCAACATCTACAGGAGCAGAACGTCATTACTACCAGTCTAATATTGTGTAGGTTCTCCTTTTTCCACAAGAACTCCTCTGATCTGAGGCCTAGACTCCACCAGACCTCTGAAGGTGTCCGGTGGTATCTGGACTAAGACTTCAGTAGCAGATTCCTGAAGTCCTGGAAGTAGAGAGGTGGAGTTTCCATGGATATGATTTATTTGTCCAACACCACCCACTGATGCTCAATTGTACTGAGTTTGGGATGCCCTTCCTGAGTCCATTTTCTTTTTGGTACCAACTACCATAAACCAGGAACAATCAATAAGACCCGCAGTTGTGGAGATGCTATGGTTCAGTCGTCACCGTTATAATATGGACCTGTACAAAGTCATTCATTCAATTCTGTATGTGCTTCATTTTGCTGCTTTTAACAACACCAGCTTTGAGGACTACATGTTCACTTACTGTCTAATATATCCAATCTGGATTGAAATACTCATCACTTCTCCTGCCAGTGTTCAGAATGTTATGGCTAATATAGTTCTGTATGAAACATATAAAGTTATAAGATTTAACCCAGACCTATCTTTGATGGCTTTCATTTGTCTCCTCCTCTGGCATGAGAATCTCTCAAGGGCTTTGACTGTGACAGTTTTCCCATCACTACACGCCTCAATATCTTACCAGTTTCAGAGAGGGTTGACTCAATTTCATCTAAAACAATGGGTCGCTTTGGATCCAGAGCTTCATAGCGACTGAAGGGGTTTAAGTCCCGCTCTGATGGTAGCTGCTCCCATTCACCAGGCCTGTATACAGGACACAGATCCTGTGGTCGGTCTCTACGGCATCACAGGGCACCACACACACCGCACCGAAAAAGGATGATTCAGGGGACAACAAAGAAAAAGGAAGGGTCGAACTGAAATTAAATGAACAGGTGACCAAAATGTATCACAACTTAAATGAATGACAAATGAAAAAAAAAAAGCGATGTACAAGCAAAAATAATCTAAAGCAGCAGGAATGATGAATACAAATATCAACTTAACATGGAAGCAGATCTCAGAGGAGGTTTGATGAAAGCATTCAAACAAGTTTCAGGATAAACAAAGCATCATTAAAAATATAGGAAGGACAAACGGTAGTGAAAATATTCCAGAACATTGAATAGGTACAACCAGTTCACTGTAGATAAACAAGAATAAGTGGAAAACTTAGATGAACATTAAAAATTGAAAAAGACTTGAGGCACAGAGGAACAAATATACAAGCAGGTGGTGAGTAAATGAAAATGTTTTGATGTTCTTACGATGGTAGGACATCTTTGAGCTTCATACGTGACACGTCGTCATACAGCGCAACAGACACAACCTCCTCCATGGGGCAGATGAGACCATACTCCTCACAGCCGTTCTCAATCACCAGAGGGTCCGATTTGTGGGGGTCAAACATAATGTTGTTGGGGGTCACAATCAACACACCTCCCACCACACCCTGCAGGAGCGAAGGAATGAAAAAGCAGCGCTCAGAGGTGAACATTACGCTTAGGCCTGGTGAAATGATGCATTTGAGAGATTTCCTACCATGCCATCAGTGAAATATTTGCAGCTCATCTTGATGAATTTAACAGTTGAAGGACTTTCATCTTCTGAATTTGGGGAGAGTTCACGCCGGATGGAGTTCACTGACCTGCAGTCTGAAACAATATCCTGAAGGAAAATAAAGACACTGATGTAGTAATTTTACAAATAAAGACTGTACTGGTTGTTGGTTTACTTATCCCAGTTGCAGATATGAATATTTCAATAATTATCTTCCTTTTCCTTAAAACAACCAATGATCGGAAGCAAAAAAGAACAAACCTTGATCCACATCCAGATTTGTTACTCGATAATAATTTTAAACTGTGATGCATTCCATATTTTGTGAGGGTTACTGACTTTATAAGACATTATAAGGCACCTACATTGTAGGAAAAAAAATATGGGAAAATTTTATCTACCATTTCTAAGACAAAAGACTGCCATGACAGACACCAACTGCATTTCCAAAACATTTCAAAAGAATTTGAAGTAAACTTTTAGAATAATGTGAATTATGTGCATTTCCCTAAGGCTGTTTAGAGCACATAATCTGAACTGTAGAAGACAAAGACACACGTGGCTCTAATAAACAGAGTAGAAGAAGCAGAGCATTCTGTTATTGGTTTCTAAGATGATCGGTATGTCTTTTTTTTTTTTGTATAGATGAGACAGAGGAATAACGGTTTTTCCTCATTGGTTCAGCCTACCTGCTACAGAAGACATGTTCTTTTACTTTATTGCCATATAAGATACAGCAAACAGTTGATCAGCCAGCTGGTCTGTCACATGAGTTTAACGTTTTCTATTTTAGAATTGATTTGAAAAGAGTACGTCAATTTCTTTATGTACATTTACTTGAGCTGTCATCACTAACATGGACCTGTTCAGAAAGGTGACTTTTACTGCCAAGAGTTTATGTAGTAATGTCAAAAAAGGAAATTAATCTTAAAAAATTGCTAATGTCTACCGATGTTTTTAACATGGAAATGTACAAAACAAAATGACCAGAAATGTAACGACCTGAAATGACAGCTGTTAGAGATGATGAGCTCAAAGACTGTAAATTAAGAGATAAACAGAGTTTCAATTCTCTGTATGTTCTGTGCATCTAGTGAATTGACAATAAAGAATCTGTAAATGTTTAATGTTTACACAGATAGCTGCTGCTCACTGCAGACATCTGAACAGTAAGGCTAGTTTTACAAATGCCACTTTATACAGTTATGAACACAGTATATGAATAATTACTTGAGGACATGGTGTTTACTTTATGAGCAAGCACATGCGTTTTGTTTTTTCCTCCAGCAGAAACCCTGCTCTGTGCAGCTTCCAAGAATCTGTTCTACTTACATGCAATGCTTGCTCAGACACACCATTTGAGAAGGCAGGATCAGATGAAGTCTGAGATTTTATGTCTGCATCCGACTGGCTCAGATCAGGAACAAACAGCTTCTGTAATGGTGAAACACAGCTCCTGTTCAGCCAATTAAGTGAATAATGTGATTATTAATTACTTATCTGCTGTGTGTTGCTCTCACTTGTCCAGGGTAGACACTGCGAGAAAAGAGCTTGTTCAGCTGCACCAGTTTGTTTGGGGTGATGTTGAACTTGAGCGCAATGCTGTTAAGGGAATCATTTGGTCCCACCTGTAAGACATTCATTCCTCTGTGAAATGCATCCCTGAGGAAATTTTTAATGCACACAGCTTAAAATATCCCATGGTGCACCGCTAAGGGTTCCCATTCAATGAGTTGTTACATTTACGAGTACTGAAGAAATACTCACAATGAACTCCACTGTTCCAGGGGGCTTTCTCTTTTCCCTTTTTGCCTCATTGTTGCTTTTACAGCCAATATCTGAAACAAAATTGAAAGCAAGGATGGTAAAATAATACCGTAGTCCAAGATTAAGAATATGAAGAATGAAATTAAGAAGACGAGAACAAGGAGAAGACAACCACAAAGAAGATGAAGAGTCAGAAGACGATGACAAAAGAAAGACGAAAAATAAGACTATGAAGGATTAAACAGAACACGACAATGAATACAACAAATATGATGTCATAACTTGGGTAATGAATATACTCCCTTAGACAGAAAGTAACCAATTAAAATATCAAGTTAATAATGTACTGAGCTACAGAAAATCCTCATGATGTTAACTGCTGTTTGATTCAGCATCGGTGCCTCTTGCTCAGGACTTTAAACTCACCTACACACAATGAAGCAGTTATCATAAATATACACACAATCTGATGCTTGTCGTAGACAAAACCCACACTAGGCTTTATTTTCTTGCCAAGCACATAGAAGCCATTAGTAAACCACTGTGTAACTGCGTCGTTACACTGCAGCCTCCTCCATGGTAACGGAGGGCATGACTAAGCATTAGACAGCCAGGCTCCAGCTGTGTGTGCCTCTGCTCTGTCCTGTATTCTGCATTAAACACAACACGACACTGTCACTTCGGTGAACACTGGAACTAACCGATTGAGATTTGTGCAGAGAAACCGAACCCTGATTTTTAAAAAGTAAAAGTCTATGATGATTTACACCATGAATTAACACAATGCAATGGCATCAAAATGCAATGAGCAAAGCATGTTATAATGGAGCATCTAAAAACAGCACTTCATTATGGACTGCTTAAATGATGAGCTTGCTTTGAGGAAGAACTGGTTCGATTTTGGATGATTTGCCATTTCTAGATTGCCCACAAGGGGCACTCAAAAGTTACAAATCACTAAACACACTTGTTTATATCTCTGGAACTATTTTGTCTAATTGATTTAAAATCAAGAGCAAATGAAAAGTCATGACTTTGGGAAGCCTCACATGCTGACTTCATAGCCGTCTGATTAAGGATTGGCAACATTCAGGGATACAGTACGAGGCTACCTGCTGGACTCAATCAACGAGGTGGCAGACAGGGATATTTACAAAACTAATGTCCATCATGGGTAATCCCTGCACCACACTGTAGAGACTCTGAGCAGCTCCTTCAGCACCAGACTTTTACATCCTCGTGTAAGAAGGAGCGCTTCCATAGGTCATCCCTCTCCACAGCCATCAGACTGAATAATAGTTCACAATAACTCTCCCCCACATCACCATAAGATACTATGTACATAGGAAACTACAGTGTAAATGTATATAAATAATGTAAACAGTGGAAATACCATTTAAAAATGTAAATTTTATTTTGTATTTTGACATTCTAAGAACGTTTCATTCTATTTCTTCTCCACTAGATTTTCTTATTTTTCATCATTTGTATTTTCGCTCTTGTGGTTTTTCTTCCCTTTCTACCTGTAAACTGGTGTGGTGTATGTTGCTGATGTAAACTGTGGAATTTCATCATGGCGGGATTAATAAAATCTTATCTTATCGTGTCCTCCTCATATTTAATATTTCATGCAATGAAGCAGACTTTTGGCTGTACACACTGGACTCAACAGGTTAGTGATTAAAAAAAGATAAGACTAATGGCCCTGTATCTCACTGGCATGTCCTATCAAAAATCAGTAACTTAAATTTGTAAGATTGTCAAGGTAACGATGACCATTACAAAGATCGACACAGCACCTTCACAATAGCTCACGGACCATTAACCGGTGAGGTATAAACATGCATATCAATCACATTGACCATTTTCTCCTCTGAGATTTGACTCTTCAACCTGCCTTGCATGACGTATTTGAATAGAAAACTAATAGCAAAGGTACTACCATCATGATAAAGATTTGCTACAACATGCACTTTTGCTTAATGTAAGCATTGACCATCTGCATGAACTGGAAAACAGCACAGGATATAAGTTCTGCAGCTTCCTGTTCAAAACTGCTGAGTTCAGATAAAAATAAGGTGATTCATGCATGACCATTTACTGGATTTTTAAGGCCTTTTCAAGATTATGTTGCACTGGGGACAGACTTTGATAGGATTTCTCAATACAGACCAAGCATCTGTCGGTGGCTTTTTAGACTGGCTTTATGTTTTTTCTGACTGCACTACAGCTGTTCCCATGCACACCAACTAGATGAAGATTTTACACACAAGACACAGAAGCAGAAGCCTTCAAATTTGTTTTCCAGGACTAGAGTTTTAGACTTTTGAAGGACCTGTGGAAGGTCTCTTTGGCAAAAAATGGAAAGCAAGCATCAACCCTTTGCATGAAATGTAGCTGCAGGTGTGCCATAGGAAGGGTATTCAAATTAAAGCTTTCATCCATATTACACTGTGAATGTATTCTGAATGGAACCACTACATTTAGAAGAGGTGTATTTGAATGCAAGTTAACTCGAATGTTTTTCATTTAATAAAATTGTTTTAACAGTAGCACCTTCAGACACTTGGACCGCCACATACATGCCGAAAATAACAGTGATGATATTTCCCTTTTACTATCAAAATATGTCCTGGAAACCTCTGATGAGATGCTAGGAGGCAGGTCTTACCTGAATTTGCAGGTGGTTTTGTTGTTATTCTTTGTAGCTCTGGATTGGTGGTCTTCTTGTTTGGGTCGCTATCATTGGAGACTTCAGGACAGGCGATGATGGGCGGATTCTGCTCATTTTTGTCCGACTGGCTCTGCTTGAGCTGCCTCCGCCTCTTCAACCTGATGGGATGTAGAAGAAAACTTGTAACATTCACTAAACAAAGCACTGCAATGACATCTGACAACTTAAGGTCTATATATATATATATATATATATATATATATATATATATATATATATATATATATATATCTCCATGACAACCCTGTTAAGGTGCTGATCCATATTCAGTCTATGTATCTAAAATGTAACCAGTTAATTCCCACAGTACAGTACATTTACTGTCAATACTTAATAGTTACAAACAAGATTCTTAGTGTGTAATAATGTAAAATTATAAAATGTAATAGAATACATTCATTGAGTATTCTGCATTCTTTCTTCAATTATTTAATCATAAACTCAGCTGGTTGGCTCAGTGGTTATTGAGTTACTCACTTCAAAACCAGCTTCAATACTACAGTCCACTTCTTTACTTTTCACCAGTAAACGTTTGATTCTAGGCCTTGACATAAGAAAGCATAAATTGAAGCTCTTTTGGTTTTTGAGTATCTAAACATCTGTCAAACAAACAAAAGTAATGTTTGAAAAAAAAAAATTGCTAGAAAAATGAAAATGCAACACCACAATTCACATTTATATCTCACACTGCAAACAGTCTTCTGTCTTTGTGGCCTTCTGTTTAGGTGCCGCTACTGAGATTTTAGTTTTTACTTTGCTGCGTCAGCTGCCCCACCCGCTCAGGCTGTCCTTTCTCCCTGATTAATCATTGATAGCTGAGGGAATTATAAAATAGGATCTCCAGACGCTGTTGGGGTTCATTATGGGGTGATGCTGCAGTGCAGTGCAACATCAAGTTAACAGTGCACTTAAGGATAATGCATACTCTATTAGAAGTGGTGAAGCCTTAAGTGTGGATATGAGTTTGTTAAAAGATAAGACCTCACTGATCTGTCACATGCTTTGGGCAATTGGAGTATTATTGCCCTCTGAAACACAGGGCAAAGGAAGAATCAAAGACATAGAAGAGCGAAATGAACTTAAATGTACAAGTGCTTAATGGAGAGGCAGGAGCGGGTCGATAAGGCTGCAGACAGACATGGCTCAGGCCTCTCCCCCAGGTCAGTCTCCCACTTAAGCTGAGGCAGCTCACATCTGGTCTTGAACTCAGGAATTTGCAGACACATTCTGAACTGCACTTTCACTCTGGGGTATTTTCCTTGATTCTTCCAGTCTGTCTGTTCCTTTCATTTCAGATTTGTTGCTACATCCCTCCACTCTCTGACGTACTGTTTGTCACCAGTATATGACAAACAAAAGCTAGAATGATTATTTATGTGGGTGTAGGTTTCCATTTGACCAGGTCATCGTTCTTTTTGGTAATTCTTCCCTTAAAAGAAGAATGACTGTCCATGTGATTTCGTCATTTATTTGTCATAAGGGTTAGGGTTAGTACACAAGGAACCATCTGCTCTCTAGATGAGGAAACTTACTTTATTTCACACTCCTTGCCTTCTGGAGAACACTAGATGACAAGTGAAATGCTTTCAGGTTCCATAAAACTGTGACTGTAGTAACAATTGTGAGCAGTGTTACTGCATGTTGCTCATGGAGCCCCTTCAGAGATGTTATGCAATATTGACAATGTTTTGTTTTGGTATTTTTTACACAGGTTTACAAATGTTCACTATATATAGACACTGTGTTGAACTTTATGGTGGAAGTGTCACAATATCAACTAGGTTCATCAGGAAATTTATTTGATAAAAGTTGGACCTTCAAGACAAAAATGTAGGTACATACTATACTGCACATGTGGGGATACTCTGATCAGTTTATTGGACTTTCGTTTTACTCTGACCAAGTTTTAAATCTACTCCTCTCTAAAATACACATAATACAACTTGATGTTCCAGTAGAAGTTCATAATGGGTTAATAGTTTTCAGCGCCACTGTACCGCCTGTGTGCCTGATTGACTTTTGCTCTATTTTTCAGGAAAAAGTCAGCATATGGTGTAAGCAAGCGAGCTCCAGTACATGTGACAGCAGTAGCTGTGTGGAAAGATAAGGTTTATTTAACTTCCTGAAATGACCCACTCTCACTATCCAGAAAGACAAAATGCAGCTTCAGATGAGGCTTTGGTGAGCAAACAGTTATTATCTCACACTGTTTTTGTGTTATTCTGACACCAACTCCCACAGCTTTGCACACTGCCATTGCAGAAAAGTATGGTTCCTAACTTGGCTCAGTGCTCACGTTGTCATTAAACTCTAATGTTCTGCCTACCTGCTAATTAGACTGGGAAGTGAGGCTTGAACAATGTCATTCCTCTTCATTAGAAAATGGAAAGACAAATTGCAGCACTATACCCAAACAGGTAAAGAGGAAAAAAAGGATATATATATATATATATATATATATCCTTTTTGTATCTCCTTTGTTGTAGATGCATTTGACTTCATCAGGTTTGTGAAATGTTTCACATGCATTATATATTTCTTCTATGTTCATCCATTAAATTGGATTAAATAAAAATTAGAGACTAAAAAGCAATGGGTTTAAGTTTGGTTTTTTTTAGACATCCCAGCCAAATTACAGAGTAGCAATATTTTTCAAGTTTAAGAATCCTCTAAGCTCTAAAATCAAAGCCTGCCAGTCGTCATTAATTAGTCTATCAAGCTGTTCAAGAACGTGGCGTGTTAGTTTGACGTCAGATGGTGGATCAGGGGGTTCTTTATTGTAAGTCAGTTATTTTCTTTTTAGTGTATGAACCGTGGCTGTGAGAAGCCCCTTTCCACTCATTTCCTGCTCTCATGTTTCACTACACAGCCAAAAGCCAATCTGAAAATTCAACATGATCCTTGTTCAGTCAATGCGTGCAAAAACTGTGACGCATGAGGTGGTATCAGAAGGCTGTAGCTCAGGGACAATGAACGTAACACCACCTGTCATTCAGTCAAACAAAGTGGGCATAAATAATTAGAAGCTGCATACTGATGGCTGATTTCTGAGTCAAACATGTATGTCATCATTGTAACTGAAGACGGATGTTTTTCCCTTAAAAAAAACATACCATGCATTCAAACAAACGCTCTTGAAAAAGCTGAATACTTACAGCCTACATACCATTCTTTCAAAAAACATAATAACAAAGGAGGAAAAGGCTTAATTATTCTAAAGCTAAATAATTAAGCACCAGAGCAATGAAAGTATTGAATTTCAATGTTTACAATGACATTATAGAGAAAAATGCCATGTGTTTTGATACAAAATGCCAATACCTAATCATTAGATCTCAGCATTAATGCAGCATGTACACATTTATTGATATTATGTTAACAAAGAACTAAAAGCTGTGGTAAAAACAGGCTTATCTTTTATGCTACAAAATGTTTGTGTACGAAAATGCTAGGGTGCAGAAGCATAATCCTAAACTGCTGAAGCAAACAGGTTATGTTCTTTAAATACATAATAGTACATAATATTATTGTCTTGTATGATTAACAATTTATATTTTAATCTAAAATCACATTTTATTTTTGATACCAGCCCTAAATGCCATAACCATTACAAATGAAACCTACAAATCATACAGTCAATTATTAACATTTTAAGTGAGAATTATATGATCATTTTCTAAAAATATTGACCCCAATGGAAACAAAATACCAAATTTAGCAATAATCATTTCGACTAAAGGTTTGACTCATCATTATCTTCATGTTGACCACTATATTACTTTTATGCATATTTCTTAAAACTTAAAACATGCAAGGACTAGGAAAACATTTCCTTCCTTGTGTACCAAATCAACAGATCATACTACTGTAAAAAAGAGCAGACTATTAAATTGATCCTCACTGTACAATGGAACTCAAGAAAAAGGGAAATCTGGTTATTTGAGCCAACATATTAGTCCATTTACCAACTTTTGTCTAGCAGACTAAAATGTAATTAAGGCTTGTAATTGAATTTTTTTAAATCCTATAATAATGTTTCACATTGTATTTCCTTCAGTGACACTATGGCCTTGTGTATGTTTTCAGAGTACGGTACAGTGACTGTGATGGAGCTGTGCAAATGACTGTTAACCTTAATTGTTTAATCTGTAGAAAACCAAGGTTGGGCCAGGTTATAAGAAAATAAAACATCTTTAGAAAAATAAGACAAAGGACACTGTTCATAAAATAAACATTCAGAGCACATCATGAACCATGTTAAAAAAACAAAAACAAACACAAACTCACAGGGTCACTTACCTGGCAAAATATCCCGGCTTCCTGTCTCTCTTCTCCATCAGGCCAGGCTGTTAAATCTACACACAATCAAACACACCCATACAAACATCCACTCACTCCCAGTCTGTGTGTCCAAACCTGCAGACACAACAACTTTGGGATGATCACCTCCTCTCACACTGTACTAACACTCTTCTTTCTCCTCCTGCAGAGTAAAGGAGCAGGGGATTAGCGGACACACACACAAGCTGTTTTACTCAACGACACTCAATAGTCTGTATAAGCCTTATAACTGATGGTGGAGACTCATCAGCCTAAGTGGAGGGCGATGAAAGCATCCTATACTAATCATGTCATCCTACTCAGCTAACAATGGCTGACCAGCAGGATGGAAAATGCACTTCTGCTGCACAGGAAAAACACATCTGCTGCCATTTAGCACGGTTAAGTCGAGTTGTATTATGTAATACTTATGCTCCAACCCCGACGGTGTCTCTAATAGATTAACAGCGACTACGGAAATCTGATGGAAACACTCAGAGCAGCCACCTTATTTCACACACCCTGAAAAACACGCATACAGCAGCAGCAGCAGCAGTCGTTCATGCACGTCTGGACCGATGGTGTTATATAATAGCAAATACCCCTGGGGCAAAGCAAAACAAAGAAAGAAAAAAAAAAACTAAAATAAAATCTTAGCCCTCACCTAACGCTAGCTATATTTTCCTGTACGTCGAAGCCCGGTAGGTGGGAATTCCTCCATCAACCAGTCAACAAACCAGCGACCAGCCTGTTCTTCATTTACACATTCAGGAAAACACAGCTCTCCACTTGTGCTAATGTTATACCCGCCTCTGCCCCCGGCAAGTCCAAACAAACACACTGAACAAGGTCCAGTCTTTCAGCTGACCTGACAGCTCACAGCAGTAACGACGCTAACAGCGCTAGCTAGCTACTTTGTTTACAAGACAATAGCCACCTGGTGGATATACTAAGCATATTTAACACCGCGCGGCCTTTGACGATAGCCTAATTACCTTAAAAGTAGGCTTTCCCGGTCCTCAAAAACTGATCACGCATGCAACGGATACACGTGCAACGTATTTGGATGTGAATTCTACATGAAAAACAGGTAAAGTGCTTTCATACCTTGTATGCATCATCCATCTACTGGTCAACGTTATTATCAAAAGAAAGCATCTGCCTTCACTACGCCCCCTCGTGGCGTAAATACACGTGGATCACTTTAGCCACGAGAACAGTTTCCGCCGACACATGATACTCAAGATATGATAATGTTGGTAGAAATTAGCCATGGTTACCATTGTGGAATATTTTAGTGTCTTTCACATGGTTCTTATCTGAATAAAAAGCTAACTAAATATTGTTCTCACGGTGTAGTAGGCTTAGTTAGAAAAAAAAATAAAGGTTTTCTTGTGTTTAAGTTTCCCTGGTGGTCTAGTGGTTAGGATTCGGCGCTCTCACCGCCGCGGCCCGGGTTCGATTCCCGGTCAGGGAACGTATTTTTTCCTTCTGTGTTCTAATAACCAAATGAACAGGTGCGCGAGAACACATTTTAGGTCACGTGCACCATACAGCCACAATCCAATATGTTGTATCACAGGCAAAACCAATAAAATAATAACAGTCAGAAAACTAACTTTGGACTATATTACATCTAGAAACACTCTTTAAGAAGGTGAATATCCACAGACTAGGGAAGAGGATTAAGCCCACTGTAAAAAAAAAAAAAAAAAAAAAAAAAGGTCATGGTTTATTCTGAGATTAAAGTCAGAATTGTAAAAAAAAAAAAAAAAAGAAAAAGGGCAGAATTCTGACTTTTTTCTCAGAATTTTTTCCCCCCTCAGAATTCGCCCTTTTTTTTCTCAGAATAAACTATGGCCTTTTTTTAACAGTGGCTCTAATCCTCTAACAGACAACCTAAATGTTCTAAGTAAATGTAATTTGAACAATATTCTGCCTCAGTTAATAATCGACACGTACATTATAATTTATGGATCACAGTGGTTGTTATGAAGACATTCGTGGTGAGAGGATGATTTATACATGTAAACATATTTATGTCAATTCCCTTTTTTAAACTAAAAAAAACTTTTTAAAAGTCTGGAGTTGCCATCATCTGTAGGTTAGTATAATTATATATTGTATGTTCCATATATAAGGTCCCTGAACTACTCTTTTTTTTTTTCACACCCCTGGTGGTTAATGTCTTCAATATAATTTTTGAATTTCATAAATTAGTCTGATTGGTCGGACTGGACATTTTAATATTATTACGGTACACCAGGTGTTCCTAGGAAACACCTGTCATTTAACTCAATTATATAACATATAAACCATTCATAATTATATCATTTTTTATGTCAACCTTTACTTGAATAATTCCATTCATAACACCAATAACATGGTTAATTTTAAAACATCAGTGCATCACTTACAGACAACGACTAAGGGAAGCTGAAATGATAAAATAAACAAAAGAAAAAAGGCAAAAAAAAATGATGATACACAACATGGAAAAGTTAAAGACATAAATAAAGACATTGAATGAAATATAAAGAGATGATGAATACAACTGTAATGTAGAAAAAAGTCGAGAAAATAGACCAATTACAACGCTAGGGGGAGACATTTTACAATAAATTTCCTATCTAGGGAGATGCAGAATATGAATGAGGACACGCCACAGTGTACATCACATAAATACCAAAAAAAAAAGAAAAGAATATAACAAAACCAGCCTTTCGTCAATAATTCTAGGATGTAGCAATTAAATGATAACTTAAATAGAAAGGGAAATGTAGTTTCTATATCCATTGTTTAAGGTAGGTTTTTACTGAGTCTAAATATTTTTATTGCAGTTAATTAAGGTTTACTCAAACACAGATGAACAAAAAGCCATCGCACAAATTATGAAAGAGTAAGAGCCGCACACTGAAGATGTATCTAGGGTGGAAAAAAAGCTATAGGTATATAAGGCGGGGAATGAAGAAGACATGAGTCTGCAATAACACCAACACTATGTGACACCACTGAAGCTGCTTTTATTGCACATTAAACTTCACATGTTAAATCATTATATAAGTCTTTTTACTTTGCTTTCATATATTTAAGGCCAGTTTAAACTATGAGATCGTGAGCACTGAGACAGAGATAATATGTGTTTGTGGAACTTGGGCCCTGGAGAGCCCTCTGAGGCGGAGAAAGACAAAAATCCCTGCAGCAGGCTCTCTGATTGGACAGCGCCTGAGTTAACCAGTTCCTGGCTGGCTATGTATCTTGGCAGTTATTTTGACAGGCACTATCATTGTGAGAGGAGAGATAAGTTGTCTTAGGGATCGCCATGGCGCCGGTGTGTCCCTCCTCCAGCCTGTTCAGACTTTCATCAACCCCTCAGCCCCCCTCCCCTCCATAATGTTTGGAGCAATTGTGGGGCACTATTTAGCTGAGAACTGGGTTTATATTGGCAGTAATCCACTGTGGCTCTGGGTATCATGGTCCACCTAGGATAGGGCCATCAAAACTTCCATGTGACACTGTATCAGGACAGATGTGAACACTGTCTATTGTTTCTCCTGTTCCTCATTACAAAGGGTTTTCTTCAATTGCAACCTTCTTTAAGAAGTTATGTCTTTAACCCTTTTTTGGTCAGCTCAACCGTTTGGTAGAGGTAACTTTGAACCCTGATATTTAATTTAAATTTAAGTCCATTGACATCAAGCTTCTTGGGCAGTCAATGGTATATTCAGAATGGTTCATGCTAGTATATTACCAAGGAAGAAGTTCATAAACGTGACAACACCTCTGCTATGATCGTTTCTTTTGGGCACAAAATTGGAGGCAAGTTCAATTTTTTTTTCATTTTATTAACTTTTAGGTTAATTTAACTTTTTTCAGTGATGTCAGTGGTGAAATCATGTAATAAAAAGTCAAAATTATGAGATAAAAAGTAAAAATTGTGAGATAAAAAGTCAAAATTATGCAAAAAAGTCATAATTATGGAATAAAAAGTCCAAATCATGAGATAAAAAGTCAAAATTATGAGATAAAAAATTACAAAAATGTTTTGCCTATGTCAGGGGGTACTGGACTAAAAATATTTTTCTAAGGGGGAACATCACTTAAAAAAGTTTGACAACAACTACACTAATGATACAAACACAAAGAGTTAATACATCTAATTTGAACCAAGTCTCAAATTATGTTGGCAAGATTAGTGATGGTGTAATATTTGAGTTTTAAAACTTTAGTTAAATTTAGGATGAGTAAAAAAAAAATCTGTTTCATGTTATAATCGTCCCTGTGAGGTAGAAAAAAAGATATATATAGTGATTTTTGCAGTGTGACCAACAAAGGGTTAAACATAGATGTAGGAGCATAGTTTGAAAGAACATTCAGTAAGCGACATTTAATAAAAAATAAAATAAAATAAGGATGAGTTCTATAAACTTTTGACTCTTGAGTGAGTAATGTTCTCAAGATGTGACTCATAGACAAAGCTACGGTAGGTATAATCATCATATGATCCTGGCCTCCTTGTCGTATAAGCTCCATGTACACACTTATTCCAGACTCTGATGTGAGTTTTTTTTTTTATGGTAGTGTCCGGTCAGGGGGCACAAACAGCATGGTAGCACTGTAGTGTCTATTTATGTGTGTATTTTACAAAACTACAAAGAGCAGAGAAGAGAAAAGACGAGCATATGTGCATACGTTTTTAGTTTCTTTTACTACCACCTCTTCTATTGTTGAAATGAAACTTTCCAGGAGAGACTGCAAATAATGTTTTGTAATTTTTTTATTTTTTTTTTCACTCCTTTGTTTTTCTCAGCTGGTACAAATAAAGCTGATATTTTATCTTCTTGGGCTCAAATAGCTGTTGAAGTCATAAAGTCCTGACCCAGGATGGGCCTTGGAGAGATTTGGAATCACTTCGGTCAGACGTCACACACTTGTAGCTTAGACTATAGCCGCTGATAACTTCAGGTACACTGAAGCAGCAAGAAGCCACAAGACCTAAACACTGCAAAAGGATATGTCACACAAGTGATAACAGATTGCAGAAATGAGAGTCTAAGATTCTTTATGATGAGCTAATACTTTAAAAAAATATCTATTTGTATGTCAGAACACCTTTCCATCAGAATTTTCTGTCTCCACATGTTTAGAAAAAGACAAAACAAGACTGACAATATGCCGTGGAAGAAGTCTATTAGGATAAGAAATCCTTAAGACAGAGGCAAATGTTTAAAAAAAAAAACCTATTGAGACTGAGAGTCCACTTACCAACCTCAACAGCTCTGACAGATACAAGATTTACACTGAGGGGTTCACACAAGGAATGAAACAGAGTGAGGCGGATAAGGAGATTTGATTATAATAAAGCCTACTGTGTGCTCTGGTTAATGTGAGTTTTATATCAAAGCTCTGACTAACAATATTTAATTGTCAAATGGTCTAACCCATTAACAGGAAACTAAAGGTTGTAACAATAAAAGTGATATTTTAATGGGTTGATTGTATTATAATATTGATCATGAAGATATTTTTTTGCTTATCTTTGTCAATTTAATTAGCACTGATGAAGTAAATTAAAATGAATTAAGATTATAGTTGTATACTTGATTCTTTTGGAAATATGTTTGTACTAAAAATATACATCGCAATCTTTAGTAATTAGGATTAAATCATTTCATTTATATTTTTTCCAAGATAAACTGCAAACAATATTTATTTTATTACTCTCATTGTCATTCTTATTCGTATTGTTTTTCTTTCTTATTCATACATTTTAATTTATTTTTTATTAACCCCCCCCCCCTATATTTTTATTTTCACCATTTAGTGTCTCTGTATGCACTGATCATTTAAAGTTGGCCATGTCTTTTATATTATTAAAGAAATTAATTAACTAAAGTTTCAAAGTATAAAATCATAATACAATGAGTAAAATGAACAAGCATTTAGAGGAAACCACACACCATGTTGGAAATGGATTCAGAAGTACATGTTTTAGTGGTCTGTGGTTTGCTGTGAGAGTGAAAAACAGGCCTGAGGGTGACTGGATGATGAGGATATTTTCCGCATTGGTGGTCTAAGAGAGACCAGGATGAATCGAAGACCACCGTCTAAGTTAGCATGAGATTAATGACCCCCGACACACACACACACACACACACACCAGTCTGTTCCGTACTGTATACCATCCAGTGCCACTACACCCACTGTCAATCTGCCAGGTCAACTGAGCCACTGCAGCCCACGACCTTTGACCCATACCCTGAACAGCAGACGAGAGGTTATCAACACCAGGGTTTTCCTCCTTAAACCCTAACGTTCAGGGTGGTGCACGAGCTACACTTCATGCCAGTGTTAGAGATGGACATAAGCAAAATACCACCTTTACATGCATAGACACACACACACACACCCTTTCATCAGCGTTTTTTTTTTTTTTTTTTTTTTTGGTCACATGATCATGGTAAGGGAGCAAACAGTGCATGGTTGTTTACCTTGCTTATCAGAGGTGTTGTAACAAGTAGAGCAACACACACACACACACACACAGTCACTGACCTAAACACACACATGTACATGCTAAGAAACCTTACCTTGGGCAAATGCAAAAAAAGCTAAAAAAAAAAAAAAAAATCTGATATTTGACAATAATGCTTGACATATTGCAACTCATGCCCACCGAGACTTCTATTCTGATACTTCACGATGAACACAGATCATAAAGTATCCGCTAACAATGCTAATAAATCTTCCCACAGCGGTCCTTAACCCTTCTCTGATCTCATCTGCTGTTAAAAGAGGTTTGTCATATACAGTAAGGGTTATTTCTCCAAAGAAAAACGCCAGCCTTGGCACGACTCACAGCTGAAACTATGATCCACAGCAAACACTGGCCAATAAATAACAGCTATAAATACTTTTATGAATTATGGCCGTGTCTGCCCATTTGTGATTGTGAGATAAGTCAACTTTTCATGTACACTAAAGGTAGTATTTCAAAAAAAAAAAAAAAAAAAAGGCCACGTTAAAGGTAACACAAGTGTGTGCTTACTGTGTCTGAGTGTCTACATGTGTATGTCTTTTGATGTGTGTGTGTCCTTGTGTGTACATTGTCTGCGTACACTCCCACTCTCACACTCAGACTCTGGTTAGTTCAAGCCAGCGCCACATCAGTCCATCATCGCAGATATAGCTTGTGGTTAGATAGCAGGTCTGGCGGCGCACAAGACATTTTGTCCACTCTGTCATGTTTACTTATAATGATAAGCTTTGATGGATTCTCTACAAGCTATAGACTCCATGTCGCACACACACAGACTTACCATGTAACTCACATGCATATTTGAGCACATAGTAACACACAGTTGTAATAGTTGAAAAGCAAAATATGTAAGACTAGATAACCCTGGGTTAACAAAAAGATTTGTACTGACAGGCATTCATACAAATTACATATGGAACTAAATTAAAAATCCGTTGCAATATTTACCTGTAACAGTAAACGCGTACGGAAAAAATACAGCATATATGACAAGACTAAGCAAACTTTCCTATTGTTACAGAGTCAGTTAAGATGTATTTTTCTGTGTTGCATCCATCACAGTCAGACAAAAATCTTTTGAACAACTGATGAATCAGTGTTTTTAATGATTTAGTGGACTGGTCAAAGTTTTGTGAGCATAAGAGCAAGCCAACAAGCTGTCAAATAAAGGGAGTAGATGTGTTTAGAAATGGATTCCTTCTGTGATTTGAAGAATATAACGATTTGGACCAATTGAAGGTCTAGAAAAGTTCAAGAATATTAGACGTACTAATGTTTCTGTTCATTTGAGGCAAAGTAGAAATGTGCAACTTAGAATTAAAACAAGAAAAGACACTGTTAGTATAACTGGTTTAGTGAGAAGCTGGTTTTGTTGGGCCCGATGCTCCGATCTTTGTCACGGCCTGTTCAGTGTTTCCATTGGGTCGGTTTACTTTAGCCTGGCTTTTGGCCAGACAGCTGACTGGCCCACTGTAACTGCTCTGGACCAATTAAAGAGACTAATGAGGCCCCACGCTTATCATGTCACGCTGAGGGCAGAGTGGGGGCACTGAGACCGGCAGCATGGCAGACCAAAAGAGGAAAGGAGGGGATTTTCTACTTTAAAGGATGATTACGTACACATGAGGAGGTGTGCCAACACTGCTCACTTTCTACAAAGCTATGATGACTTAATACTGGAAATTAAAGGAAAAAGATGATTGGAGTGATGTCTTCCATGACGACAACGCCCACGTTCATAGGGCATTGGGGGCCACTGGATGATTTGATGAATATGAAGGTCATGTGACCGTAAGCTGTGGCCTTCATAATCACCCACACAACTAAACACTGATGGGAGAGTTAGGATAGAATTCCAAATGAGACAATATTAGTGACCTAAATAGGTTTCTTGTTTTGTTCTGTTTTTTGAGCAATTATCTCCCTCAGAGATTAAATGTGCTCAATCTTACATACTTTAATAAGATTAGCTGGGAAACAAATGAGAAAAGTGCTCTTTGGTTGATATTTTCCATGTCTTTAAATATGCATATTTGCTTATGTACATAATGTTTATGTATATATCCATTTATGCACAATAGATGCACAATTCTCACACCAAAAAGAAATATATTTATCATAAGGTACAATAATCGTTAGCTTCCTTTTGACTAAAATATATTTTCTCCTTAATTTTTATGATTTCACATTTGACCTGAAACTGTACCTTAGGAACCAGCATTTTGACTTCATTGTAAAAAAAATTTATTTGTTACTTTTCTTCTGGGGAACCTGTAAGAGTTGTATTCACAAAAGTTATTGCTAAATACAATGGAATATGTGACAGGTTTTTTTTTCTAGTTTAATTTGTGACATGTTCATATGGCACTATAGTGTTTTTGATGAACAACAGAAAAGCTATGTAACAGAAAAATCCAACAGATATGAAAGATTAAATGAACTTCAAAACTTGCAGTAAAGTTGGATATTTCAGTTCATGGTCAGTCATTTCTATCCACAACCTGCTTTTCTAGGAACCTTATAATTGACCAATAGAACAAAAAAGAAGATGGAAAAACTGTTTCATAAATAGTGCACATGCATATGATGTATGTGAAGGGACATGAAACAGATGACATGTTTCTTCTTTGTTAAAAATGCAGTTGTAGACTGTCAGAAATATTCATGAGGTACAAGAGGTTGGACACAAATGACCCGACACATGATCAAATTGCAAAACATTTCCCTATACTGGAAGAAATGTCCCTCTAAAAACAAGTAAAAAAATTTATGCAAGATTTTTTTTGTTTGAATTAAAGCAAAACAAATTAATAAATAGCAATCTGCCAATGGAACAAGTGAAGATTATCTTGGTAAGATTTCTTGAAATCAGATTTTCCAGATCTATTGTCTGAAAATCAGTTGTGATATTTCCTTGAAAAGTTATTCTTCATGTGATTATGTCTTGTGTGTGATGAGATATTGTGGCTAAAAATGAGAAAAGTACACTTGGTAAGATTCAGATTTTTGCTGTGTACTGTACTGTAATCGAAAGTAAAGATAGTACTAGAAATCATGTATTTTATTTCTAAAACTTATACCATATTTTCCTTTAACTGGAATGTTGTTTTGTTTTGTGTGTTTCTATACTTTTTATTCATGTCTAATCTCTTTTTCTGTTTGTAAAATGCATTTATGTATCTGTGGATCCTGTTGCACTTGTCACTGTTGTATTTTATTTATTCATTGTTGGGCCTTTTTAGCTGTTCTGAATACTGACAGATCCTAGTGTAATTGTGGAATGTGTGTTTTTTTATGCTACTGCGACTAATGTCTGCAAACTGAACTGCCCCTAGGGGATAAATAAAGATATCTGAATCTGAATACACACACACACACACACACACATGTGTACATATATATATATAAGAACTGACCATTTATTTTTCTGGTTTACTATTGTGAAATGGATGGTGTACTTTTGTTTTTGATATGTTATTGTCATGAAAAGAACAGGGTTTATTTTGTTTTTGATATATGGACTATTATTGCTAGAAAAAGGACAGTTTGTTTTAATGTGACATGATGCTGCAAAATGGACAGTCTAGTCTTGATAAATAGCAATTCCATCGGAATTTAGTCTGATATGTGAAACTTTTTAAGTTACGTAGGGAAAATGACAGGAATTTAGGGTGGGTGAAAGATGGGGTAACGGCACGAGAGGTTATGAATTAAACTTCATCCCACTCCTTTTTGAATGTTTGATGTATATATATAAATTATATATATGTATATATATATATATATATATATATATATATATATATATATATATATATATATAAAATCCTTCTGCTGTTTGATTTGCATACAATCTTTGAAACACAGACCTGCAAATAAAAAAAAATTATGCAGGAATGATCCTATACTTAGAAGTTGAGAAACAATACATAGAAAATAGATGAAAAACTCTGAATTTTCCTTTGACATTTTTACACGAAAATATAGATGTTGATTGAAATCAAATCATATATTGAGGAAATCAGATCCCAAATCTATTACAACAAACAAGTTGTAGTGTTACTCACCCAGTGAATATCAAAAATGTTTCGATGTTCATAGTCTAATGCAACCTTTTCTGGCCACATCCTGTTTTAGTTTTTACTGCCTAAATATCACATTGAAAAGCCTAGAAAATATGATCTTGAACTGAATGTTGAGGAGTAAAAATACTGTAATTTTTCTAATACTCTAATAGTGATATTGCCTTAGATTTGAATGTTTATTGATTAGTAATTTAATAATTAAAAATGGTAGTGGCATGCACAATATGTTCAAATTACAAAAAAAATAATACATGGGAGCTGTGATAAAAAATGTGTGTGTTTTGATATTTAAAGAGAAAGGCATATTAATTTATGTTATATGTTTGTTTTTAATTATGGTTTAATGCAGGTCATACAGACAATATTCCATTTGTGTACTGAATTCAGTTGACAAATAATTTTAAGAGTTTTTTATTTTATTTTATTCAATGTTTTATGAGTGCTATTATATGTGTTGTTTTTATATCATTTACTCTTAACATGCATTTAAAGGACTTCACTTTCAATTCCGTTGTTCGTACGCGACAATGACAACAAAGACTTTCTAATTAATCAGACCTTATCATCAATTCTACATTAAACTCCAACTTTACCAGATTTCTGTGTAAATCACAGTTACAGAATATACGTCAGAGGGAAGTGGCTACAACATTAGCATTTCTTTTTTTTTTTTTTTTTGTTCTTTCAGTTATAGACTTATTCTCATATTTATTTCTTTATTTCAGGCTTTTTTTTCATACATTGAATCATTGCATCTTCCTCTGCTATGTCCAAAATATATGAGTTCCTGTTGATTTGACGTACACCAGCGCATATTACAATGTATTACAAAAACATATTTGTTATTGTGCTTTTATTGCCATTTTTTTTACCTATATATTTGATATAAAACAATACAAGAATTTGGATGATTTCTTTCTTTGATCAGATTAAAAATGAATACTGTTCTTATGTTTTAATGTTGTTGCAAACAGACATATACTGATCCAATACAACAGAATTAACAGGCTGACAATTTTCTCATCTCACAAAGTGGGTGTACATTTTTTCACCCCAACCTAAGGGTCGTCACTCAGTGTTTGGAAACGTTCAAAGTTGCATTTTATCCTCTCTAGCATTCATCAGAGTGCGATTGCCATTGCTCTGCTTCTCGGCTATACACTCCCAGTCTCTGATGGTTATTTATACCCAAGGACACAGCAGCCACCAGTGAAATTTAGGGAGTGTGTGTTTGACAGAGAGAGTGAGACAAAATGACAGTGAGAGGTGGAGGAGAAGAAATAAGAAACAACGGCCTCTTTCTTCCACTCAGTTTTACCTCTCACCCCTCCTCTTACTCTGTCAAGGCCACTCTTTTCTTCCTCCTACTCGACCGGCGAAGAGGTCAAAGTAAGACACAGCAACAGAAACACACAAACACACAAAACTGAGACTGACTGACTGCAACAGTTACAAATCTTCTTTGCCTTATCGAGGACAACTCACTGATAAGTGTGTCTCCACTCCCCATCCGACAGATCCATCTCCGAAAACATCTGAGACACACAGAGGAAGATGTGGAAATATATATGTGCATAAGCGGCAGATTGATGACTTGATTTATTCCCATCGCAACCTTACTGAGTCAAACCAGTGTCTAGAAACCGGTGAAATACTGATGTGAAGTGGTGATAATTAACATGGTTTAAGCTGTGTGTGAGTGTGTGTGCCTGCAGGCTTTGGGAGTTCTGCACCTGCAACTAATAATGTGAAAGTTGCCAACATCATATGCTGCAGCCCTCCACACTTCACTCACTCCCCACAGATCAACCTTGCACCTGCTGACCTGTACCAACACACTTGTATACACACACTCACTGCACACTTTGTATGTGTGTGTGTGTGCGTGTGTGTGTGTGTGTGTGTGTGTGCACATTTCTGGCATGACAATAGCCATTCCACCAGTCAGGGCTAAGTGCCTCCTTAACCTAGTCTCAGGCAATTAATTTGATCATTTTCGTTTTACAAAATTTATGTCTATAGTGCATTTATCATTATCAGTTTTTATTATTATTATAATCATTATGGAGACACGTAGGTTAATATGTGCCATAAAAAGTTCTGCTCCCTTATCCACATAATATCTGATATACAGTATTATCGGGCTGAGTGTGCTCAGGGATTTGATTTGCAACTATGTGAATGAAGTCGAGGTCTTTAACTCATGATGCATAAAGTGATTCTCTGAACTTTTGCACTTTTTTTGCTAAATAGAGGTCTATCACTGCTGAAAAATTGAAGTGAAAATGATGGGAGATAGCAAATTACAATAATGCCAGTACCTTGGGACATGCGTTAAGCATTACAGATATGCTATTTTTATAGAAAAGGACAAGAAGTTCCCAAAAGATTGAGATTTTGAGCATCTGGGAATTTTGATAAGGAGCAGTTCATTAAGGCTACAGTTTATCTCTGCTACGATTGAGTCTTTAAAAGGAAAAAAAAGCAATTCAATTTGGCAGCGGCCCCCACTAGTTTTGGAGGAACTGTGTAAATGTAATTTCATTTGATATATTTTCGTGACATGCCAAATGACAATAAAGCAATAAAGCAATTCTGATAATATGAACGTGCACAAGCAGTGACATCATATGTAAACCTAGTTTTATTTGTTATATCCAATAAATAAAAGTATGCTTCATGGGTGAAATACTCAAGTCCTTTATTTAAGTGAAAAGTACTAATATTTAGTTTGGAGTAAATGTGCTGTATTTACAAACTTCTATTAGTGTTGTAATTTTTTTTTTTATTGTTACTTAAATCTTCAGTACACATTTTTTTGTGCAGCCTATAGTTACCATCCAATATATTGTCATTCAAGTGACGTGACAGGAAACAAAACCTCTGCACTTCCTCTGGACTCTGTTTACAAGCTGTAGAAAAAATGTTGGTTGATAATGCAAAGATTAGAAATGTAGGATGGTCAAATATTTTATTGAAAACTGTACTTACTGACAATGCTTTAACAAGGTGTAACTGATATTTTAATTTCACATTTCTATTTTGCCACGTCCTAAAACACATCCTTTTGTGGTACTATGGTCTGCATCCATGTTTTTGCATCTATATGCTGTCTTTATATGTATGTTAAATCTTTGTTTAAACTTATTTAATTTTTCTCACTGTCCTCTGAGAACCACATGTCTCTAAGGAAAATGAGATAATGTATTTTCTACCCAATCCAAGAGGATTTTAAAGATTAATTTTAACAAGAAGGAAGGTTTAGGATTTAACATATAAAGTAATACTTTCATACTCTTGACTTTCTCACAGGAACCTAATTAACTATTAACTATAATCTGCAAACTAAGACACTTGTATGTCAAATGATTAAAGTACTACTGTAGATAAATCATCATTCATTCATCCTCACCTCGGTTGGTGCATGTTTTTCGTGTGTGTACACGTGGTGGACGTGCAAGGCCACCGGGTCGAGGTGGGCTGGGTCCATGGTTCCCACAGCCTGTGCGGAGGCAGCCTCTGCCGCGCTATCAGCCTCCGTCTCCGGCCCCCCAGCACCAGCGGGCCCCCTGACGTCAGTCCTGGCCTGATAACGGGGTCCACCACAGGCTGTGGATGGAAGGGAGGGGGAGTTGGAGATGGAGGGATGAGGTGGAAGGAGGGAATGGGGTTACACTAACAGAGCCAGCGGTGGATAAGACCTTCAGACAGATAAGACGGAGCAGAGTGTGGAGCCTCTTTTGTTTTCAGCTGCTCCTCCTGTCTGGTGGCATCTCCATCTCCCTCCTGCTCCTCTCTAGCTGCCCCCCCCTCTCTCTTTCTTTCTTTCTGTCCTTTTACAGACTTAACATATTCCTTAAACTTTTCTGCTTCACCACACCCTCCTCTCACTATCCAAACAGAAATATTCCTGCTGTTATCGGACATGTCTTCTATGACAGTCCCTGGGTTGAGGCACCTTTCTCCTCTGGCTTCCTCATTGTATTTTTGTTTTCTCTCACACTGATTATACAAAAGGATGAACCAGACTTTGACTGTCAACAGGAGTGAGTTTTTGATGCAGTTCAACAATATGTTGACAACTCATATTCATTTTCATTTATTTCACCTCCTCTAGGGCTGTGTGATCTGGACAAAAGATCATAACAACATCTCTGTCAAAGTTACAACTAAAGTATACATTTCCCTCCAGCTTTCTCTGGGTTTTGGAAAATTAGGCTGTATGGGATAACTTCATATTGCATAATTTACAGTAGAGGTCTTCAACCCTGGTCCTCAGGGCCCACTGTCCTGCATGTTTTAGATGTCACCCTCCTCCAACACACCTGATTCAAATGATCAGTTCGGCATGAAGCTCTGCTGAAGTCTGATAAAATGTGATCAGGTGTGTTGGAGAAAGGTGATATCTAAAACATGCAGCACAGTGGGCTCTGGGGACCAGCGTTGAAGACCTATGATTTACAAAATTATTCTATAATCTACATTAGGTGAACTCCAGTTTATATTTTTCGCCCACAGTGTTTTCTTCTAAACTGGGAGACAATCAGAGGTTGTGGTTTTGCAATTTCACATATGTATCTGTGCAGAATACTGTACATCTTAAACGGCACCACATTGTTTTTCAATTTACAGTTTTATTTTCTCAAAACGAGAAATGCATAATTTCTACATTACAAATCAGATCTTGTTAACATACTCTTCTTGCAAAAATTACAGCTACATTTTATTTAATCATTAGCACACATATCTTGTCAAATAAATACATTTGCATTGTATTTTCACTTCATTTTTTATGTTGCAAATCTACAACTTCTTTGCTGTTAACTCTACAGTCTTTTTTTTTTTTTTTTTACTGTGTTAAATAATGTGTGTCTTTAAATCATGCTCCTAAATGAGTTGAATTTGCATAACGGAGCTGAATCAACTAATGAGTAAACTAAAATAAGCCTGACTAATTTGGTAAACTTACTTTATGGTGCACAAACACACTCAAACACAAACACAAAGCACACACAAATCTTAGACATATTGAACCTTTAACCCACTATATGAACTCTGATTGAACTCTTAATGGACATCAGCATCCATTGTTGTGATGATGTCACCTCACCTTTACCTAACCTTAATCTTACCTTGAGTTTACCCCCTTCACGTACAAACAAACTGCCACATCACATCACCTCTTGTATTAGTTTATTAAACTCTAGCTCTGCATGAATGTTTGTGTGCTCCCTGTTTGCTAGCTGGCGGACTTTGACCACTGCTTATCACAGGGAGAGGTCTTGGGATCCCTGAGTCTTCACTGCTAAAAATACTCAGGCTATAGCTCAGCCACACACTCAAACATAAGCAGATACTCCTGTTATCAGGTGGGCACCCTGCTGTGTTTTTGGATTGGTAAATGCACACAGTAACATCACCAGTGGTAATAGAACACTTAACCCTCTGTTGGTCACAGTCCAAAAATTACATTTAATTGTTTTTGGGGTTTTTTTTGCTTTTTCCACCTCACATGGACTATTCTCGTTGTCTGAACCCACTTTATCCTCACTAGGGTCACGGCGGGGGTCAATGGGGGCCTCACCCAGCCACAATGGGCGAAGGCGGGGTACTATTATTAAAAAAAAAAAAAAAACTGATTTTTTTTTTTTAGTGACCCCAAATTTAACTAAAGTATTAAAACTCAAACCGTACTCCTTCACCAACCTTACCAACATCATTTGTGACTTGGTTCAAATGAGATGTATTAACTCTTTGTGTTTGTATCATTAGTGATTAGCATTAGCGATTAGCATTAGCATTTCACGACCGTTTACTGTCATCTCTACCGTTTCGTTCAGCATGTTTTCAAAAAATTATAACATGAATACCAACGTATTTCTGAAACACAATGAAGATTATTTATGTAAAACAGACTCTCAAAGTTAATAAAAATAAATTTAAAAATCGAACTTGCCTGCAATTTTGTGTCCAAAAGAAAATATCATAGCAGAGGTGTTGTCACGGTTACCATCTTCTTCTATGGTGGTCTACTAGCATAACCTGAATATATCATTGGCAGTGCCATCCAGTGGTGTTTTTGTGCATTACATGCTTCTTACAAAATGGGGAGACTGCCCAAGAAGTTTGGTGTCAAAGAACTTGAATTTAGATTAGATATCAGAGTTCAAAATGACCTCTACCAAACGGTTGAGCTGACCAACAAAATGTTAAAGAGTTCATTTTAACACTACCATAATGAACATATGGCCCCTATCTACAAAGTGTAACATTTACACTGAACCTATAGTTACATTTTCAGAGTCATATTTACACTAGTAAGAGTTAATATTTTACACTACATTAAATAGTGTCAATCAAGTTTTACACTATGTGAGAAGTGACACCCATAGTGTTATTGACATTCAATACTGAAAAGTTAAGTGTTAAGAAATAACTTTTCCAGTGTTAAACCTACTTAATATGACATGTTCATAAAAAATTACTCTAAACAGTGTTGATTTTTAATGATTTGAAAAGACAATATAACTTTATCACTGCATAAATTCTGCATGAATGAAAAACAAAAAAACAAAAGCAAGAGTTTATTTAGAAAAACTTACCACAGCTTTTCAATATACAACTTCTCACTCAGTTTGAGGACTTTTCAGAGTCATTATCTTTTCACACTGAAAGGTCTCTTAGTCTTATCAGTGTTGAATTAACTGACAGAATCAGTTTACTTTAACACTATCAGTGTCACTGACAGTGTAAAATCTCTGTCACATTTTACTCTGTCCATTGTTGGAATAACTGAAAGAGTTAAAATACTTTGACACTGTATTTTTACACTGGCAAATTTACTGTGGAGCCCATGGATCAGATCACCATCCAGTGTGAAAACTGGATCAATCTGATGAAAAAAAGTCAAACAGTCACTTAATATAAGAAATCACTCATCAAACTTTATTAAGATTATTCTCAATTTTATAGCTGGCATTTGAGAAAACAATGCCTCAGAGTGGAATTTCAAATATTAGCATTCAAGCGTCACAGAAATATCCAAATGTTCATGTGAGTGAGTTGGCTATAAGGTCTCACAAACAGTGGAGACCATCAGAACAAAAGAGGTATTAATAATTGGATTCTTATCACCCCTAATTGAGTGTTGTGTGATGTGTTTGCGCTGCTCTTCAAACAGTGTTAACTAAAAGTCTAGTTCAGTACTTGAGGCCGTCATATATGAGAACCTGCAACTGAGGAGTTAATAATTTATTCAAAAACACACTCCTGGTTAATGATGTGAGTGTGTGAAGTAAAAAAAGAGAGGGAGATCATTGGTTTTGCAGGAGGCCAGGTGTCCTGCTGAGAGGATTTGTGTCTCTCCAAGACCTTACCTGGTCAAACTCTTTTAATCCAGAAGCAGAACACACACATATCTGAGAATAAACTCATTTTAGTTCAGAGCCTAATATGATATAAAGTGGTCTGGACCAGTAAAATAACATAAATATTAGAATAAAAATGTATAAATAATGTTAATGTCAAAGTTTGTTCTATGTTTTTGAGTGAAAAAAGTACAATACTGTAATGAATATGTTTACATCTGTACTTGAACATGAAAAATAAGTTGCAATGTTAAAAATATTACACTTTAGTTTATCATTTATATCACAATTAATAGATCACAGTGGACCTACAAATGCACACAACATTTAGTAAGCTGAATATTAGTAAATTTCCACATACATTTCAGGTTATTCCGCATTTTTTTACACTAAAACAAAATGGAAATGTCACAGTTTTCATTATTTATAGGTTATTATGATAGTATTTTGATGATTTGATCCACCGTATATTGAATTGACCTAAAATGATTTTAACCTCCTTGACTGTTAAAGTCTTCTTTGTAGTTTTTGCATTTCATAAATTCATTCCGTGGGTCAGATTGGACCCTTTAGTGGTCTGGTTTGGACCCCTGGGCCACATGTTTAACACCTGTGCCTAAGAATAACATGATTTGATCACATTTTTCATTAAATGTAATGACAACACCATATTGTCGTTCTCATTTAGCTTAAAAAAATGTATGTATATATAGATAGAAATTCTGCTCATTCTTTTAAATACTTCTAATTTCAGATTTTGATAAAAATTACCATATCATACAGTGTAGGGTTATGTGTATGACTAATAAAATGATATAATACTGCCTTTTCCCAAACCTAAAATGGATTGTGGAGTGGTTTTTTTTATCAGGCTGCCAATTGTTAGGGTAAAATACACTGTTGCCCATAAAGTTAGAAAAAAATATCTTTACCTCTTCTTATGACATGATTTTGAACTATTCTTGACAAATAAATTGTAACTGGTACTCAGTATTTAAACATTGTACCATGTTGAAAGTGATTACTGATGTGTAGAAATAGGAATAAAAAGAGGAATGTGTCTGAGAACAAAATGACTTGAACTTTATGGGCAAAAGTGAATAAAAATAATATATGTGATTGCATTTTGCAAAATGTTGACTCAATAAAAGCATATGAAGTGTGCAGAAAAGAGATGTCAGTTTAAAAAAAAAGTAAGATAAAAGTGGTGTGAATGACAATAAGACAAAGATGTTATAAAAAAAAAGAAAGACAAAATGATGTAGTATTATAAAATAAAAATATATTTTGTTCAGAAACAATTTTTTGATAAAAGAAGGTAATTAATCATGTGTTTTATTTAAGTACATTTCCATATATGCACATCTCCTTTATTATACCATCCTTGACTGATGTTCATGACAGAAAAGTAGTTTTATTTAATAGTGTTTTGTCAATAAAATATTATATGACATAAATCATGGTGTGAATCTGTAAATGTGAGTCTTAATGTATTTTCTGAGCCTTCTGAGTTTAGGTCCAGTTTTACAAATCAATAAAATGATGAATTATATGTGACAGAATATGTAGCTATAGATATTTTCTATTTTAATTGGGACTTAAAGTATAGGAACAAAGTCATTGAAACTGAGTGTAATTTAGAGCAAATAATCAAGTGTGTGTTTTTATTTATCTGTTTATTCATTTATTTTAATTATAATTACAGATATGTTGTTGTTGTTGTTAAGTTTTTATTAAATGGCAACGTTGGAAGACTGGGTCAGTGTCCATTACTAAATCTAATCTAATGAGTGAACAAAATAAAAAATATCTACATTATCTATTACGTATAAAGTTGGATTAATTTTGTTTTCAGACACATTCCTCTTTTTATTCCTATGTATCCCAGTTATACTTTATCTATCAAGAGTAATTCACTTTTTTTTTTTTTTTACAAACATTTCATTCAAAGAGGTAAAACATTTTATTCCAATTTTATTCCAACAGTGTAATGTAAAGAATCATCACATATAGGCCGGAAGTTGTCGCTCAAAAATGTTAATCAAACCACCCAAACTTGTCCCAAATGTCACATGACCTAATGTAGTTTGACAACATCGATTCTCACACATCAGAAGATATAAACCAATTTCAAATAAAACATCCACAGCAAGTACAATCAGTCATTTGTTCAAAATACAAATGTCAAACAGCACATTTGAACCTTTAATTATCCACAGAGGAACCATATTCCAACAAACACAGTCATAGTCCAACAAAAACATCCAAAACAAACCAAAAAATGTATCCAAATATAATCCAAAACACATCAAAATCTCAATAAATATCCACAAATATTTCATCTATTGCATCATTTAACAGGACCCGCCTCTAATATCCCAGTTTTCATCTGAATATTTTCATTTATAACATAATCAAACATCAACTGCATGTTATTAAAATGCTTCAGGAACAGCATTCAGTTTAGTTTATTCAGAAATGTAGGTGAAATTGAGCAGAAGTTTAAAGGGTTAAGTCTGATTGAGCATATTTAAGACAGTAGTAATAGATCAAATTGACTGGTATTGTTTCATCATTGTCGTTATCACATGTGATGATTAATCTGGATCAGATAAAACGAAGCAAAAGCAGGTGAGGTCAGCAGTAAAAGACGCAGAAAGGATGAAAGGCCTTTCTGTTTTTCTGCTTACTCTGCAAACTAACATGTCGCATGAAGAATACCAAGAGTATGACGGAGCAATGTGTGTGTGTGTGTGTGTGTGTGTGTGTGTGTGTGTGTGTGTTTCCATATCTACAGGGTATTCTGCCTCAAGGGTTTTCCTGCTTGTCCTGTTTGAAGTCTTCTTCCTGGAGCCAGGAGTCTACCCCAGTGTGTCTGTACGTGTGTGTTGGTTTTTGTGTGTCAGGAAGAAGGGCCAAAGTAAGTCACTGACCCCCCCCCCCCCCCCCCAAAATGACTCTGCCCCAGCCAAGACGGGGACAGTTTTCCTGGTGCCTGGTTCAGACACAGACACAAACACGTCACAAACACGCCATAGGTGTAAAGTAACTAAGTAAAAATACTTCATTACTGTACTTAAGTAGATTTTTTTTTTTTTGGTTACTTGAGTATTTATTTTTCTGGCAACTTTTTACTTTTACTTCCTACATTTTTGCAGAAATATCTGTACTTTATACTCTTTATATTCTCAGAATAAACTCGTTGCTTTTACAAACTAAACAGATGTGACAGTATGAAAAACCAGTCGCTTCAGAGAGAAAATCAGTGGCGGAAAAAAACTGTGACTTTATATATTATAGTTATATGACTATTATCTTATAATTGTAACTTTTTATCCTAAAATTATGCGTTTTTATCCCATATTTATAATGTTGTTGTTTTTTATCTCGTTATTTTTTATCTCAATTGTGACTTTTTTTCCCCCCATTTTCCTAAATTTTCTGCCCATATCCACAAAACTGATCAAAGACATTATCTACACAGTAACTCACTTTCAAAGGCTTTGTTTTAGATACTTTTTAAACTTTTTTGATTTCTGAAGTACTATTGCGTTCATGACAAAAAGCAGTTTTACTTTTTATTTTGTACTTTATTACAATTGAGAAGCTGTACTTTTTTTTACTTTTACTTAAGTCGAGGAATTTAATCAGTACTTCTACTTTTACCAGAGTATTTTTTTCACACAAGTAGCTGTATATGAGTACTTTGAACACCTCTGCACACCGCTGTCCAACACATACCAGCATCTCTATCATGTCCCTCTCACAACACCTCCTCATTCATACACACCAACAGCAAACGCACACACAGCTGCAAAAAAAAAAAAAAAAGTGAAGTTAAACACACACACACATATTAATTTCCATGTCTTATGAGGACCAAGTTTGTAATTATCACTTATAGGTAAAGTAACCATTGGGTAGTTAGCCTAAACACACCTTTTTTTTTTAAATAAATAAATACAATTAAACTAAATAAAAAAGTACAAACACATTTTTTTCCCCAATTTTATTTATCAGATTTTTCCTACTTTTACAACAACCATTATATGTATATATATATATATATATATATATATATATATATATATATATATATATATATATATATATATATAGTAGTATACTTGGAAAAATAACTTTTTTAAAAATTAATATTACAAGCAAAAACAAAACAACATTACAAAGAAGATGGATTGAACAAACAAAAACAACAACAAAAACGCATTACATTACTATCACAATCACAAGTCTTGTTGGTTTTCTTTTTTTTAAAAGTCTGTGAATTGTCCCCATACTTTGTAGAAACTCTGTAGCTTCCCCTTTTTACCAAAAGTCAACTTTTTCATGGCTAACGTGTTGGAAAGGCTCTTGAACCACACATCAACAGAGGGTGCCAAACACTTTTTTAAATCTAAAAACAATTTAAGAAAAAATTAAATAAAATATTTTTTAAAGAATAAAAACACAATTTTAAAACGTGAACACATCTCTAAACCTTTGAAAAATACAATTCGTTTTAACACCTGTTTCCCTCATGCTTTATAAAGACTTCCATAAAAAAAAAAAAAAAACAAGTTAACTCTTTTAACACCTGAGACTTTAACAGTTCCAGTCGAAAATTTATAAAATAAGTAACAAAATGGACAATAACAGCCAAAAATGTAGAATAAACCAACAAAATAATAAGTAACATGAACAAAATAAGACACAAATGGCAGAAAAATTATAAAATACAATATTAAATGTAGAAATATAAAACAAAATAAGGAACAAAACTCACAAAAACTAATAAATGTTTACAAAATGATAACTTATTTTAGTCAAAATAAACTAAAATGAAGTTAAATTTTTTTTAAAAATTTGGTTCCAGTAGTTTTAATTTTGGCTTTTTCTTTTTTCTGTTTATTTCCATATATCAGATCCATGAACAAAAAAAAAAAAACCTGTCATTTTTTTTCTGAATATTGAAACTAAACTATCCTTTCAGAACACATCACCGCTGACGCATCAGGGGTTAAAGGGTTAATGTGTTTATTAGGAGACATCATTTACATACATTTGTGTTCTTCACATAGATTCATATTTTATTAGTGGGGATCTACATCTATATTTAACCCTTGTGGAGACTTGAATTTTGATCCCTATGGCATGACTGTGTAAACATATCAATGCCCCTAGAAAGATAGGAACACACACACACACACACACACACACACACACACAGTTTTCATAGGCTCTGGCCTCTGTCACTGTCAGTGATATAGCCTGGCATGTGCAAACGCACAAATCAAAACACACATGCTGCAGTGTGCAATAACAGAAAAGAGGATGAAATCTGATTTTTGTATTTTTGTAAACTTATCACCCTGTAGGTCAGAATACTTTTGTTGTGTTGTACTGTAAAACAAATGACATCAAACTTATTGGTCCTGAATGATGAGACTAAACTGAAAATTTTTTCCCCATTCTGTCAATTTCTTCCTGTCATGATTTAAAAAAAAAAAAAAATCCATTAAACCATATTTCATGGTTTTCTTCCCTTATTTCATATCAGTCACATGGCAGCACACACACACACACACACACAGAACCTATACACCTATATGTCTGTCAGCGCCATAAAACCATAAATCGTGTCTTTCGGTGGTACTTTATGCCCACTTAAACAAACAGACCCACACCTTAATATTAGCCAGCAATTGGTGCTCCTGTTATCAGCCCTCAGTTACACATTGATTACAGTTCCCTATTTCCACTCAGGCTATATAGACCTCTTTACCTTGACTTCTATAAGAGTGGATGGATATTCAATACTGATACAAAGCATAGAAATATACACAATCAGATAGATAGATAGATAGATAGATAGATGGAGATATTTTTCCTTTTTGCCTTGGATATTTCTTAATATTCTTTAATTCTTAATCATACTAAAATGGTATCCGTGCAGTATTTACATTATGAAAGAAAAACTATTAATGTCAATACAGTGAATAATGCACAAAATAAATCCCATTAATGCAACAAATGTGCTTCTGAACCACTACTGCACTTAAAGGTGATAGAGTGGTTGAATGGAGTATTAATCATTGATATGTAGATATGGTTGGATCTGTAATAGCTCAGAACCTTTTTAAAAACAGCAATGTATGAGCTTACGTGGTAACTTTAACTGCTAAGGTCAGTTAGCATCCTTCTATCGTTAGCCATGGCCCACTCAGGGATTCAGCCCTATATGGAAAAAGATAAAGAGACAAAAACACTGATAAAATATAATCAACTGGAGAGAATCAAAGTGGAACGAGTGCTGAGTGTCACAGCTCCGGTCCGTGTTTGGGTCATGTTCGTCTGGACCTGAGCGGCACAGATGAGCCACCATGGACGCGGTGTCACCCACGGACCAGTCTCCATCCGATCAACCTGGGTCAGACCGACCATGGACCCAGATGCACACACAGCATGGTTGGGGGTGGGAAAACTTTTCTAAGGGGGCGTGTGTAAAATGGGATTGGTCGTGTGTGTGTGTGTGTGTGGGGGGGGGGCTCATTATAATGTGACGTCACACTTCAGCCAAACTTGCATTTGTCAATTTCTGACACCAATTAAAAAAGGAGGAACAGACATTATGACACTGGTACTTTGTGTGTATTCCCAACAGCAGGGAGACTCAAAACAAAAACATTATTTGGATTCATCATCCCCTTTAACCTAAGACCCAAACTCCTGCATGGCATACATTTTTAATTTATCTTAGCTATTTGGGACCTGGTGAGTTTAAAAACAAAGAATTATCTGGAAAAAAAAAAAAAAAAAAAAAAAAAAATTATATATATATATATATATATATATATATATATACATAGCTAGTATTATAGTCTTCTGACATCATGTGGTGTCAGTGTAATGTCCTCATAAGTGGACACCAGGCCCTTGTAGAACAAAATGTGGTATTGTGGTCTATACAACAGAACATGTTAAGTCCATATATATGGATGCCCTGTGGACGTTAAATACTAATTAATGGAAAATACAGATTTTTCAGCTTTCCAAATGTTTGTCATTATTCAGAGGTTCCACCATCATCTTCTGCATTAAAATTGATTCCAAAACCATATAGTTTGTTTGTTAAATGACAGTACATGTTTGTTTTACTGGAAAAAGTCACGTTTTCTTAATTTTCTATTACCACTGATTTACAGTAATTCCACACTTTTATGAACATCTATTTAAAAAATCTATTTAAAAGAATATGTTAAATGCAGAGGAAAATATTGGTGATAAATCCGTTTGGAAAGTTTTTTTTTTTTTTAAAGTTTCCACAAAAAAATAGATGCAGGTTTTTATATGTTTAATATTATGTTGTAAACTTACATGTCAAAGCACTGTTCTAGACAAATAAATACATTTAGATTATACAGACTGTGTTTTCTTGGCAGGATGCCCCGTTCATAACCACATAATTCAGTGAGTGTATGTCAGTGGGAAGTAGCTACACAATGAAATGGCCTCGTGTGTTTATGTTCATTGGTGTTGATGACAGGTATAAATCTGTCCCCATGAGAACAACAAGCCCAGGACACTTCCGACACCAGCACAATACTTCATTTTGTCATAAATGGAATAGAGGCTAATTCATATAGATGGTGACGATTTTACGCAGTCTGTCAACGGACTACATGTAAAGAAATATTAGAAATATTAATGTCTGGCCCTTATTTTAGGAGGCATTCAATGATATTTTGTCAAAACAGCGACGATTTATTAATGATTTGTTATAGGCCTATATATGCGTCTATAATAAAGTGGTAAAAGTCAGTACATAATAATAATAATAATAATAATAATAATAATAATAATAATAATAATAATAGGAAATTTGTATTTAATAATAGAAATAATAATATTTAACAATGGCAAGAGGCCATAGACATATTTTATTGTATTATTATCGCTATTTTAAAACAAAAATCTGTTTAGCTCATGCCCAATTGCGCATGTACCTTCAGACGTATTTAGAAATAATTAGATCATTTGTAAAATATGTAATTTTGAGTAATTGAATATATAAGTAGAAAAATATGACTGACGGGAAAAAGTAGAGGTTTTTTTGAGAGAAAGGAAAAAAAACCCAAATCTATACGTTTTTTATTAAATATGAAAAAATACGGGAGTATTATTATAATTATTATTATTAAACTGTAAAATTTAACAGCGTGATAACATTATTTTGTAAGAAATTAAGTGTAAAACGGGATTTGCGGATTCAAATGTCAACGCAAATTCTACAAATGGTCCAAAATGGTTCTAATCCTAAAAACCACCCTGACATTACTGTGTAAAAAAAACATCTTAAGGGTTGCGTTTGTTCATTTGTGAAGTTAATTTTGCTTCTGAGAGCAAGTGAGAGAGAGAAGAGAGAGAGGGGGGGGTGAGTTGGATGATAACAGCTGGGACCTTGATCATAGCCTCTCACTCCTCCTCCTCCTCCTCCTCTTCCTCCTCCTCCTCTTCTTCTCTCAGGTCTCAGGATTCCTAAATTTATCAAGTTAATTTAACTCAACAGCACAGCAGCAGGACTGGGTTTCACTGAGGACGGGATCATTTTTGTGGATTTTGACACCCATTTTTTTTTTAACCTAAATACCATAGTCCTGTGCGTAAAGCGCATCCTCACAGCGCGAGCCTTTCTATCAACACGGATGTCCAGTTTTAAGGAGATATGTACCAGGGCATAATGACAACCAACCATGGACCCCCTTCCTATGAGGCTGGATTTCTCCATAATGCCTCTGCGGGTACCTCTCCGGTTTATGTGCCCACTACTCGGGTGGTCACCCCCATGATTCCGGCGCTGCCTTATCTCCAGACCCCCGGTGCGTCGCAGCAGAGCAGCCCGGCGTCGAGCCACTCTGCCTGGGCGCAGCCGGGCGCAGAGTCGGTGCCCTCGTACAACCACTCCCCGGTGTCTCCACGCTTCACCTTCTCCACCAGCCCGCCTCTATCCTCCGGGATGGCCTCGGCCCGGGACACGGCGGCCTCTTACTCTAGCCCGTTAAACATCTCCGCCAATGGGAGGGATCACTACGGGGCCCGGGGCCTCAGCGGCTCCTACCACAGCCCCTATCCGACCTACATGAGCCCTAACGTGGCGGGAACGTGGCCGACGTCTCCCTTCGACAGCCCGGTCCTGCACGGTCTCCAAACCGGAGCTCCTCCTGGCACGGCACGGCACCCAAACATAGGTGAGTAAAAAAAGACTAGGAAATCAATTAAAATAAAGCTTGGTTTAGCAATAAAAAAAAAATATGTGTGTATGTTATATTTATTTTTATAATAATAATAATAATAATAGATCAAACAGTTGTACAGAAAGAAAAATAAAAGTAATATGAAGAAATATAAGAAAACATTTAAAAAGAAAATATTTATTAATATGTACATTTGCCATCGTTTTGAGGATATTTAGGGTTTCTGTTAAAACACACGTGGGATTAAAATGTTGCAGGAAATGTCCTCATGCACAAAATGATCTGAGAAACACTTGATCCAAAAGTGACTTATTTTATGTCATTGTTGCCTAAATAAATTAACTTCATTCATAATTAATTTTGTGTGTAAATTCATGGTAATAGTCTAGGCCTGAAGAATGAAAAAAAATATTTATAAAATACAGTAATAAAATAGGCCTATATGAACTAAAATGAAAGTAATATAATTATTGTATACAACTGTGAAACTAACACAGGTTAACACCTGCATAAATTAAAATAAATAGAACCTATATTTAAAATGCCTGCAGTGGTGCTGTAATAGCCTATACATTTAAATGAAACCAACATTTAACTTTTTTCCCTCATGCATTTATTTCATAATCATGTATAAAAGACACATCTGTAGTAAAACCATACTGTGTTGATTCCAACAGGAGCCAAATAATCAAAATATATAACGAAAACATATGGGATATTTTTTTTCTGTGTGTATGCTTTTAAAAATAAATAAAATATATAGAAATTTGTCAGTTTTTAAGCCCCCCACCACCACCACCACCACACACACACAGCTTATTCATTGTTCATTTCATGCATAACAACCCGTATAAAAACTCAATAAAGGTGAAGAATGAAATGAAATAGAAAATAACATTTATTTGCATATTTTTTGTTGCAATGTATTCACCCAAAAGGTGATGATTTCTACTTAAAAATCCAAAAATTAACCACCATTTTAGAGGTTACCGTTTTATCATAAATTAAAATGAGTTAATAACAAGAAATACCTTCTGACCTAATGACAGCTAAGGATACAATGTTAACCTTGCAGTGCATATTTTTGATTAAAAATGAAGTGAAACATTATTTCAAAGTGAATTAATATTTAACAGAGCGTGAATTGATAACACAGTTTATGGGGATTGGTTTATGAGTCGTGCTGTGGATCAAAACGCACCATAATAAACAGGATGAGAGTTTAGTCGTCCTTTATTAATAGGCTGTAAGTTGATGCCGGTCCTTATCAGTACTGGAGCTGAAGCAGGACCTGCATGGTGTGGGTTTTTTGTTTTTTTTTTCCCTGTGTCTAATGTGAATTTGTCCTGCTCTGGACCATATAGGACACATTTCACAATACAATGATATTTATTGATTTTTCTGAGCTTGTTGATTTGTCTGATGACTGGAACGTGCAGCTTGTTCTGTGTCTGTTTGACCTTTTTACGGTACTTTTGTGTCCTGCTGGCAGTCTGATACAGATCCAAACCCTTCTTTTCACCCAATCTTTCACGTAACTGTTCCTCGTTTATATTCTCATTTCACAGTTCCATAATCTAATCTCATGCCTTGTTTATAATCCTATCACATTATATAATTATCGTATTAAAATCAAATTAACAGTACAGTAAATGACTTAATAAATGACATGTCTCATAGAATAGTTTAACCCATAAAGACCCAAACATCTATTATTTACATATTTTAACAGTTTATTACCTCTTAATCCACAAATCCTATCAATATATGTAAATAATTGTTGTAAAATGTAATTTATCATCGTTTCATGGTCCTCAGATGTGACCCGTTTGAACTTTCAGAGGCTTATGGTGAATGTGGAAACACCATCGTCTTCCACAATATTTATTCACCAGTAAAAAGTTGAATCAATGACAGTAGTTTATGTTCTTTCCTGAAAAAGTTTCCAATTCTGCTATGAACATATACATGATCAGTGAATTAAATATTGTAAAATAATGATTTACACTATGGTAGATAATATTACAATTAATGGTGAGAAATTACTTAAGATTAAATACAGAAAATAAATATAATTTAGAAACTGCCAAAAAAGTAACACTGGGTATTTATGGGTTAATTTGCAATAAACAAACTGTTTATTTATTATTAATCCACTTTAGTCAGACAATCAATCAACCAATCAATCAATCAGCTCATCTGATTAACTCACAAAACACGTTATCCGCTCACTGCTATTGTTTACAGATAAGGAAAACGTCTTCAGCATAAGGCGACTCGTTAACGGTTAACCATTCATTCAAATGTCACACAGACAACATGCAATGACTTTTACTTATTTATTATTTGCTATATTTTGGGATACACCCTGGAGATGTAATGAATCATGGGGTCGTAATTACATTAAATCAGTTCAGACGTAAATGAAGCGAAGGCCTGTGTTGTTCTGTCAGTGAATACAATGAGGAAAATTCACTCATTCATTCATTACTGGTTTAAGAAAGAGGTAATTAAATAAACCTATTGTTGTATCATGGCAATAGAAGAATAAAAATCACATGTCTTTGTCAAAAAATATTTTAGGACAAGGCTCAGTAATAATATTGAATTAACTTGATAAAGCATTGTTTTGACTTTATTCCTCATATAGATATTTATTGTTAAAAAAAGACATAAAAAAGTGTATAATATATATATTATAATATGCACTATTACTCATGAAGTTGGAATCATTTTGTTTTCAGACATACTCTTACACAGTAGTAATTACACAAAAGTTCCAGTTAGATTAAATCACAATTATTTCAGGAGAATATATAAAAATATTTTGTTACATAATTGTTATCAGCGTGTTAATTGTAAATATGTTTCTGTACATATTTAGCATTTGAATCATGTTTTGTTCGTCATGTATTCTAGAAAACAATATATTAAATTAATTAATTTGAAATATATAATGCTTCATAAATATATGTCTAAACAAGTTGTTATAAATAAAAATACTTTAAAAAAAAGTAGCATGTATCAGCCCTGTAACCTATTATTTCTGGCTTGTTTTCTTGAATACTATTTATTACAGTACAGTACTATTTCTCTACCCACACAGACTATTTTAGCAGTTATTTTTTTCAACATTTAAGTTAAACATACATTTCTAAGAAAATATATAACTACTTAATCCCTCCCATAAACCCTATAAATCCTATGAAGACCACATACAGACAATATAACACAATGTACCTCTTTATAAAGTTTGAATAACTTAGTTTTCCGACACAATCACTGATTTAAATTCCTATTTATATACATTAATCACCTTTTACCAGATGCAAAGTGTCAGTTACAGTATATCTATCGTGAATAAATCATCTTGTCACAAAAAAATTCATGCCAAGAAGTAAAAATATTTGACTCCAACTTTAGGCGCAACAATAAAACATTGTAAATGTAAAATTCTCAGTGTACAGTTTCAAGCATTTAAGTGATGAGCAGCAGTAAAAGCCTAGAAAAAAAAGAATAAAAATGAAATATTTATTCCGAGGTATATATTTATTTACATTTATTTCTTCTGTAATCTGTAATGTGTCAATGATTTAGGAATTTCTGTTAAAAAATTAATGAAAGTAAATGAATGTTGTTTGTGGCAAACACTGAAATCACATACAAATGGGAATTATTCTGATACCAGTGCCTGAAAAAAGTGAAATTAGAGACAGTAAAATGAATGAGTTATATTTTATTTAATGAACGTGACTAACATGCAGACAGTCTACACAAACTGAAAGTCACATAATGATTTAATTTAATTAATTTTTTTTTTTTAATTCTTGTTTCACCTTTGGCCTCCGTTGGTGTTTTTAAACTGTACCCTGATAAAAGACGCACTCTGACATTTCTACAGCGGAAAAAATAAGCCTCCATTTAGATAGTCTCTGACAGCATTTCGTTAGTGTATTGTCTTGTGTTACTTGGTTGTGTTGGCTACAATAACCACCTCAAGGTTAACCTAGCCTGCCAGCTCCGTTCTGCTCTCAGCCTTGGAGGCGCTTTGCACATGGGTTCACTTCCACACATGGTGACCAGATTCATCACTTGTGAAGATTGATCACATGCAGTCGAGTTTTCATATCAGAAACAGAAATGGGACTTTTAGAAGTGAACGGTTTCCACAGCTCCACTAGTGTTTTTCAGTAAACACCACACTACTGCGTTTTATGCTAAATGGCGTCTGTACTCATAAGCTCAGTAAACCCTCTTACTGCTGAGAGGTCACATGACACACACACACACACACACACACACAGGTAGCCATCACTTGTAGGTAAAGTGTCCATTGATTGGATAGTTAGCGTAAATACATGTTCTTTTTTTTTAATAAATAGATAAAAATAAATAAATACATCTTCAAACCTTGGAAATATACATTACATGAGGTATATATTTACATTTATTTCTTCAGTTTCTTCTTGTTTCCCTCATGCTTTGTGGGGACTTCAAGAAAAAACAAGTTAATGTGTTTATACTGTAGAGCAACATCATTAGCATACATTTACGTAATTCACACAGATTTATATTTTACTAGTGGGGACCTACATTTATATTTAACCACTTAAAACCTGAATGTAAATATAAGATTAAAGCAGGAAATGCTAAATTAAGTGGAGGTGTTTAATTTTACTATAGCGCATACAATACATATATATATATATATTTGTAACAGTAGACATTAAAGGATTGAACCTAGTGGGGACCTGAATTTTGGTCCCCATGGTGTCAGAGGTCACCATGGCATTAACTATGTAAAGATACTATGAATGTCCCTAGAAAGGTAGGAACACACACACACACACACACACACATATGGTAAAGGTGCATTAAAAAAATCTGACATGTTAAAGCTCCACAAATCAATTTCAAATACACATTGCAACACAAACTCCAAACACACAACAATCCTCTGGCTATTCAAATAAAATAATAAACATTAATCCTTATGTATTGCCACATTTTGGCTCTTACAGTGTCGAAATAATGTAGAAAAAAAAAACATCTAAGCTCTCACTTCCACAAATTTAACCTGAAAATCAAACACTGAAAAATGTATAAACCTGCTTAAGTGGGAAAAAAAAAAAAAAAAAAAAAAAGTAAAATATTTGACTTCACAGAAACGTTTAAAAAATCAGGTCATAAAAAGTCACGACATTTAGTCGAATATTTTAGATATGATTCTATTTTTTTTTTAGTTGAAACAGGGGTTATGCTTCTTTATTAAACATGTGTTTAATGGGAGATGCTGTTAAGTTCCAGATGAGGTCACATCAATGATCAAATGCTTGGTATCTGACAGAAAAGAAAGACATTGACAGAGGAAGTGAGAGACTCAGAGTTTCTATTGGAATATGATGGAGCTCTATTTCCAGCCTGACTCTTTATCTTCCAGGAGGCTGTGAGATAAGCTGGGATTCCAGGCTGCTGTTGTGTGGGCCTGTCGGTTCATCCTGTATGACACAAACCTGCACCTCCTGCTGGTGCATAAATCCCACTGCACTAAATGATCGCCCCAGTCTGTGCTTCACACTCCAGGAAACTGTTTATTAAAAAGCATGAGAGGAATTATTGTGGCAGACGCTTCAACTCATCAAGAAATATTATGGTTTTTGACTATATTGTGACATCCAATTCAAAATGCTGTAATAATTACATCTGCATCTATTTAAAACTTGGTGGAAATCTTCAAAACAACAACGCAGACAAACCTCGAATCAATTTTTTTTTTTTTTTTAAAGAATTTCTCAGAGAAAAAATTGAGATTGTTTACAAGCTGACTGTTGTACACTGAAAAAAGAATCAACATAAAAATTCTTCTTCAATAAGTCACGCATAACAAACATCTGGTTGAAGGGAATCAAATTAAATTAACCCTTGTGCGGTCCTTTGTAAAAGGCACACTGGCTGTGTCCTACAATCGGGTCTTAAAAACCCAGATTCCAAAGTTCAGTTCCATAGACTCATCACCCCACCCCCCAAGGATATATTACTGTTTTCAGTAGTAAGCAATGGCATCCTACAGTACGTATAAAAAGGTACATTTGTGAGCCACCGGGTCTCTTTGACCCGAAGGACCGCACAAGGGTTAAAATAACCCTAACCCTATGCAATTTAATTTGGTTCATTTAACTAGATTTTTTTATGTGTAATCATAAAAAGTCAACATTATGAGATAAAAGTTTTTAAAAAATTAGATAAAAAGTCAAAATCATGAGATAAAAAGTCAAAATCATGAGATAAAAGTTTAAAATTATGAGATAAAAAGTTAACATTATGAGATAAAAAGACAAAATCATGAGATAAAAAGCCAAAATCATGAGATAAAAATGTAAAATTATGAGATAAAAAGTCAAAATCATGAGATAAAAATGTAAAATTTTGAGATAAAAAGTCAAAATCATGAGATAAAAAGTCAAAATCATGAGATAAAAAGTCAACATTATGAAATAAAAATCCAAAAGTATGAGATAAAAAGCTAAAATTATGACAAAAAGTCAAAATTGAAGAAGATTTTTTTTTAAGTTGATTCAATATTTTACTTTTTTCAGTGTATAATAGTAGTGGAAAAAATATCTCGTTCACCTCGTGCCTTTGTGATTTATTGCACAAAGAATCTCTCTTGAGTATTGAAATCTGTAAGTATTATTCTATTCTCCAAACCCACATGTTCTCTTCTGCACATACTCTATTTATCTGAGGTCAAAACTGACTGTTTCAGCAGGTAATGAAACATACTGTATCCAGGACACAACAGGATGAAACTGTCCAGAATTTTCTTTGCTTATTTTTGTATTTTCAAAAATAAACCAAAAACTAAATATTAAAATTGAATTTGTTCGTGTCTGTCATGAAGCCAAACTCTTTAAAGCACAAAAAATACTTTGCCTGATAATATTTGAGATGGTGTCGTAGTTTAACGGTATCCAGTAACTGTTTTCCACTGTTCGTTCTATTCATTAACCCTCCAGGGTCTGTGTTCTGGTCAATGTGGTGCCCTAGGCGAGCACCCCTCTTTTCTTTTTGTGGAATTAGAAATTATCATCTGTAAACATAGTGTCCCAACTCTGAACCTTGTTGAGTTGTAACACGAAACAAAACACACTCTTCTTCTGCTAAATCAAAATTGGAAAGAGTCCAAATTCTGAGATAAAAAGTCAAAATGATGTGATAAAAAAGTCAAAATCATGCAACAAAAAGTCAAAATTATGAAACAAGAAGTCAAAATTATGCAATAGAGCCAAAACTATGCAACAAAAAGTCTAAATTATCAAATAAAAAGGCCAAATTATGCAATAAAAAGTCAAAATTATCAGATAAAAAGGCCAAATTATGCAATAAAAAGTCAAAATTATCAGATAAAAAGGCCAAATTATGCAATAAAAAGTCAAAATTATCAGATAAAAAGGCCAAATTATGCAATAAAAAGTCAAAATTATCAGATAAAAAGGCCAAATTATGCAATAAAAAGTCAAAATAATGCAACAAAAGGTATAAAATGATGTGATAAAACGCCACAATTATAGAACAAAAAAGTTTAAATTATGTGTCAAAATTATGCATTAAAAAGTTAAAATGATCTGATAAAAAGTCAAAATTATGTGATACAAAATCAAAATTCCCAGTCACTAAGCACAACCAGAATTAATCGATATATAAGGTGCACTGTGGTTTTTGGAGAACATTAAAGTATTTTAAGTGCACCTTATAGTCTGGAAAATACAGTAGCTTAATATTCTAATTCTGTGGGACATCTGGTGCCCTAGGCGACCGCCTAGTCTGTCTATGCCACTGTGAACAGAACACATGATGCTGTCCAGTTCACTGGAAAGTGCAGATGTGTAACATGGATAAAACCAAAGATATGATCATATTAAATTCGACCTTTATATGTTCATGTGTGCACCATATGTTTGACTTTTTCAATTTCCAAAGCACTTTAATTGAGCATGTCTGTCATTTTGTTGGAAAAATTGTCCAGATTTTATTAATTTGAATGATTTTATCAGTACGCTAATGAAAAAGTTAAAATAACAAAACAAAATAACAGATAATATGAGTAAAGTGGACTAAAAAAAACCCTCAAAACAAACATTACATGGTGGTAAACATGGTCAGAATCAGTTTATTTGTCATTTGCATACACCATGGACTTTGCAAATGAAAATACAATTTGTCATGACCCTCCTTAAGATCACAATCAGGACGCAGCCATAACTCAGCGCATCCTACCCAAATTATGTGCTATATTATGAAACCAAAATAGACCCAGACCCATAAGGCTTAATAAAACCCACTGTAAAACCAAGGACATTATTTAAATAAAAAGATAAGAAGATGAAAATGCAAGAATGCTTTCAGATTTATGACTTTTATTTAGGTACTATTTCACATTGCAATAATGTAATTGTATTATCAATATTATTTCACTTACTTGCAATTACATGATAGTTGTCTTCATTCAACTGCATAAAAAAGTGGATGAAACTTATGTGAATATCATACAGTATTTCACCACTACTTTTGCAGATGTCATTCCTGTGCTGAAGATAATCCATATCCTTTTGGTTTTTATGTGAAATTTACCCTTTGCAATTTTTTTTTGATAATGCCTATAATTCTTAAGTGTACTTTAGTTTCATTAATGCAGTATATTACCGTATTTTCCGGACAATAAGGTGTACTTAAAAGACTTTCATTTTCTCCAAAAACGACGCCTTATATATGGATCAATTCTGGTTGTTCTTAGTGATTTGGAATTTTGACTTTTTATCTGATAATTTCAACTTTTTATCTAATCATTTTAAACTTTTATCTGATAATTTTGACTTTTTAATCTTACAATTTTGACATTTTATCTCATAATTTTTACTTAATATCTCATTATTTTGACTTTTTATCTCATAAATTTGGCTTTTTATCTGTTAATTTCAACTTTTTATCTGATCATTTTAAACTTTTATCTGATAATTTTTACTTTTTATCTCACAATTTTGACATTTTATCAAATAATTTTTACTTTATATCTCATAATTTGGACTTATCTCATGATTTCAACTTTTTATCTCATGAGTTTGACTTCACCTAATGCGCCTTATAGTCCAGTGTGCCTTGTGTATGAAAGAAACCACTCAAAAATGCGCCTTGTAGTGCATAAAATATGGTCATTCTAAGCGTAGAAAACATACATTATAACCTCTGTGTTACAGTTAATTGTCAGCTGAAGGTTCATTATCGTGATACTGTAGTGATAAACCTCGTTTGTGTTTCAGACCTGTTTGATGACTTTGCCGAAGGACGAGAGTGTGTGAACTGTGGGGCCATGTCCACTCCCCTGTGGAGGCGGGATGGTACTGGTCATTACCTGTGTAATGCCTGTGGACTGTATCACAAGATGAACGGGATCAACAGACCCCTTATCAAACCCCAAAGACGACTGGTGGGTGACTGGAGCCTGTGGCCGCGTCCTTTCCTCTGGTAAATACAACATGAAATTCCTGTTTGTGTTTTTGTTGAAAATGTCGGTCTCTGTGCTGCAGTCTGCCTCCAGGAGGGTGGGCCTGTCATGCACCAACTGTCACACCACCACCACCACACTGTGGCGACGAAACGCAGAGGGAGAACCGGTCTGTAACGCCTGCGGCCTCTATATGAAACTCCACGGGGTAAGGATTTGAAACAAATGGGACAGACGTTTAAAGTTTTACTTAACGCATTGGTGATGAAACACACTCAAATAGTTTTAGTTTTTAAAAGCTTCATCAACACTCACCCTTTTGGCCTGGTTTTCCCTGAAGGTCCCACGACCTCTGGCCATGAAGAAAGAAGGCATCCAGACCCGCAAACGCAAACCCAAGAACCTCAACAAGTCCCAAACTGGTATGTAACCCCCCGCTCATGACCATGGTTTTTTTGTTTTTTTTTTAATTATTTCTATAATATCTTTTTTATTGAAGAATACTAGAACACTTCCAATCACATAACTAGTATAAACATATGTGCATATAGAGATTAATTTGCATATATAAGTGTATACACATATACACATGCATCTAAAAATAGCAAATGAAAGAGTAATTTAATTAGTGGAGCAAAAGAAAACTAAAAGTACAATTAAATAAAGTAACATTTGGAGAATAAAAGAATAAATAAATAAAAAAAACCATATGACAACACTTGCATATTTTAATCAGACTAATCACTGGGTTGCTGTGGATTAATTTCGATGAACCGTGATGAAATGTTTATTTTTTAATACATAAGTTATATTTAACTTCACATGAAAATGCAGATTAAAGAAAGAAGGGGAAAAAATAAAATATACATACACACACACACACACACACACACACACACACACACATACACACACACACACACACACACACTTGGTGAGTTTATTAAACACCTTGAAGAGTTTGAACAAACCAACTTGTAGTAACTATTCCATCCTGGTTGTTGTTTTGTTTTTTTAAAAATATATTTTTTGTCCTCATATTTCCATCCAACATACTGTTTACCATCTTCCATCTTTAATCTGCTGCTGACACTACCAGATCAACAGTAACATGAACTCCCTGAAATGCATTTCCAGAGACGTTCAGAATGATTCTACATTGACTTAATTTAATTCCATTTTAAATCAGATGAATCATGTTGATGGATTAATTCAATTTAACGTGTTCATGTTGACAGCCCTATTTTAAACACATCATTTCTTATACACTGTTGACTTTTACTCACTAATTTTTGCCACCAGTTTATCATTGAAATGTCTTTATTTATATAAAAGAAAATACAAATATAGGTATGAGATAAAATGCTGTGTAAATATAATACTTTTAGATATTCTGTGAGCATGTTGTGTTTTCCTTTGTATCGTAACAAACTAAAACCATCTAAAGCACAACAACACAAAGCAACTACACAGGGTATTCCTATTATTGTGGCGCTATAACAAATCACCTCATGTTAATATTTTATATTGAAGTTTATTTTTATCAGTTTCTAGACGTAGGCTAAAAAAAATCCAACTGAATAAACTAAAGCTGTCAGCAAATCACAGTTTTTCTTCACCATAATGAGAACAATGTCATATTTTTTATACACAAGGTTAAAGAGCAAACAAGAAAACTGTACTTCTTAAAAAAAAAAAAAAAAAAAAAAAGAACATTAATGAGATTGAAACGCAGTTTACTGGGTTTTAGCAGTAAATGTCAGCAGCTGCTGACTCATCAAACACAAACTGAGTAAAAAATAACATGGATAAACGGCAGGCATCTGTCATTTAATGGGCTCCCAGTTAAGGACAAGGCATATTTCTAAAACTTGGATTTAATAAACAGTGTTATGGCCCAGCTTCAGTCAGTGTGGATGTCTGCCTCATATTTTCAGACTTACAAGGATGGCAACATTTACTCAATAAATCTTCTGTTAAGCAATGAATAGTTTCTATCCACTGAAACCCTACGGGAAGTGTGGTGTTTGCAGAAAAGGCAAACAGGATCGTATCACCGCACAATTTTCTTAAATATTAACATAGAGGAAATTAGAAATAAGGCTTGACTCATGACAGCAGTAACTATCAGCTGCTTTAATATTTAACCCAAACTTTTGCATGGCATGTATTTTTTGTATTTCTCTTGGCTATTTGGGGTCTTTAAGACCTAGTGAGTTTAAAAACAAAGAATTATTAGGAGTGCCAATCTGAAATATATATATATATTAATATAGCTAGTATTATGTTCTTCTGACATCATGTGGTGGCAGTATAATGTCATCATAAGTGTCGAACAAAATGTGGTATTGAAAAAAAAATTTCATAAAATGTGAGGCCCACATATTTAGATACCAGGTGGTAGGAGGTTAAAGAAATAGTGGCAAAGTTACAATAGTTTATCAAAACTAAAATATCTCTGTGTTTCATGTTTTACTCAAATGCAAATATCAGAAATGCACAGTATAAACCATCACAATGCTTATTCTGTATAGCACCGTACAAAGGGGGCAAAAGTACTGACGTTCTGTACTTAAGTAGTACAGCTACTTGTGTGTAAAAACAATCTATCTTGATTTATATAGCACTTTTCATACAGTGAAACATGCAATGTTGCACATATAAAATCACTACACCTATACATATACACACATACATACACATGCATGCGCGCACACGCACACACACGAAAGCAGAAGTACTGATTCAACTCTTTTAATAAAGTAAAAATAAAAATGTATAACTTCTGAATTGTAATAAAGTACAAAAGTAAAACAGCATTTGTGCCATGAATGAAATAATACTTATTTAAGCAGACAAAATCATAAAAGTTTAAATCTTCAAATTCTTCACTTAACAGTACTGACCAGAGTTCTGCACCAGGTCTCGTACCTGACAGGTAGATAACCCTGAAAAACATGTATAAAGTACAGATATTTCTGCAAAAATGTATGAAGTATAACAAGTAAAAATTTGCCTTAAAAATAAATACTCAAGTAAAGTACAGATATCTAAAAAAAAATTCAACTAAAGTACAGTAACAAAGTACTTATACTTCATTACTTCCCACCTCTGCGTTGGAATGATATGAAATGATCAGCGTTAATTGTCTGGTGTTTGCTGATCTCTAACCTTGGATCTTTTTGGTATCAGGAACTCCAGGTGGTGAAGGGACCCCGGTCACACCCAGCAGCACTCCACGGATCCCCACTTCCACAGACGAGCCACGGCAGATAAAGACAGAGCCAGAGACCCACAGCCTGTACACACACCACAGCACACACACACAGGTATGTGTGGAGCTTTACTGCACCCAACACAGAATGGACCACTGTCGAAAAGCAAAAAGCGATGATGTTATGATAGTATTATGATAAATGGACCGAAAGGTTAAATAGAGAGAAGGGTCTTTATGGCTTAACCCTTTTAACCTTAAGCCTAAAATGAGATCCTTTTTTTTTTTTTTCTCTCCTTTCTTATTTTGGCTCAGTAGAAGGTTTGAAAATATGTTATGACTGAGTCTTTTTGTCCTTTTTTCCAGAAATCTTTTTATTTTTTCCCCACTTTTGACCATTTCTCAGCACATTTAAGGTGGTTTCTGATTTAAACACCAATCCTAAAATGGTCTGCCTGGAGCTTTCTTCTTATTTTAATGAACCAAAGGGTTAGAAAATATGCAGGGAGGGAGTTCATTTGTCCTGCTCGTCCGTTTTCCAAAGCTCTTGTTTCCAGATCTTTCCAAATCTAGCGCTCATTTGCAATTTACTGCATGTTATACTTTTGGCTTCTTTTACACAGCTTCTAGTACAGGTATGAGTGAAATGACTAGAATGACCCAATAAACCTATAAAGTGCAATGAGTCAGATTTTTCCCACAGCGCATAAAGATCAAGAGATATATACGGTCATGAGACTGATGCATGGGAAGGGGAGCGCCGGCGCTCCTGTAGGCTTACAAGGTTTAAATTATGTATTTAATTGAGGTACATTATCCTTAATAAAAATACAAATTAGACCACAGGCGTCAAACATAAGGCCCGGGGGCCAAATCCGGCCCGCCAAAGGGTCCAGTCCAGGCCATGGGATGAATTTGTGAAATGCAAGAAAACAGATATTAAGATGTTAATTAATAATCACTTTAGTTCAGGGTCTACATTAATACATTAAGACCAATTCAATCTGAAGTGGATCAGACCAGTAAAATACTATAATCTACAAATACTCACAACTCCAATTTCTTTTTCTTTTTGTAAATGTAAATATTTTCACATATTTGCACTTGAAATGCAAATGATAATTTCACAAAATTTTTTAAGAGTTTTAAATTTTTTACATATTTGTAGACTCCCTATGACCTTCAACTTGTAACACATGTGGAAATGATAAATGGAAGCATAATAGTGTTAAAATTATGCTTATTTTTTTCATTGGTTTCATATTGTTCACATTATTTTAAAGGATAGTTTGTCAATGTAAATATTTTCATTATTTAATTTTACATTATTTATGTATTATTATGCTACTATTCCACTTCAGTTAATTTTAATTGAACGTGACCCCTGAACTAAAATGAATTTGACACCCCTGAATTAGACACTAAAAGAACCCTGTGCTGACCTTTGCCCTCTGTGTCCCTTTAGATTTCAGCTTTACCAGCCTACATGACAACTCAAGGAGGGGCCATTCCTCTGAAGATGTCCCCCGGGGGTCACAGCGGGACTTCTGGCTCTAAAGCCGAGTCCTGGAATAATCTAATCCTGGCTTAGAGGATGTGTGGACCCCAGCATCTCAAAACCCTGACCCTCCTGACGGATCCAGGCTGGTGCTGTTAAGTACAGTTAGTCTCTTCAGCCTCCGTAAACTGACTTCACTTCAGATTTTTGGGACAGACGTAGGATCTGCAACGGAAACTGAGATGTTAAACAGTGCTGCCCAGACACATCAGAGCAAACAGGACTGGATGGAGTTTGTGTTTGGCAGATATTACACAGAGGCACTGTGATTAGATCCACTGTTTATATGATAAGCTGCAACAGATGAAAACAGAACTTGTATTTGTTTGGCATATTGTACCATTAACAGTGGATGGGGATTTAAGTACTTGACAAATACTGTAAAGCAGGGGTGTCCAAATCCAGTCCTACATGTTTTAGATATTTCCCTTTTCCACGTGATTCAGTTTAACCCTTTAACTCCTGAAACTGTAGCAGTTCCGCAGTGAAAAAAATAATTAAAATAAGCAACAAAATGAACAAAAATGGCCAAAGTCATCAATAAAACGAACAAAAATGAATAATAAACTGACAAAATAATTAGTAACATGAAGAAAGGTTAGACACAAACGGAGCAAAATTAAAGAAAAAAATAAAATGTAGAAAAATAAACAATGAGCAACAAAATTAACCAAAAAACTCCTTTGTGTCTTACTTTGTTCATGTTACTAATTATTTTGTCAGTTTATTGTTCATTTTTGTTAAATTTATTGATGACTTTGGCCATTTTTTTGGTTCATGTTGTTGCTTATTTTAATTATTTTTACTGTGGAACTGCTAAAGTTTCAGGAGTTAAAGGGTTAAACTGAATCATGTGTCATCATCATATCTAAAACATGGAGGACACCGGCCCTCGAGGACTGGGTTTGGACCCTGCTGTAAAGCAATAAAAAGTTACAGTGATGTCTGACTGAAGTTCCTGTATTCTAATAGATATTTTTCTTTCAGTATAATTGTCTAATTGTTATTATTTTTAATGGATTTTATCTAGATCAATTTGCCAAAAACATCATGGACAAATATCAAACGTAGCAGTAAAGAGCCGACATTTAAAAGGAACATATAGTTTTACCCCAAAATACACAGCAGATTAGAAATATAATAAGAAGTACTGAAATGTCTCTTCACATAAATGTATGTATGTGTGACTATGAGGGCCATACTGAAAAATAAATAAATAAATCATGTTTTTCCCCCCCAGAGGATAAAGCAGTGCTTCTCAAATGTGGTCCTCGTGGCCCAGTGTCCTGCATGTCTTACATATCTCCCTTTCCTTTTTTTTTATTTTTTATTTTTAAATAAAAACGAATTAAAAATGTAAAATTAAATAATTAAAAAAAGAATAATGAATGTAAAAACTAAAAATATTTTTTTAAATAAAAAAATAAATAAATACATAAATTAAATTTAAAAAAATCATTTAAAATTTTTAAAAACTCCTTTTTTAATAATTTTTTAAATATATATTTTTGAAAATTTAAAAAGATTTAAATTAACAAAAATAAAAATAAATCCATTTTTAAGAAGTTTTAAATACAAAAAAATAAGAATACATTGAATTTAAAAAATAAATGAAAAATGATAAATGAAATATAAAAAAAATAAAAAATCTCCCTCTTCCATCACACCTGGAAGCCATTACATCATGATTAGGCTTCTGAAGAATTGAACTCTGTGTGATAGAAGAGGGAAATAACTAAAACATGCAGGACAGTGGGACACGAGGACTGGATTTGAGAAGTACTGGGATAAAGCAATAATATTATGAGAATAAATTCACATTACTGAAAGCAATAAGCTAGAAGGTAGCAAAATATTATATATAAACTTTTATGAATATGACATTCTTGATAAAGATTAAAAATCATGTTGCATTAAATGTTAATGATAAAATAATATACTCTACTGCATTTGGGTCAGATTGTAATATTCATAACTAATAATACTGAGCTTTTTCTCCTAATAAGTATTTTTTTATTCCAAAATATGACAATTTAAATCTTGTATTACTTTGCCTTTTGCTTGAAATATTATACCTTTATTCTCATAATGTTATTTTTTTTTGGTTGAATCTTCAGAATGGCCAAAATGAACCTTCTTAATATAGAGTAACTATGAAATGAGTGTTTCTGGGAAAACTATTTTGTTCAGTTTTCCAAAAAAGAATTGCCTCTTTTACACAGCAAAAACAACTGATATCTCAACATTCACTTAAACGTGTCAACAAGATAAGGGTAAACCAAAAATTATGTATAGTAATGTCTGTGTGTGGAGTGACCTTTGAAATTTGGACGTCAGTGATTACAGTGAAATGGGGTCACTTCATTTTGTTTGTAATGTACTAGTATATCTATTGCATCTCCTTTGACAAAGAAAATCAGGAGTATTTCTTGTAAAATTTCTGTTTAACTACAGAAGAAAAGCTTGTAAAATGAAGCACTCCTCATAGCTTCAAGTTATAACACAAATCCTGAATGAGTGCAATAGAAACTGTTCATCATCTTTTTTTTTTGCCTTTTTCTATTGATTTTAAATATATCAGCTACAAGTGAATATTGATTTGACATGTCTTTGTTATAAACACATATGATAAACTACCTATATGCAGCAGATAAGTTGCACATGATGAATGTGATGTGGATGCTGACACTGTAGCGCCCTCTGCTGACACAAGCACACATGTGCATCTACCAGAGGTGTTCACCTTCTTCAACATATTTGGATATTTCCAAGTAAACCTACGAGTATTTATTAAAGCACAACCCATACACATTATCATTATACTCATCATCTATAAACTGAAGGCTGTTTAATTAAGTGTATTGAGCAGTAATTTGTTTGTGATAAGTCTGTCTGATGACGTGTACATGTGGGATAATGGGACATGTTATTACCAAAGCAACAAATATATCAGTATAAATATATATATATATATATATATATGTAAAAACAAAATAAAATAAAAAAAATCCACTCCTTTATCTACCTGTGTAATACACCATTTGTGATGTAAGTAACACAGAAGACGTATCAATATAAGTGGATTTTCTCAGTGAGCTCTAACACTGCACTACCTGATGTCCTTCCTCTGTGCTTTTGTTGAGGAAATTAATAAAGACAAAGCATTTTGACATGATGCCAATGTAACATGACATTATCTGTGTATGTGTGTCATTTACTAATAATGTAAAGGTTTGCAGATAAAGATATATAATAAGCAGTAGTCGAGTTGTTATAAAAAAAAATAATTAAAAAAAAGGCAGGGGTGGATGGTCATATTTTTTTTCACCTTTACAAAAAATTTAAAAAAGGGAGTGGGGGGGCAGAGCCTGCTGCTGCTCCCTTTCTCTGTCTGCACTACAAAAACAACTAAATCAAGCATAGATTAAGCAAGGGATAATGTATTGCCCATCCCACTTATTCTACGGGTTATTACAGCTGATCACTACTACTACTCTAACAGATTGGATAAAATAACAGTTACATCGGAGCGAATATTTACTTTCAAAGTGGCCGAACTACCTGCGGAGTGATATGGTACTGTATCTGAAGTGACAAAACTCGTTGCCATTGGCAGCGGGCGTTAATGGCGCAGCCGGCGGTTATTGAAAAAAAAAAATCCACCCGCAGAAGGCCGGGAACGTCCATTCAAAGTGAACGGGAGCTGTTGCAACGTTCTAGAGGCCCGTAGAATAATGTAGGTTGACATCACATTTAACATATTCATTGTTTGTCATATTAAATTCCAGGCCACAGCAACAGGCCGCAGAAGGGGGAACTCTTTGATGTCACGTGCCTTGAACGTCACAATTGCATGACGAGTTCTATTGGTGAATATATATATATATATATATATATATATATATATATATATATATATAACTCTTGTCTAACATTAACAGGAAATATATGTTCCACGTTTGCCACGCTCATAAATCCAAAGCTAACGTGACTTTGTGACAAGTCCTGTGTTTTAGCAGCTAGCTAACAAGAGTGATGACAGTGAGCTAATCTCTGTTAGCTTGAAGGCTACACGGCAAACTTGGAAAACTAGCTGATGCTGTTATTGTGCATGGAACCTCTGGCGAGTCTGTCGACTTTCGTATAGATTAATGAAAATTAATGGTTGAGATTCAGGAGTCTAGATTTATAGCTCACCTGTAAAGTTCGTCCTTTTAAAAATAGTCCCTGACATCGCATTGACCACCTGCTCATTTGGCCATATGCTGAGTTGCTGACATTGTGTCACTGCAGTTTGTCCCTCCCTCTAGTATCAGATATCAACCAATTGAAAATAACCAACCCTGTGCCCTCAGATTTTATTATTTATTTTACTCAACATGCGTACTACTTACTAATGATGAAATAATTCTATATAATTATAAGTCATATTTCCACAATTTACTGTAAAAAGTGAATGGATGGAAAGGGGTGATGGCAGTTTTACAGTGGGGATGATTTTGTAAGTTTTTATTTTAGGGGGGGATGCCATCTGTCCTCATCCCACCTTAACTCGAGTACTGATAATAAGTAATGTAGCCATGTGAAAGTACATGTGATTTCTTTTGGATTATTTCACTCACAAATATTTCATTGTTTCTTGGGTAATACAACAAATGGAATATGTTGAAGCCAACAATTATACCTGTTAAACTTATTAAAACAACTGTGAAATGCAAACTTTTTTTATTCCAGAGGGAAGGGCTTATCTGATGAGTACAGTACATATTTATAAACTAGTTGCCCATAAAGTTGGAATAACTTTGTTGCATTCTGCTTTTTATTATTCCCATTTCTATACATCAGCAATGACATTTGAATAATTACATACTGAGTCCTGGTTACATTTTATCTACCAAAACTAAATCATTGCATGAGAAGAGGTAAAAGTGTTTTACCTGAAACTTTATGGGCAACAGTGTACACTACCATCTAAGACTGATTACAATTAATACTGAGTCAATAAATAAAAACACAGTTTACTCAGTTAAATAAGCAGAAGTGTTTTTTTAAACTTTTATTCAATAATTTTTTTCACTTTTATATATATATATATATATATATATATATATATATATATATATATATATATATATATATATATATATATATACATTTCCAATGACTTGAAATTGGAACATAACATTTTCATGTCAGTTTATCATGATAAGTGTCAAAAACAATATTTCTGTTCAGGTTAAATTCTGAGTGAGAGTTGAGGAACCCAGATGATAGATAAATAACTGACATGTGAGTCAATTATGAGCCAGTACACAGCCTTAGATCTTCTTGGCTGTTCCAAGGTCGAAGCTTAAATCTAAAGGTGACCGTGCTTTCTCCCCCAGGGCCCCTCGACTTTGGAACGACCTGCCCGAGGAGATAAGACTTGTGGAATCAGTAATGTCTTTTAAAGTTCTTCTTAAAACACATTTTTATAGACAGGCTGTTATGTGATATTGTTTCTTTTAACCTTTTTAACTGGTTTTGGTTGACATAGTGACATACATGATGCTGTTTTATTCCATTCCTTCATTTTGCATGGATCTGACACCATCATGTAGTCTTTTTTTGTGTTGCTGTACTTATCTCTTTAATTGTGTTATGTTATTTTATATATATATATATATATATATATATATATATATATATATATATGTTTTTTAAATGTATTTATTTATTTTTTCTGCTGTTTTTACCTTCTGCTCTGGCTGTCAAAGCACTTTTTAAACTCAGCTTTTAAAAATACAACATAATAATAATAATAATAATAATAATAATAATAATAATAATAATAATAATAATAATAATAATAATAATAATAATAATAATAATAATAATAATAATAAAGTACACTATTGTTTAGTTGGATTTCAAACATCTGATCACCACTGATGTTTTTTTTTTTTCAAATAGTTTTTACACTTGCAGTACTAACTCAAATGCATACATATTATGTTAACAATATTTATCTTATCATTAACTGAATCCTTCAGAAAACTGAATCCTTCCAATCTGCAGATATTCTTTTGTGAACTCTAGAATATCTTTGATAAAAAGCTGGACGGTGCATTGATTGAAGTCTTCAGTCAGAGTCTCCCTGATGAACTCTGTGTACTTGTCCTGCACCATCTCCCTCCAACACTGTTGAAATGAAAGTCTCATCTGATCCTGGACGGCAGTAGATGTTTGTGAGTTAAACGTGTAATCCTGTGCAAACGCTCGTCCTCTTTCTATATGTTCTGGAAAACTTTCACTCTGCTCTGAAAGTAGAACTTGTGCGGCTTCAGTCACACCGTTCACCTCCTGTGTTAAGAGCATTTTCCCATCATCTGGAAGACACTCCAAAACACTGTGCATACCCTTAAAGTAACTCCTCCAGTCCTGCCCCAGCACTGAGCTTAACAAAGGGAAGTTTAGCCGCCCAGATTTGAGCAGGTGTTTGACCACACCGTACAGGTTTTCACATACTGGATTCACATTAGTCCTGTTTTTCACTGTTAGAATATATTTATCATGGTCATCACTTTGATCCATACACTCCACTTGGCTGTAGTTGACCACCCGAAACAGAGTCTCTTTGGTTCCTTTAAAGCCCCAGCATTTCACATATCCAATGTGAGTCTTGACTCCAAACACAAGCCACCACTCCTGAGCTTTCTGGACCAGATTCAACATACAGGGTTCTGTGTTTCTGGCCAAACATGGGCTGTTCATTGTAAAAACATACACCTTCCAGTTGTCTGAAACAGCTCCTGACTCCAGCAACTCCTGTGTTTGTTTAATGATGATGTCCTCGCTGTGCTCCCCGTTGTTATAATTGGGATAATAAGGTCCATACATGACTATTTCCTCCTGTTTCTCAATAACTGCCCATGAATGCTGCTTATCTTCAGGCCCACATTCCTCAGTGATATCACGCTGGAACTGCAAAAACTTCTTGTTGACCGAGTCACTGAGGGAAATTTCACTCGTGGCGTGTTGGAATTTTAGATGTTCTAGTACTTTCCGCACGGAGGAGTGTGAGTCAGTCCAAGATGAAATCCGCTGGAAGAAGGTGTTTGTGTTTCCATTTACAAAGGCCTTATAGGGTTCAGGGTCACCATAGTGGGTCCTGTAATTGACAAACAAGCCTTAAAATGAGTGAAACAAAGTATAAAACATCCACCCAAATTCCAATGGCTTGGATGGTTTTTGATTTGAATGCTTTATTTTGAACATGTGCAGAATGCAGCAATAATCAATACAACAACAACAACAATAATAATAATAATAATAACAACTGTGCAATAATAGCTCTATAGCTATATACATCCCGACTGTCCTCTCTTCTTTAAGGTTTCTGTACAGTGTTTTTATTGTGTATATATTTTTACAGTTATATATAATTTTTTTTAACTTTTGTTTTAGTTTTTCGGTCGGAAATACCTGCTGTGCTTGAGTCATTGAAACGAAATTTCGTTTGTGATGGAAATCTAAATGACAAATAAAGTAAGTCTGAATAATAATAATAAATAATTGAAGTACTAAACATATATATATATATATATATATATATATATATATATATATATATATATATATATATATATATATATATATATATATAAACAGAGCAAAAAAACAACAACAACAAATGAGCAGATAGGAAAGTAGGTCACAAATAGAATTTTTTTCCTCATTTGTCTACATTTTGTTCTAATTTTTTTTAACTCCACAGAGGGGGAGTCAACATTTTGAGCACTTATGTTAATATTTGTGATCAAAGTTGAAGAGTCATAAGTAATTATAATTTACGTAATTAGCAGTGGTGGAGAAAATAATATCAACTAATAAACTTTGTTGCCTCCAGATCATGCATTCATTTCATGAGGTTAATGAAACGTGGCGATTGTTTGATCTGAGCAAAACAAATATCAGATGAAGTCTTTAAAGTCTGTCATAAAACTCTACATAACCATTAGTTTTACCACAATCAAACCTGACAATGATACACAAGGAATTTGGCTTCTGTTGTGAAAGAGCAGGACTGTGTGACATAGAAATGAAATAGATAGATTAGATAGATAGATAGATAGATAGATAGATAGATAGATAGATAGATAGATAGATAGATATAGATAGATAGATAGATAGATAGATAGATAGATAGATAGATAGATAGATAGATAGATAGATAGATAGATAGATAGATAGATAGATAGATAGATAGATAGATAGATAGATAGATAGATAGGTAGATAGATAGATAGATAGATAGATAGAAGTCATTTTTCAAGTTCCATGTCTGTCCTATGATGGAAACAAAATCTTAATCCTTACATACACCAGTTGTAAGTATACTATAATGTTATACTCTAAAACACACTCATCTTTGCTATGATTGTATATGGCACTTTTTAAACACAAACAGTAAAGGAATGATTGTCAACATGTTTGGAGACATTACAACCTGAACACAACCAAAAACACAAACCGAAGCAGATAAACATATAGATAGACAAAAAAAAAAAAAACAACAGCAGAAAAAAAACTTCATTGTGAAACAGAGTTTAGTATAAAACATAAAAGTGATTAAAATGGATGGATAAAATGGGAAAAGTCATCCAAACTTTCTGAGCCATGACTTCAAAACTACAAACAAAGTTGGTTGATTTAAAGATTGACAGTGGAAAAAAAAAAAACATACAAAAAATAAGCCTGCAGTTTGTGAGACCTTCAGTTACCTCTGCCCTGGGGTCAACATTCTTATTTAGCAAGACTTTGTAACAACAAAGATGAAAACACTCAGATCCATAAAATGAGCAGGAAGTGTATTTAAAGGATACACTATATATACTACATACAATAAATAAGATCATGATATTATACAGGTTTAAAGATGGACAGTTTAACCAGTTAGCAATAACAACAGAAACTGAAAATTAAACTAAATAAAACAGGACTTTTTCCTGTTAAAAGCAATGCCTTTGTCTGACCTGTCATTGTTGTATGTGTTGAGAAGAGTTGTCACATCTGACAAACATTTCTTTGTGTTTGGTGGAGGCTCCTCATATCCGTGAGACAGAGGCCGTTTACGACTCAACCTGAATAAAAACAAATAGAACATCCCATAAATACAGTATGAACACATCACTGGGCTCCATCCATACTAAACACATCCACTGCATAGTACACAGAATCACTAATACATCCACTAAGGTCAATATTAGGTCAATATTAGGACACACATGTTACATTCTTATTGTAAAATCAGCCTTTACTCACATGGAAGACTCCATTCACACTCCTTACATTCAGGAACGCTCAGAGAAAACCTGCTTTCTCCTACTTACAGTTATAGCCGAGACTCGTATTCAAATGAGGGATAAGTTCTGACAAACTAAGGCACAGCTGAACTGTTTCCCTCATGACGTGTTTACTGTCAGGAGTGAGCTCCTCCTTCTGCCGTTGCTCACAGCTATACAGACCTTTGCATAAGTTGCACCATGATGATGTATCTCTGTGAATGAAAGTGGAAAATGTGTCCTCATCTGCCTTATGGAATCCACTGTGCCAGTAATTTGCCAGATTTTCAACAGTAAAAGTCTTTGTCTTAGTGACGCAAAGTAATTCTGGAGTTTGACGACATGTTCCAGCTGTTTGGCCTCAAGTAAAATGATAATTGCACAATTAGTCTCATTTTCATTTTCACATGATAGTCTTTGTGAACCCTGTATGTTTGGAGTATCATGGCTGACACACAATAAAACTCAAATGATGCCAAGGAATTGAAAGTTATGTTTTATATGTGTGTGTGTGTGTGTGTGTTTGTATGTTAGCAACATTACTCAAAAAGTTAGGGATGGATTTGGCTGACATTTTCAGGAAATGTTGATACTGGCAAAAGGAACAAGTGATAATAGTTTGGTGGTAATCAGTGGGGGGGGGGGGGGCAGAGCTTGTGCTCCCTGAGTGCTTTTCTAGTTACCATAGTTACCTTTGTTTTGTTTGTTTTTACCAGTTTGTTTGTCTCTCTCTGTTAGTTAGCAAGATAAGTCAAAAAGTTATGGGCAGAACTTGATGAAATGTTCAGAGTAGGTTGGTAATGGGGAGATCTGGAAATGATTAGATTTTGGTAGTGATCTTGGGGGGGGGGGGGGTTTGATAAAATATCCAGAGTAGAAATATCCAAGAATATATATGAAAAGCTCTGAGTGCGCAAACCTCCGCCAAGGCAGACTTCCCCCCCTCCAAATGAAGAGAGGTTGCCAAGGAGATTATGTTTTTGCCAGTTTGTTTGTTTGTCTGTCTGTCCGTTAGTGAGCAAGATAACTCAAAAAGTTATGGACTTTTCTAGTTAATCCTGCTACAAACTGACTTTGTTATAGTGTATCATGATTTTCATATTAAACATACATGAATGATCCTAATATATGTAAGACTTAATTAATTTCAATACTATTAAAAGCTATACAGTCAGAAGGATAATAAAAACACAAGCAAGACTGTCTTTAATATTGATTATATGTTACTTTAATAGAATGATGAAACAATGGATGACAGTGGGGCTATGATTCTTTTGGTTCTCCAGTATGTCAGGCATAAACATAAAATCCTCTGTGGGATCAGTGTTGTAACAACAGTCCTTACTGTAATGCAGTGGTTCTCAAATCCGGTCCTCATGGCCCAGTGTCCCACATGTTTTATCTGTTTCACTATCACACCTAGTTCAGTTATTGATCAGCTTTTTAGAAGCCTGATAATGATGTAATGGCTTCCAGATGTGATGGAAGAGGATAGATATTTTTTAATTTATTTACATTTGTTTCTATTTAATTAATACATTTTTTATTTGTACATATTTAAAATTGCTTTATTTTTTATTTTTGTTAAGGTATTTTTTAATTATAATTATTATTATTTGAATTTAATTAATTTTTTAATTAATTTTATTTGTAATTTTTAAATTTTTTATTCTTTATTTTTATGTTTTATTATTATTTTTAATTTAATTAAATGTATTCATTTTTATTTGTAAATTGTTTAATTGTTTTATGTTTTTGATATTTTTTATTTTATTTTTGTATTTATTTTTTTAATGTAATTAATTTATTTTATTTCATTTATTTATTTATTTTTAATTATATCTAAAACATGCAGGACAATAGGCCACGAGGACTAGATTTGAGAACCACCGCTTTAATGACATCAACGTGTTTTTCGGTGTCTTGCGGATTCTTTCAACTTTTACTCCTTGTATCGATGTAAACATGTTCAGACAGCTTTAAGAAAGACATGTTCATTCTTGACACTGTTACGATAAACACTGATATGCAGAGTAACACGTTTAACCAGATCTGGGTGTCACTGTCACTGGAGTAGGATTAGTGTGTGTGTAGTCAACACTTAAGAGAGGAAAAACAGACATTTATTATCCTTAAAACCTCTTCTCTGAAACATATTTGGAGTTTTCCAGCATAATAATAAGTCAAGTCATCAAGGTACGAAGGCTTATTAAAGGTTTTGATAAGAACGAAGATAATCCTATGGCCTTTACACTCACCACTAAACATAAAAGAACACGTGGAATAAATGAGGGAATAGTTTTGAACAAATGTAAAGTTTAAAGTTGGTAAAGTTTGGTTTGTTGAATTAGTTCCAAAGCTGTTCTGACAGCAGGTAGTTACCTAAAGTAACACTATACAGTAGATATGAGGGTTTTTTTTTTTACCCCCATTCAATTAACCAGAGGTGATAAAAGTACTCACATTCTGTACTTAAGTAGAAGTACAGCTACTGGTGTGAAAAAATACTCTGGTAAAAGTACGGATTGAACTCCTTTACTTAAGTAAAGTAAGTAAAGTACATTTTCACAATTGTAATAAAGTACAAATGTAAAAAATAAAACTGCATTTTTTTGCCATGAACAAATCTTAATGTATTTCTTATTTATTTTATTGAAATTTTGTAATGCATGTATAATGAGTTTATCTTGTAATTTTATAATTTTTTGCAATCAAATCTTAATGTATTTCTTATTTCACCCTTTTCTTAAAATTGTATTTTGATTTTTAATCAATGTGAAGCACTTTGGAAAAGGTGCTATATAAATAAAGTGTATTATTATTATCATTATTATTATTATTATTATTATTATTATTATTATTATTATTATTATTATTATTATTATTATTATTATTATTATTATTATTATTATTATTATTATTATTATTATCATCATAATTATTATTATTATTAGTTCTAAAATGAAGCCACTGCCTATATCCAGGTCTATCTGAGCATTAAAGACACACAGAAAGAAAGAAAGAAAGAAAGAAAGAAAGAAAGAAAGAAAGAAAGAAAGAAAGAAAGAAAGAAAGAAAGAAAGAAAGAAAGAAAGAAAGAAAGAAAGAAAGAAAGAAACAAACAAACAAACAAACAAATCACAAAAAATGTCAATCCACAATTACTTTAACCCTCAAAAGTCTAACAAAACTACTAATATAAATATTGAAAATCTTTTCAACCACTGATTAATGCATTGAAATTAGACAAATGCAGTTATATACAGATATAAGAAAGTATTTGGTTTTTTTTGGACATGCTATATATATATATATATATATATATATATATATATATATATATATATATATATATATATATATACTTGTGTACTCACTAACCACATGTCTGTATGTTGTGTATGATGTAGTTGTAAATAGTTTGACATTGAATGGGACTTGTTTAATGTTTAAAAACTGAATGTTTACATCTTCAATGTAACTTAAATGCATCCCAAATATTTTTAAAATATGTTAAAAAAAAAGTAACTAATTATTTAATTTAGAAAGTGACAATCACTCTCTTCCCCAATGAACATTTGGGTCTGGATGAGGTTCAAACATCAGTAAATATTGTAACCACTGACACGTGTAATTTGTTCTACTTTTATGAGTCAGGATGTCAAAACACTATCTGTAAACTGGTAAATAGTTGGATTATTGCATGATTAAACATGTTGAGCCAAGACATACTGTAGATATTTACATTTCCCCCCCTGTATTTATTACTTATTCTGTCTCCCTCTGCTGGAGATGGAGGGAAAAACTGATGAAACTGGTTTTCATGGAACCTGACATGATGATATGATGGGATAAATGGTATTAAAATAACTCATCTAAACCCTTAAAAGGTTATTTTTGAGGGAGACTTCCAAAAAATCCTCACAACTGAGCCTGCAAACATCTAAATGAGTCACATCTGATGCTGCTGAAAAACCAAGACACTATATTTCACTTGAATCCTTAAAACATACTGATGGGATAAATGGTTATTTGGAAGATGATTGAATAAATAAAAACACACTATATACATTAAACAATACAACAAGTAACAAGAGAGAAAAAACAACACAGAAGATGTCATATGCTCCTTGTTATTTCATCTATTTATAATCTATTTATTTTTAATATAGTAGTCAATAAAGTTTCCAAAACATGCCTACTTTGTCCTTTAGGGATATAAGTGCTCCATAACATCAAGTAAGTTATGTTTCCAGTGGAGTAAAACTAACCTTCCTGCCAACATTGTCACAAACATATCACGTTCTTATGGTTCGTTGAGTCAGAAAGCTACTGTGCTGCAGATCTAACCTCAAATATGGGAAGGATTTGGTTTAGTGTTAGGGTTTTGATAATCTCAGATAATATTTGAAACATCTTAGCTCAGTATGTAGTGATGTTTGGGCAAGACCAAAACATGTGTGCCAAAGAATCTGGAATTTGACCACAGCGGTCACACAATGGGTTCACAGCAGGGAACATTTTAGATTTATATACGACAGCACAGTGATGATGAGATGGACAGAGGTCCCTGAACACACATACAAATACAATGTAAAACAACATGTGAGTGACCACTTGTGCTGTGGAAATTTCAGATAACAGCCATATTATATGCTAGTATGACATTATGTATGTTTCAGAGCATAACATAATTATTTGACACACCATTAGTGGATTAAAACTCCTCTATAAGGTAAGAATAAACACTTTCAGTACATTATGAAAGCTGAATAAAGTGACTTTTTAAGTGTTTACAGCAAGGATCTCAAACTCATTTTCTCGAGGGGCCACATTCATCCTGATTTGATCTCCAAAGTAAAATGAAAACATAATAACCTATAAATAATGACAACCTCATTGTTTTACTGCAAAAAAAACCCCAAGACAAAATATTAAATTATGAAAATAGTTTTACAAATTATCCAAACACAAAACAAGTTACATTTCATAAGGAAAATAAGGGCAATTTTAACAAATTCCTGTCTCAATGTATCATTAGTCTGTGTGTTTTATTATGGATCAGTTCTATAAAGACACTAAACTCTTAGTAACAGGAGCAGAAAATGGTTCAAATTATGTCTAATTTTCTTTAGACATTTCAAGTTGTTCACATTTATTCAGATTATTCAAATTTTATTGTTAAAGGATTGTTTGTAAATGTAAGTATTTTCATAATTTAATATTATTTTGGCAGTCAAACAATGACAAAAAATTTGAAGTTGTCGTCATTTATAAGCAAAAAAAAATTCAAAACTGAGAAGAAAATATGGAATTATTTAATCGGCAATTATGCTCTTCATCCCGCGGGCCGCACTGGAACCGTTGGCGGGCCACATTTGGCCCTCGGGCCGCATGTTTGAGACCCCTGGTTTACAGTATGTGTATGTATCCAAAATGTAAAATCTCGACTTTAAACGAAGATGGACCCACTAAACTTCCAATCAAAGACAACTGATAGAAAAATAGAATAAATACAGTATAGACAGAGGTATGAAACACTGCTCTTGTCCTGTTAACAGTTCAACTGCTTTTACAATCCATAGTCCACTCCGCACATCTTCTACTTTCCGGATTCTTATCTAATTTCATTCAGCATGTATGTCTTCCCTCTCGGATCAATAAACAACCAATCAGAAACCGCGCTGCGCTGGCATTCCTGTGGGGCGGAGCATCACACCAGACGTTCTGCACGGTGATTGGTCAGTGGGAGCTAAGCCCATGACGCAGCATCCAATGAAAAACGTCAGTCGATCTGACGACGCTGGGGAGTGAAAGCCGAGTCCTGTATGGGTCCATGGTGTCGCTGCAACATCTCTGCGTCGATGGGGAACACCTCTGCAGCTCTGCGCATCACTTTATCTGAGTATTAACAACACTATACCTGCAACAAACATGGACATCCTCAAGTCACTGGGGCATCCGGAGGAGATATTCAACCTGTTCAAATTCAAGATGGGGGGATGCAGGACTGTCATGCCAAAGTTGGATTATGTAAGTACACTATGAACCAGGAAATATGATGTTATGTTGCATTTTCAGCCAGAAGACCATATGCAGGTTTGATGGGATTCATTAAAACATCCAAAACATCATGTACTACCCCCCCCCCCCCCCCCCCCCCCCCCCCACACACACACACACACACACACACACACACATATACAAACATGTCTGATGCTGGTAACTGGGTCTACATGTGCTTATATGCAGCATGTATTGTAATGGATTGACCTATATGGTTCTTAGTTTTGCTCCTTAGTAATCTGACAGAAACACAGTCAGCTAATTGACTCAGTTAAATCAGATCTGTGCTCCTCCCGCTGAGGCGTTGGCTCAGGAATACTCGCAGTGATGACCATTGACTTAGGATTTGCCTTGCGTAATGAGCTTTGAAGGTTCACACATGGAGAGAGGTGCTGTGCGCATGTTTAACGGCTAATCCAACTGTTTTAACACCAATGTGACCCAGGGAGAAACTGTCACAAGCCTGCGAATTGGTTGGAAACACGTCTGTATATAATCTGAATTATGAAAAATACAGCCAATAATATATGACCCTCGCATGTTATACAACTGTACTGGTTGTGCAGTGTTGTATTTGGTCATATGGAGAACAAGAAACACTAACAAATATGTTTGCAATGTGTTCCTGGTGTAACAGGTGCGGTTCGTTTATTGTAACCTGATGAAAAAATATTTGGTGCATTAATCATGTGGGGTTTTTTTTTGTGATTTGTTTACTTTAACCATTTCATTCATGAATTATGAGGATATTTTCCCTGAATGTTTATATTCTAGTAGTCTATTTTTCCACTCAGCTGGACACTATGTATTGAAATTTTGAAGCAAAAATAACATGTCTTTAAAACCCATCATCAGAAAGTGACTTATTGTGTGAAAACTTTAACATATGCATGCAGCTACTCTGATCTTTTAATAGACTATTACTCACTTCACGTAGAGGAAAAATCTTTTTGATTAAGAAAATTGTTAATTACAGTCTAATAACAATTAGTATTTGATTTACACTGAAACATATTACTGAACATCAGGTTTATCAACAACAGCAAAGTTACAGTAATGATATAAATTCGAGTGTATGGGATGTTGCCCTGTTGGCTGAGATGCAAATAAACCAAAACAACAACAAAAATGCCATGAATATACATGAGAACAGCAGTAGAATACCTGCCCAATATAGTGACCAGTATGCATGAAAGGGTTAATTTCTGTTTAACAAATGAAGTCCAACAGGTATTTCAGGGGATATAACACTGGAATGGATTGTCAGAGCAACAACACCAACAGTGGGGCCAAAACATAAGAACGTATCATGACATACCTTATAACACAGTGATAGTAAAATAACAAAAAATAAGACTGATTAATGCACACACAAAATTAAAAAATGCATACATAACTTACAAATGTAAAGTAACTTGATCTCAGATTCCAGCCTAAAAACAACCAAAAAAATTTTGTTTTCCAAGTCGTTTTAACAGAAATAATAGACACTATATATTTGGCCTACAAAATCAAAACAATGCACCCATAAACTGAGGCTTAATTTAGTGCCAATCAGTTAGAGTCATAATGTCAGTTTCTCCACCTTATTCGTCACAACAGGGGTTTTGTTTGTCACATACTGATCATACTGTATCGACGAAAACTAAATATATTCTTGGAGAAAAATAAATGTTGTTCATCCTGTTGTCATTTCCTCTGTCTGCCACTGGGTGTCAGCAAAGCACAATCTTTTTGTTTGAGGTGAAAAATGGAGGAAAGTAAATGTAATGCAGATAAAGTTACAATGATCCTTAAACATATTATAATTACCATTAGTATTAAGAAGGTTGATGCATTTAACCCATGAATATATTTTAACCCAGTGCTACTTTGCGGAGTCTGTGGTGACGTCACATGCACGCCATGCGTTGAGTTCAAATTATTAACGGGTTTTACTCGCAAATGAATCAGCCGTTGGTTCACAGAAGCAGTTGAAACGCACACTAATAATTCTAATTTATTATGAGGTACAACATGTGTGCGATTCAGGGCACATGACAAACCAGATACAATTTTAACATTTTATTTACCATTGATTTCCATTCATTAATTTTCCAATCTATGTACAGGTTTTGTTAAAGGGACTTGTTATCTTTTTGGACTCTTTGGAAAAAAGGTAAATCAAAGAATACTGTACGCCTTTATAATATGTTATCTGCTTTGTCTTTTAATCTGACCCAAGGAATTTTATTATTATTTTTTTTATTTTTTATATAAAAAAATAATAAGAAATCCGATCTCAGGCTCCATGAGACTCCCGGAAGGGGCGGAGACTTTAAACTCTTCCATTCCACCGCACTGCGCGTGACACTCTTCCTCAACCAATCACTGTCTGGCAGTGCTTGGCTCCTCCCAAATTAGAGTAGTACCATACACTGTGGACCCCAAGCAGAACTGTGACCAAAATAGTAACGGGTACCATAGGACCAGTACGCTTTCGTCGTCATGGAAACCCTAACATAAGCGTTACAGTTCTGAACTGTACCAAACAGCATAGTGGAAACGGGGCTCAAACCGACAGAAAGGTAATTTCCGTGCGACAAAGGCTCAAACAACAACTTCAACAATGAGCGAAGAAAGAAAAAATAACACTTTTCCGCATCACGACGACCCGCAGTTGTACTTAATGGAGCAACAAGGAGGTGCAGATACTCCTTTGTATCGTTGGAGAGAAGAAGTCCAGATGGAGCTAAATGACGTCACGAGGATAAGTAAGGCATTTGCCACGCCTACAACGAAAGGGTGCTGTAGGCAATGGAAAGATAAACTCAAGTATAAAGTATAGAGAGAGAGAGAGGATGGGCCATATCTGATGTCCGTAAAAATATGACAAACTACATTTTACACTCACCTTCTGCATGTATTGATAGAATAAGTGGATCAACAAACATTAAACAGTTGCTTTTAAGTTCAGTAGATGTTTGTCTCACTCGTGGCTGTTTGAGTCTTCATGTATTGACCTGCGTAATTCTCCTTTTTCTAAAGAAGCTGTGTGTCAACAGTCAGTTCTTGCACGCAGAAGTAGCACAGTTGAGAAACAGTTGGTTGTTTTGGGTAGATGTGGGTGGAGCGCTTCAGCCAATCTGTGCGCGCTGCTGGATCACAACATTAGATCTACACACGCTCTGGATCAGGCGTGTCCTCTAACTTTGACAAGGCCATACTGCTTTCAGATCAGTGTTAACGCCTCTTGGTTTGTCCTCAAGGTCCTGCTTTAGCTCGGCCAACCCGTCCCTTGCTCTCTTGTCCTCTGCGCGCTGCAAACTCGTGCGTAAAAACCATGCGTTGTTTTGTTTTGTAACGGATCGTGTTGCAGAGTTTTTCGCATGGCCGGAGCTTGTTGCAAGTGTCCAGTGTCTCTTTCTGTGTTTAAACGTTCTCTGTCGTTTGCTCCGCGGGGCTCTGGGGCTCCTAGGTCCCTCCTTCCTGGCTGGAGGCGTGGGGAGCGCGGCCTGCAGGAGGCCGCCCGACCCCCCAGTGTCCTCAGACCCACAAGCTTCTACCGACACACGACCTTTTTCTGTTTGTCCTGCCAGGAGTCCATGAGTGAGAGTCTGCGGACCTGCTACTTGTACCTGAACCAAACCAGTCGGAGTTTTGCAGCTGTGACGCAGGCTCTGGATGGGGAGCTGAGGTGAGTCAAAAGTACAGGAAGGACTGAGATTTGGGCTGGTGTCAGTTAGGGGTGTGTCTGCAGGCAGGTTTGGTGGAGTGTATTTCCCCTGTTATGCTTCACTCCCTCCAAATCATGTCTGAACTTAGGCAACAATAGCTGGTGTCTGTGCAGTTGTAAAGTTATTTGTACTTTTGTTCTGAAAAATCAGATTCAGGCAAGTACAATAACTGCAAGAAAAGGCATCTATCTTGAGCTGCATTTTACTACCAACACAGACATGATAAACACAACAATAATACACCCAATACTCCAACAAAATACCTAACTTGGATATGTAACAATGTGAAACAGGTGACTGAATTGCCTCTAATACAGTTATTGGTGAATTCTATATAAATAATATTCTATGCAGATATTTGCACATTTTTAAATGTAAAAGAAAAAGGGATAGAACTAATTAATATCAGATAGTGTGTTAAGTCATGCACAGACATTTTATCTACTGTTGATTTAATTCTTTTTCGTGTGCAGTTCAGATAAATAATGAATGGAATTCATCTCACCCAATCTGATGCCAGGTACCTCGTCACTGAATGGATCCCTCTAATTCACTAAGTTTTATAAGTAATAAGTGTCTGTAGTGTATGGCTGACCTGGAAGTGTGACTGACATTAGATTAAAAAAAAAATCCCCCCAAAAAACATTCATGACATAATTAGTCATGATCAGCCAATCAAAAATGAAGAAGAATGACCTGAGGCGATGTTAAAGACATAGCTGTACTGAAAAGTAAAAAAAAAAAAATAAAAAAAAAATCAAATGTGTACAGTCAATGCTCTAGAGCAGTGTTTGCCCATCCCTGGTCCCAGAGAAACATGAACCTGTATGTTTTAGATTTACCCCCTCTCCTGATTCAAATGATCAGCCTATCATCAAGCTCTGCAGAAGACTGATAATGACCTCTAGGTGTGTTCAGAGAGGGAAATATCTAAAACATACAGGATGGGGTACCTCTACTCTAGGACCAGGGTTGAAAATGTAATTCTTTGGTAAGACAAGAGGTATTAGATTAATCCATTAGTTTGTCATATACAGTTGCAGAAAAAAACCCAAAACATTAGAGCATCAAAAGTCACCAAAAATGATAGTTATGCAAACGACTAATTCCTGTGTGTATCATGGGATTAAAATGGACAGAAAAGAAAACATGGGATGCCTGAAAGCACTGTTTTTGTCAGTACATTGCCATAGATATTAATTGAACTGAAGTGATTTTAGTTATTATGAAAAAAAAAAACATGGAAAATGGATAGATATCAGCTCTTAAATCAAACTCTTATGAGTCACTTTTGTTGTTCTCATTACACATGTCCAATCAAATGTACCTTTGGTTGTACTAGACGTTAAATTGAACAAGAAATTGTAGAAAACAAGTGTGTTCTAACATTTTTTTTTCTGTGATTGTATGTAGAAATGTATGAAATCTAATGTACCACACCACATGTTATTGACTCGAGCCACGATGCAGAAGTCAATATGTGACCACACTGAATGCAAATTCATTTTAACATCTATACACTAGGTTTTTTGTTGTCTTCCTGTTTTGCTGTTCACCTGTTACATGTCAGTGCACAAAACATGTCTCGAGGTTGCTCTTAGTATTTATGTCCTTTTGTCACTTGTGGAAAATTACTGTCTTGCCCAGAAAAAAAATAACATTTGATCAGTTCAAAGAAAGCTCATATAAATAAAATATCCAATCAATTATAAGTAATGCCAAAACATGACAATATAATGCATTTATTAGAAACAAACTCTCATGGTTTGACCTGCAGAATGCAAAGGGACATGGTAATGTTATAAGCAACTCTGCTGCAATGTTTAATTTAAGTTCACATCATAGTGGAAATACCAGAGAACTGACAGATGTCTGTAAGCACACATATTTGCCAGATATGTCAGTTCACTTTCGATATCTATATCAATATAGCTATATCTATATCTATATATCTGCCTAAAGTAAAACCTCTACATATAGACTCACTGAGACCTTGTTGAACATGTACCCATTTTTGTCTTCTTGTGAATCAGTGTCCAGTCATGTTTTGATGAAGCAGTTGTCACTCACACTTTTTTTTTTCTTTGTTCCAATCTAAACCAGACATGCAGTTTGTATTTTCTACCTGGTGTTGAGAGCGCTTGACACAGTGGAAGATGATATGAGTATACCTCTGGATAAGAAGGTGCCCATGCTGAACAACTTCCACACCTACCTGTACCAGGATGAGTGGTGTTTCACAGAGAGTCAGGAGAAAGACCGACGGGTTTTGGAGGATTTTCCCACGGTAAGTAGCACACCAACATGTAACAGTGATTCTTTGACTTTGGCATACATTTCTAATCATTTTATAATGATGGGTAATTGACATACAGAATCTCACAAAAATGACATTTCTGCAAATACCATGTGAAATAAAGATGATGCACAAGAAAGACAAACACTTTGCAAAAGACAAACAGATTGGGTGGATTACTAGAACCATGTCCTGTGGTCTGATGAGACCACAATAAATGTATTTGGTTCAGATGATGTCAAGTGTATGTGGCAGCAACCAGATATAAGTATGAAGACAAGTGTGTGCCTGTGTGAGTTAATGGGGTTTTGAGCCCACAATCAAGCCTCCAAAGCAGCTGTGCCTGGAAGGTACTCCCCGCCCCCACTGTCTCTAGCCAATCACAGCACTCAAGGTAGATTTTTGTATTTCTCCCCTGAGGAGGACTCGGCAACTGTACAGTTCAGCTTCAACAGCTATTTTTAAAAGCAAATACAAAAGCAGTCTGATTCCTATGCTAAACCTCCTCAACAGTAAAAAGCTCATTAGCTCATTGGCATAGCTGCCTATTCAGGTAACCATACATAGCTACATGACAATTGCAGTATTCAAAGTTGCACACAGTTTACATTTCACAACATTACACAGGTTACAGCTAAATAACTTTATCAAGGTACAGATGCCTCACCTTGGCTGAACTGTACAATTGCTGAGTCCTCCTCAGGGGAAAATACAAAAATCTACCTCAAGTGCTGTGATTGGCTAGAGACACTGGGGCTGGGGAGTGCCTTCCAGGCACAGCTGCCTTGGATACTTTGTCGGGGGCTTAAAAACCCATTGTGCATCATGGTCCGGGGCTGCGTGACTGCTGCTGGCTCTAGGGAGATACAGTTCTCTGAGGGAACAATGAATGCAAACATCTACTGTGACAGACTGAAGCAAAACATGATCCCCTCCCTTCATAAACTGGGCCACAGAGCAGTACTCATACATGATATCGACCCCAAACACAAAACTTGTGAATTAAACATTTGTAGAAATGTATTTTATTATTTCTACACCAGGGATTACATTAAGTGTAGGTTAATGGTGTATTTTGCTACTAAATGCTTAAATAGTCTATATTTTTCTGTCACTTCAATTCAGATATCACTGGAATTCAGAAACCTTGCTCGGGAGTACAGAGAGGTCATTTCAGACATCTGCCACCGTATGGGAATGGGAATGGCTGAATTCCTGGAGAAAAAAGTGGGATCAATGAAAGAGTGGGACCAGGTGGGTGTTGTTATTAAATGGTAAAAGACTGCACTTACATAGGCCTCACATACACCCATTCTCTCTCTCTGCTAAATATGATGCTAACTGCTAAGTGTGCACTGCCATTTTTCCATTCATTCTCCTTCATAAAGATGTTACATGGCGCCTGTAGGGGGCAGCCTGTTGCTGCACCATTTCCTTTGCTGTTGTAACAAATGAATTTCTAATAAAGGACTATTCTATTCTGTCTCTCTCTCTAGTCCAGAAAATATGGTAAATGACATTTCTGACTTTATTTTATGACCAGCTCCCTGATCTTGTGCACCAGACAGAATGCTGTAGATGTCGTTATTGTTATTGTTCCAAAAGCTGACGCTTGCTGTCTTGGTTTTCCTTCGGTGCAGTATTGTCACTACGTGGCAGGACTGGTTGGCATCGGACTGTCTCAGCTGTTCTCCGCATCCCAGCTGGAGGACCCTGAGGTGGGGCAGGACACTGAACTGGCCAACTCCATGGGTCTGTTCCTCCAGAAGACCAACATAATCCGAGACTATCTAGAGGACACACAGGAGGGACGTGCCTTCTGGCCACAAGAGGTAAGAACATGTTCTTTTGTCCTGATACAAGTGTACGGAACCTGCAGGTATGCACATAAACACCCAGTACAAATAATGAAGCACATGTGGGATTTCAAAAGGTGTACATGTCGCAGCAGGAGTACACTGAAAGGCAAACCCAAACTTTTTATCAGCACAGAAGAATCATGTTTTCATATATAATTGATGAAAATGACAATTCTTGAAACAATGTCAGTTTTTTAAGGTTATGTACTACTCTGAAAATCTGAATGTGTTTTATTCTGGTAATTCGTCATAAAAGGTGAATATAATACATTATTTTGTAGTTGATTATGATTTACAGATTATTAAAACCTCAAACCCAAAAACTCTGAAAATTGGAGCATTTCTTGAAAGTTAGATTTCTGAAGCTATATGTCCTAATCAGCAAAAGCAAAACAAATAAAAGCTTAAAATATATTGATTTGCATACTATTTGTCTGTATAATATGTACATTTCACCTTACAGAAATGCATGCACCTTTTTCAGGATATTATAATGATCTGAGTAGTGTCTGTATGTGATTTTAAGAGAATAAGAGACATCTATGCATTGTTTTTTGGAAATGTTTCCTGCAGGCATGGAGCCAGTTTGCAGGCCGTTTGGAGGATTTGGCTCGGCCTGAGAAGCTGGAGTCGGCCTTGTCCTGCCTCAACCTGCTGGTCACTGATGCTCTACGTCACGTCCCAGATGCCATCACTTATCTGTCCCGCCTCCGCAACCAGAGCGTCTTTAACTTCTGTGCTATTCCTCAGGTACAGACTGAGTTGTGAGTGAGGATGCAGTCACAGTAATCCAGAATTAAAATAAATATTCATACAATGAAGGTCATGTGACAGTTTTTGTACCCTAATTCAACTATTGAATTTGATGGTAATTATTGAGATCCTTTTTATAACGCAAAATATGGTCCCGTGTTAATTTCACATTTAAATCAAATAAACAGGCTTCACTATTGAACAGTTCATTCATCTGTCCATTAGGGCCTGTTCACACTTGCATATTTTAGAAAGTAAACACTTTCCTCTACATTAGGCCTTCCACACAAATACTGCTTTTGTTCACTAGGAAATCTTCTCTCAAAATGTGTGGAAATACTGAGATTTTAGGAACAATCACATCATAACCACTCACACACCTGAAACAATAACAACAAGTATTCAGAAAATGCCTAATCTCACCCCTATTTTGTGACAATCTCAAATTTCTATGACAACCTGTTCTTGAATTAGAGTGAATAGTGTGGTTTTGACCTTTCTGCTAAATACGACCTTGACCTTTGACCTTTTGCAATATTTTATTATAATATAAAACATAAAAACATATAATTTCGTTATATGTATATATGCATCAGTGTGTGTAATATTATTATAATATATCCAGTATTGATTAAGTGTATGCTATGACATGACATGTCTATGCTTGACACACACAAACAGTGTTACAGAAGTTAATTTTGCAACATGTCACCTTTGACCTCCAGAGATCTTAAAAAAAACTATTGGTTGTAGGTAATAACACAAAATTTAAGAATTGTAGAAACCTTCATTCTGCACTATTGGTACCAATCTGAAAGTTCTGTGGCCCTCCGTTCTTGAGTTATATTGTACGTAGAATGAAACTCACACCTCCACTGAGCACCATGAAAATGTAATAATTTCTTCCTTGTGCCAGTACCAACATTTCCTGAAAATCTCAGCTAAACCCATTCATAACCTTTTTGAGTTATTTTACTAACAGACAGATAGATAAGTGTTGGTAAAAAATAAATAAATAACTCAGCTGTTGTTTTCTGGAGTAATAAACCAAAGAAAATCAGTTGAATTGAACATTTAAGAGAATATTTGTTGACTCAAAACATTAACCAGCTGGAACTACTGTGACACTGTGGATGACATGTACTCGGTTCCTCATGTTATTCCTCATTTGGTCAGGTGATGGCGATAGCGACATTATCAACGTGCTACAACAACCCCATGGTGTTCCAGGGAGTTGTGAAGATCAGGAAGGGTCAGGCAGTCACACTCATGATGGAAGCCACTAACATGAGAGCGGTGCAGACCATCATCACCCAGTACAGTCAGGAGGTTAGTGTGATTTCATGTTTTATTGTATGTTTTCCATCCTGTAACGGAGGTTGAAGGTTTTCTCTTCTCTTTGTGCAGATTTTACAGAAAGTGTCCCTTACTGACCCATCACGGGATAAGACGCTGCACATTTTGGCTCTAATCCAAGAGAAGTCTGCCTGGTCACAGTCCAGCCTCCCATCCAGGAACCCCCACCTGACACCTATGTACTTGTCCGCCGCCATGCTGCTGGCCGCTCTCAGCTGGCAGTACCTCAGTACAACGGCCGCTCAGGCTCAGGGAACAGGAGACATGCAGGGACAATGAGACCCTAACAGACTGAGAAAACCATCTGCGCTGTAGCCACTGTGGAAAATCCACATTTGTCACCCACTCTGCCCTCGATTTTATGGCCGTTGCAGGACCTTGGTCTCCAGGATATGGAGGGTTATTGTTGGCAGACTCATTAGTTGGATTAATAGTTATTTGTGGTAGTCCATCCTGTATCTGGATAAATTATTTACACACAGTGTTGTGTGGTTATATTCACCAGCATAAATAGTACATGGAAATAATTCAGGGCAGTTTGTTTGATGATGGTTTTTTTGTTTGTTTGTTTGTTTGTTGGTTGGTTACCCTTAATTAGAATTGATTGGTTTTATTTAAGAATTTCAAGATGAAAGAATATATTAAATTATCAGCTTTAATTTTGTCATTTAAACCAGGTTGATGGATCACAATGCTGCACATGACGTTGTCCACTTCAGAATATTTGGTAACACAATAAATGACTTTCATTTTTTTTCCATGTTAACTCGAACATGATAACACAATAAGCATTTTCACGAAATAATTTTTAGAGGAGCACTTTACAGCTTTATATGTGATGTGGACAAATTTGTCCATGTTGTCTTGAACCCACTTTAAAATGAGAACAGATTTGTGTAATTGAGGTGTAATTTTACTGAACACTGACTCTGACATCTATGGGAGTGCAAACATTCAGCAAATGTAATTCTGATAAATGTAATATCAGAAGGGTGTGTGTGTGTGTGCGTGCGTGCGTGTGTGTGCCTGTGTGTGTGTAAAGACTAGCTAAGTGTCCTTAACACAGCTTTGGTGAGTAGAAAGGCTAGCTCAGAGTCACCTTGTACAGAACCAAAGAAGAGCTACAAACATTGCTATGTAATGTGATATAATGATCTGTACATATTTGGGAAAATAAAGAGCTGAAGAGATCTTAAGTGTGAGGGCTGACATGATTGTTTCTTTTTTTTTCTGATTTCACTGGGAAATTATGAATGATTTTCTGAATATATACACAGTCAGGTGTATATACACTGGTGGAGAAAATGTTTCAGACACCCTTAAATATGAAACATTTGTAGAAAAGTCTTATTTGTATTTCAAAAACATGTAGCTGCATCAGACACAAACAAATGTAGATAATTTTTTTGTCTTTATTGATAACAAGAAAAACGGTAACACTTCATAAATACCTACACACAATTCACTATGTATAAACCACTTATGACCTATTTCTTAATTTTTGTTCTTTATGTATTAACCATTTGTTACCTGTTTGTTAATATATGATTATGTTGGTATACACACCAAACCAATATTAAATATGTTGTGTTTATACAGTTTTGGTGAAACAACATGAACAAAGTAATTCTGTAATATTACTTTGTTTTTATTAGCATTTTACACACACTAGCACTGTGCCAGTATGACATCAATCACATCACATCAGCTAATAATTTCTGTTTGTGTCATATTTTTATGTGTAACAGACATTATTTAGATGAAAAAATATCTCCTCCAAAACAGAAGGTGGCGCCATTACTTATAAGGCAAGTAAATACGGAAGAGAAACCGCGCATGCGCATTGAATCACATCCATGTATGTAGTCAAAGCGGGTCACAGAGGAGAGGACGGAGGGTTGGGCGGCTCTGACTTTTACCCTACATACCGGGCTGAGTCTCCGGTTATGACCCGGCATCACAGAAGCGTCAGGTGTGGAGACCATCAGTCGGCGCGACTTTAACCAACAGGTGGATTCCTGCGGTTGATCCACGCCTTATGATCCGATGGAACGTCGCCGAGAGGAGTGGCTAACATCTCATCTGTAACATTTAGACGCTGGTGATGAAGGCAGGTTATGGTCATTGTTGAGTCTCTGTCAGCTTCTGTTTAGTTTTCTGCAGTAGCCGGGTAGACCAGTACCATGTTTTTGTCTTATGTGGAGCTATGGAGAACATGCTGGGAGTGTGTATCCGGACTTTACACCGTGTTCATCTGCTCTGCTACGGCCGCACTGTATCTATGGGGCCGCAAGTGCCAGGTTAGTTTCCATGGAGTGGACAGGGATCACTGTAGTGACGGCACTTTTTTACGTTTTACGACATTTTTTTTTTCAGCACTTTTTTTCACCTCGTCTTTGATGAGAAAATATCCTACAAATGTCAGTTTTGTATGTGATTATTTTGTTATATTTTAATTGTTGTCTCTTTAAGTTCTATTTGTGATATTGTCTTATAACTGTTCTACAACTGTGTGTATAAGTTATTTCTTTTCGTGGAGCTGATGAAAAGTGAATTTCTCTTTGTGAATCTATATCTATCTATTCTGTTTTAAGTAGTGTACACTGTACAGTCCCATCATGACCTTTAGCCTATATTAAATATAATGTACAGTATATAAGGATAGCCTAATTATGTACTGTACTTATGATTGTCTTTGATTAAATGTCTTTTCTTAATTCCACAAAATGAGAAAACTTGTTTGTGTGTAGATATAGTCCAACAGATGACAAAGAGAGATTCATTTTGGGACATGTGATTTTGTTTGTGTTTATCTACCCTGCCTTTTTTGGTAAGTTTTCTTGTTTCCTTTCATAGACACCGGCCTTGGTTTGCAGTGAGACTTTCTTTGCGTTTCTCAACAAACACTGTCCAGTGGTGGCTGAGCGCTTCAGTCCCACACCATGGTGTTGGGGAGGCCGCCTTCAAACCCTGGTCTGTGCCCTGCTCAAGTCCAGGCCCCCTGTAACGTACCGCAAGTAAGCAGACATAGCAGTGACACAATTTCCAAGGTTTTTATGTGGGAGCAACATTTGTAGACTTAGATCAAAGTTGCTGCCAAGGGTTGGGAATTTTAATTGCTTTTAATGATGATAATAAAAATCTGTATAGAACTTGTAAAAACAATAATTTGCAAAGTACTTTGACAGCAGATGAGACACCTAAAAACAGTGAGTCCCACACTCCCAGTCAAACAGTAGTGAACAAGCAGATAAAAAGGTGGAATAAAAGAGGAGACAGCATCACAGAATAAGACTGGTGGAAGTGGTTTATCATTTTGACAAGGGGAATAAAAGGAGGATTGGATCTAAAAATGTATAAAGTCCATGGATAGGAGTATCTAAAATAAATAATGATGGGAAATAAATAAGTTAAAAAAAAAAAAAAAGTTAACTAAAGCAGGACGAAGTAAACTAAAAAGAGACATAAATGCGGAAGTTGAAGTGTCCCAATAGCAAAGGTCATTGACTGGAACCACTAAGAGGGTCCCACCTGAGGATCTAAGGTTGAAAATGGGTTCCTAGGGGGTCTGATACAGGATACCCACCTGCCTAAGTTGAGATGTGGTTATTAACATGTACTTTCCACCTAAACAACAACAGTAATAATTACTTTACATATTACATATGGTGCTGTTGGGCAGAAACGGTGCTATAAACATTAATTTTGTGTGTGTATATATATATATATATATATATATATATATATATATATATATATATATATGAAATAAAACATTAACCATCTCCCACTTTTACCACGCATGTTAACTCAATTGATTATTTTGACCAAAAGCCTCCTGGTGTGCATCCCTTTTCTACACTCATGTCTTATAAGACAAAACACATCATCAATTCAATTTTCTTTCCAAATTAAAGTTAGTCAAAAAGTCACAATCTTTACACAGTAAAATTCTTAATGTATTCCTGTTTGTATAGTAGATTGTGGAGCTTTGACACACATCTTCCTCCTGCTTTAATCCTCAGGGTGAAGAACAGTAAAAAAAAAAAAAAAAAAAAACAACCTGCCCGCTGTGTTTTGTAATGTTTTTTTGTTTTTTTAAAAATAAAAAGTAGAACTGAGCAACACAGATGAAAAGTTAAATGAAAATATATTTAGGCTGATGAAAATATGTACTGTAAGTATGAAAATAAAGACGCATGTAATGTGTGGCCTTATAAACAACAGGGAAAGCTTAAGAATATGAAGATATAAGCTCGTTCTTTGAGAGCTTTCTGCATAGGAGTGTGGACTGAATGGATGCAAGTTTAAAAAGATTTGGCCGGTTGAAAAATTATCAAAATTATCCCACTATTTCCCACTGGGATCATCAATAAAGGTCATTTATGAGTGAAGAGATGCTCTATTGTTCAGTATCGCCTTTTCAGAAAGTATGTTCATTGCAGATATTAGTCTTAAATATTAATTTGATAGGATATGAATCATTATTATTTTGGAGTTACTCCTTTTATTTTATGGAGCTTTGTTCTCATGGACCTTGGTGCTTTGTTTAAAGTCGGGTTAAAAATGGTCTTGTGGAGAATATTGAGTTTCACTGTGTACGCAGCAACTGTACCCTTTTCTTCTCTGATCTAATTTTCTTCAGTGAGCTGATTCGCACTGTTGACGGAGGGCAGATATCTCTGGATTGGGTGGACAATCAGACTAGTGTGAACTACCAAGAATCCTCTACTCGACCCACAGTACTGATCCTCCCAGGCCTGACAGGAAACAGTAAGCAGCCCTACGTTCTCCATGCTATAAGACAGGCCACCAGCCGCGGATACAGGTCAGTCCTATTGATCTTAAAAGATATTAGTTTGTTCTTCTGAGGCGTACTGTTCTGTTTATCTAATGTCAAGTTATTTAAGATGTTTTCACTGTGCTTTTTTTTGTCTAGATGTGTAGTTTTCAACAACAGAGGGGTTGCAGGTGAAGAGTTGCTGGTATGTTAAGTTACAGTTTTCCATTTACTGCCATAGAATACAACATTTAATGTAATTTTATGAGTCGTCAAATGCACACAAGCGTAAAACCAATACAGTTGATAAAATAATAAAGGTTGGGTTATTGTTGTTACATGGTTCAACTTATGTAACATTTTCCATTATTATTATTATTATTATTATAACGCACATCTACGGAAAAAAAAGTTGCTGTAGTTTAATGTTGTGCTTGTTTATCTTGATTTGCGGCAAGTCACACATCATGGCAATATTGTCATCATTTTAAATAAGCATTGTAGGTTCTTCTGTTTAATAGCTACTTTCCGGTACATCTGCAAAAATATGGCTCCAAATTAAACATAAAATTTTACATGAACCAAAGTGGAAAAAATTACTTTAATTCTATTTTTTAATTCAAATTTCTATACATTGTCTTATATTTTTACCAGATGCTTGATGGTAAATCTTGGCATCATCATGCAAAGTCTTCTAAGAAATATGATTAAACATCATAATGAGGCATATTTGTTTATTTGAAATTCAAAAATGTATATTCTTGGAATTTACATATATAGGAAATTAAGTTTATGAGAGCAACAAGCCTCTTAACATCTGCATCCTTCTGCAAATACTCATGAGGTTCACAACACTGCATGTTTGTGTTTGTGATGTGTTTTGAAATGTCATAAGAAATGGCCTGAAGTGCTAAAAGCATGTTGGGGAAAGCGGATCCATCCTTTTCTTTGGTAATAGAAACAGTAGAGCAGGTTAAAGCCGACAGCTAACAGCCTGTGCTCCTCCTCTGTCTTCCTGCTTGATTCAGACACCTGTCACCTACTGTGCAGCCAATACCTCTGATCTTGAGTGTGTGGTGCATCATGTCAAAGCGCTTTACCCACAAGCCCCTGTGCTTGGTGCTGGTGTTTCTATGGGAGGGTGAGTTAGATTGCCAACGGTGCTTTAAATTCCACTGGTGCGCACTGAGGAAATGCTTCTGTCTCCCTTCCATTTATTAACCTTTACCAATCTCCTGCCGTCTTCTCCCGTGTCGCTGTTGTTTTCCTCAGCATGATATTATTAAACTACTTGGCCCGGAAACGCTCGGATTCGGGGATGGTGGCTGGTTTTACCATCTCTGTTCCCTGGGATGCAATGAAGTCGTCTGACTCGATGGAAGAACCTCTCAACTGGCTGCTCTTTAACAAACACCTCACAAACGGCCTCTGTCATGCTGTGCGCAGGTTAAAATAACATAGCGGTAATTTTTCTACATTTCAGCATTGATTTGAACAGTTAAATGTGGGTATTCAGCTTTGGAAATGTGTTTCTAACAGGCATAGGAAAGTTCTGGAGAAAGTGGTGGATATCGACCATGTCCTAAAGGTACAGTTCAACCCATTACATTAACGTTTATATCCCGTTTTTTTTAATAATCTTGCGTTGTCTTAATACCTTTTAATCTCATTTCATTCATGCATATCATTCTATTCAGTAGCAGTAGCAGTAGGGCCTTTTTAAGCCTAGAAATGGTTATATCATACCTCCAGGCAATATTTTTAATGATCGCTAAAGCTACTTCTAATGCAGGTATGCCAGAAAATGTGTGTTGTCCAATTTTAATACATCTAATTCATTTATAGCTTGTTAAAGAGTCTCCTGAGTTTTTAGTTTTCGCAGCCTCACAATACCAGAAAAAAACATGAATAGATATGTTAAAATCTATTCTCGGCTTAATAGTGTGAATTCTCTATGGACTCAACAAATCCTGCAGAAAAGCAGCAGGTACAGTATCGCAGCTTCTTCTGGACATGTCTTTGTCTACATCACTGTGTTACATTTTATATTTAGTTCGCTCCCTTTGCAGTTTTACTAAATTTAGGTATTTTTTTTCAAAGCCGTCGATAAACTATTGTATTATTATATTTATTCATAGTAGAAATCCCGTTTTTTTAGATAAATTCCTCGAGCATAAAGTGTCTAACAATAGAACAACAAGCTTTCATTGTGGAAGTGTTGTTTTTTTATGTGTAAAACAAGCTGCCACCAGTGGTAATAATAAAGTTGTGTTCATCTTTTGTAGGCACGTTCCATCCGTGAGTTTGACGAACGCTTCACGACGCTGCTGTTTGGTTATAAATCTTGTATAGAGTACTACCAGGATGCCAGTCCAGCCAAAAAACTCCCCAACACAGCTGTGCCCATCCTGTGTCTCAATGCTGCAGATGATCCTTTTTCTCCACAGAATGGTGAGTGGACATTAAGAGGACAACAATGTCATGTTAGTCTTGGAGTTTTACAAGTAGCAGATTACGCATCTTTGTACATTACCGGCGAACAAATATATTATGAATGACCTTCTATTATGAAGCAGCACATTTTAAATGTGATTCAAAAGGATGCATTTCAGCATGAATCAACACTGATGGTGTCAAATTTAATAGTTTGATGCATTTGGTTCAGAAGCAACCTGCCAGTGATAGTCATTTAAATCCCTTTTTTACTTAACATTTATTTATTTATTACTGCAACTCGACATTTAATTTTTTATGTTTCTTCTCGACAATATATTTCTCCAAAATATTTCTCACAAAACAAATATTTTTCTGACATTCTATCTTTTTTTTGCGGTCTACCGCTTTCATAAACGATGCTTCAGTGTCTATAGTAGAATAATGATTTGTTTTATTCATGTGAGACATTTGAGATTAGAGATGTGGTTGTGAGTAGAGTTTAGAATGACTTGACATGAACCCATAAAGACCCAAACATTCACTGGTACCTAAAATAAGTTACTGCCATAAAAATTTAAATAATTGTTGATCCGTTAACCCTATCAATACATGTAAATAATTGGTGTAAAATGCAGTCGTGACATTAGACGTGATCCATTCGGGTGTTCAGAGGTGCCGTCGATAACATTGATTCACCACTAATGGAGAACTAGATGATATTTTTCCCTTAATTAAACAGTGTCAGAGTAATTGTGATGGCTTGTTATGGGTTGAATAGAAGCCCTCCATCCACCCGCTAGCACCTCTAGGACTGCATATCCTCTACACCAGGCATGTTCAAACTATTCCACAAAGGGCCGGTGTGGCTGCAGGTTTTTGTTCCAACCAACCAAGAGTCCACAGTTTGACCAATCGACTCTCTGAAGACTGAGATCAGTCTGGTGTGCTGCTGCTTGGTCGGAACAAAAACAGTTTGGACATGCCTGCTCTACACGTGTTAGTCCAGGGTCGCGTATCTCGCCAGAAACATGGCAGTTTACGCCACTACCACACAAACACCTCGAGCCAAGTACCGCTGCTAACTGTCAGCACAGGCCACCCATGCTGTCATTTCACAGGCGTTTCCAAACTGCAGAGCTGGATCAGATAAATCCTTCATAATCTATGTATTTCAGTGGATTTCTGCTACTGGTTGTAACAGTGTTTAGTAATGGTGCTTCTTGGCTTTTGCAGATGTTTGCATACGTACCAATAATCCCTGGTTGTTTGTGTCATGTAGGTGTAGGTTTGTTTTCTTCACTAGATCATGCTTCACATCTGCCTCAGGAGTGTGTTTTTATTACTACACAGACAGAATTTTGTCAGTTGAATCGGGCTTTTGTCAGATGTCTGTAGTTCATTACATGTCTAATTGGTTTCATCTCAATAGCGACTGGCAGAATAATTATCCTTTATGTTCCATTTTAGCTGGTGTTTTATGGTACTTGTCTGTTGTACAGTAAATATTAGCCATGGGATGATGGCGTGCTAATCACTACCAAGGACAGGACATTGACAGGTGGTAGTTATTGATGTTTGTTAGACTGTTGGCTCTTCTGCTCTGTGCCTAAAATAGACATAGATTGCTTTATTAACCCTTTAACTCCAGAGACTTTAGCAGTTCCACAGGGCTGCGTCTCTTTGGCAATGTAGTGAACTACACTGTGTGAGTATATATATATATGTATTTGGTCTAATAAATGCCCCAGTGATGGTGCACTGTCTGGATCATGGTGACAGTCCCAGTGATGGAGACACTTGTTTTATGTTCAGTAAATGATGTATGTTACTGAAAAAGTCACCTTTTCCTCTATCTTCTTTGTTTTTTATAAAACTTCCTTCAACTTTAATTGGAGCTTTTTTTGAACACCTACACGATCAGTGAATTAAATATAGGAAAATACCAGATTTTCACTTAGTGCAAAATTCTGGGCATAATATTCAAATTAACGGTGAATAATCATTTTAAGTTAAAAATAAAAACTGACCCAAAACTAGCATTGGCTCTTTATGGGTTAATCAATGTAACATTTATTAGTGATGAAGGCGTAGGGAATCTACTAATACATGACAAATAAGACTTTACTAATGCAGAGACAGTATGGTTTAATGTTCCTCTTGGTTGGACACTTTCATCTTGAGCTTTTTAGTCCAAAGTGAATCATTAAATCTTAACGTTCCCTACAGCAGATGTCTCAGATCTGTGCCAGGATTCTCAAATAGATAGTTCCTTAAAATGTTGCTGAAGCAGATGTCTTTTTTTATTAATTTTTTTTTTTTTTTTAATACTGGCTCTTTCTTCATGCCCTGTCCTCACAGCCTTCCCTCTGACTATAGTCCAGGCCCTGCCTAATGTCGCCCTTTTGATCACGACCCATGGTGGACACATTGCCTTCCTGCAGGGTTTGTTTCCACGTGGTGAAAGCTACATGGAACGGCTGTTTGGTCAGTTTACTGAAGCCGTCTTTGAACACTCTGTGGACCTGAACAAAGCTTGTTGCGTCAACGAGGAGCTCATAAGCTGATCCCGCTTCACTCCGGTGCTCTGCATGTCTGCTGAAAGCGAATGAATACCAGAACGGCGCTGGATATGATGAGTATGCAGTCATTGCCCTTACATCAGTGGAACACAACAACAACAACAAAAATGTAGCTTTGCATGATCACAGAAATGCTCATATTTGAACAGTGAATGATTAACTGTACAGTACAGAAGATCACTTAAATGCAGCTCTTCATGTCTACCTCATCATTTCCTCAGGTTTGTCTTCGGTAATGCTAAAAAGAAAAAACAAAAATGCCATTGTCACTATCAGTTTCAACATGTTTAATGGTAGACTGAAACACATATGCTGAATGTGATTTGTTTTCGTTGCTTTTTTAGAATATATTTTTTTTTACTGTCCTGTATTTTGATTTTGATGGATCTTGAGAAGTTAATGACTGAATGAATAACTTTTGTATGATCCTGAATTGTTCTTATTATGTTTTATTGAGACAATTGTGATTCCTATTACCAGTAATCATGTCCGTTTGGTCCGATTTGCACTCTGTACTGGGTAGTGATATGAGAGCATTTGCATTGAGTTTAACCACTGATTTTACTGTTAAAAATAAAATGACCTATTCAGTGCAGTAGTACTCTGTATGTTTACTGGTTAGACACTGAATATGTTGATGCTTTATTGTGTGTGTTTGGCTTCAATAATGTGGTGCTGATACACCCACAAACACCACTGCTGTACCAGTATTTTTTTAAGTATTAATTTATTGTATCTGTCGCTGCAGTTCTCTTGACTATTTTTGATCTTATGAAATGGTGCTAATTATTGACTGTATTCAGACTATATGATGTATCATCTTCACTTTTTTTCCCTCCAAAATCAAGGTTTGTTTTCTTTTTGCAACTGTACACCTTGTTTCCATGCCTTTATTTTTTGCCTTTTTAATTTAAGATGCTTTAATATTATTTAATATTAAATTATGTTGTGCTGCGTTCATGAACTTTGGTGTATCACTTGAAGAACACTTGGCATTAAGGATTGTATAAACCTCATATGTGATCAAGTTACACATGCAATAAAGAATAATAATGATACGATTTAGTTGCAACTGATTTTTTTTTTCACTTAGTCAACTGACCATATAATGAAGAAAATAGAGAAGTATCCACCATGTTAGGTAGGACTTCGGTTTAATTTTATTTCGAGCACACAAGATCATCAAAATGGTCAACAATTGTTTGTTTGTTTTTTTTGCACTGAAAAGGAGTGGGAAGAAATAAAACTTAGAAGCTCCCACCCCCTTTTTACAAACAAAAAATCCAAGAGATTCTGCTTCCTATGCTTTAACATACTTTTGAAAAAATTCTATTTATTATTAACACAAAGCATCCATAACAATTTATATAAATATTGTTTTGTTAAGCACCTCACACAATCTGATTTGTATAATCGACTTTAAGTATATTTATATTTACTTTAAATTAACTACAAATACAATATTTAATAAAAAAAAAATCTCCTAGTCATGTTAGTCTATATTATTGTGAATAAAATCTTATTTTATGCATTCTTCTACAAAACATTTTCACTTATTCAGATAATGTTCTGTATTTTATTATACTATATTTTAAATGCACAAATTGAAGAAGACTTTCAAATTTTGATCCACATTATTCCAGAGATACACTGGCTTTTTGAATTTGTTCTGCACTTAATTTTCCTAAAAAAAATTAAATCCCCCTTAAGTTATAGTCACTTTTCCTGGGCTGGAACATCTCCTGTAAACTGTAGGGCAGTATGTGATTATGAGCATTATAATAAGAGTATTAAGGTTGAGAGCAGTGACTTTACTTCCTTCATATGTATGTCTCTCTGTAGGCCCCACTTCCACAGCTAGTCTTTTTTATCTCATAGCAGTGGGCTGTTGATGTAGTTGATTAACCAGAGTATCAATAATTAACTGTGGACAATAAAAGCCCACACCCTGTCACTATAATGCTAACCCTTCAGCCTCATTCGTATTCATTTAATGACGCTGCTGTCTGGAAAACATTCAGTGACATTTACTGTGGAAAAACTAAACCCAATGACAGGGCTGTTTCAACTTCAGAAGATAAAATCTGTCTTGGTTGCCCTTATTGACTTTTCTTTTCCAGTATCAGTTGACAGTTATATGGCTGGAGGTTACACTGTTTGTTGGTTGTTTTTTTTTTAATTCATGAAAACAAAATATCAAGGTAGATAATGTCAGAAGAGAACATGTGAAGATGAAAATGTACATATATTTGGCATTTATGTAACTTTAACCCTTTGATGCATACTGGTTACTACAGTGGACAGTTATTCTACAGCTGTTCTTTTGTATATTCATGGGTTTAGTTGTTTTATTTCCATATTAGTCAGTTCATATCATTACTGTAACTGTTCTTAATACCTGATCTGCACTAACATCTTTATGTTTAAATCAATTGCTGTTATAATTAGACTGTAATTAACAGTCTTCTTAACCCTTTGTTGATCACACTACAAAAATCACAATTAAAAAAAATAAAATCCAACTCACAGGGACTATTATAATATAAAAAATAGATGTATTTATTTTTTACTGACCCTATATTTAACTAAAGTATTAAAACTCAAACATTATTCATTCACCAATCTTACCAACATAATTTGTGACTTGCTTCAAATTACATGTATTAACTCTTTGTGTTTGTATCGTTAGCATTAGCGATTAGCATTAGCATTTCATGACCCCTTTATCGAGTTGAAGATAAAGTACAGATATTTATATAAATGTAAGGAGTATAAAGTGCAGATATTTTTAAAAATTTAAAGAGTATAAAGTACAGATATTTATATAAATGTAAGGAGTATAAAGTACAGATATTTATATAAATGTATATTCTAAGAATGTAAAGAGTATAAAATACAAATATTTATATAAATGTAACGAGTATAAAATACAGATATTTCTACAAAAATTTAGGGAGTAAAAGTAAAAACTTTCCAGAAAAATAAATACTCAAGTAAAGTACAGATACCTAAAATTGTACTTAAGTACAGTAATGGAAGTATTTGTACTTAGTTACTTCCATCTCTGTTGTTGACACAAAAATATTGACACAAAATCTCCTAAAATGTTTGCTTATACAGTCACTAAAACACAGCAGCAGATCATTTCATCATGTAAATATGTGACCCCCCCCCCCCGACCTTTTTTCCACTGTAGCCTACAGTATGTTCAGTCCACCCTGCTGCTCCTCTACCTGGTGCGAGGGGAGGAGCCTTAGGTAATGGTTAATGATTCAACACCAGAGCTGCTGAGATTGACAGATACAGAAAGAGGGGGAAAGATTGAGAGAGATAGAGTGAGACAGAGAGAAGTAAAAATAGTAAAAGAGCAGGAGGGCAGATATGGTGAGCTGAGAAAGTGTGCAGGAGAAGAAGTAATGCTAGTGAGGCTGCAGGCTGGGAATGTGTGTTTGTGTGCATTCAGGTGTGTCCACTCTCTAGACAGTCTGGGGTCAGACAGGTTTAGGAAATTAACTCCTTTGCAGCTGAAATCTTGGACTTTTGCAATCTGTGAAAATCAAGCCTCTGTAATCAATGTGGCCTTTATAGCCTGGACACACACTTTTTCTTCTCCTGTGATCACATACAGCGTGCAGGTGAGTGTCATTCATGTTTATCTGTCTACATATTTACATGACAATGCGGTAGAGTCAGGGAGCTGCACTGAATTTGCCATTTTGCAGTTTTATTTGTGTTTTTACTATTGCGTGTATCCTTGAAAACTTGTTAAATGTAATGCACCTTTTAAGGCAGCTCAGTAATTAGCATCAAATGTCAGAAAAAGAGACATTTTTGTGCAGTAAAGACAGGCTGCATCTGACACATGTTCCCTCTAGGTTTGTATTTCACTGTATCTAATAAGAATTCAGCTGTAGTTACACTTGGCCATGAATTAGTTATGAGACAGTATGGTGCGTAGAGTATGCAGGCTGCATCACTATAATAGGGATCAATCCAGCATCACATTCCTAATGTGCATCTGAGGTTCTAATTGAGCTCTTCTTTTCACCATTTTTAATACATAACCTGATGTGATCCAAAAGTAAAGGCAAAGAGAGGCTCCAAAATGGAAATGAAACTTTTAGTGTCAGGATGAGTGACAGTTAACCCGGGAGTGACTTTCTTAAATTAAACATTAATCAGCAGGCACTAAAGAAATCTTATCTTCCCAATTTTTCTTTCCTAGTAAATACAACTTTCTAACTGGTTAATAAAACACCAAAGGAAAATAGTCTGTCTGACACCACATTTATTAATGTACGTTTACTGTCACTATGCTCCCTATAAAAACAAAATTGTACTTGTAATATACGACTATTTTTCAAGTAAGATACATATAATTAATTATACAGTTATACTCATATCCCATTCAGCGGGTGGGAAGTTTTAATGCATTTAAGAGACATTTTTTTTATCTCACCCTCTGAAGGGGAGGCACGAGGTGTTGGTTTCGGTTTGGTTTGTTAAAACTCTAGCAGTAAAACTATTGGTTAAATTCATAATGAAGTGGATTTATAGATCGCCAGTAATGCAGAATAGATCTCATTACATTTTGGTAAAAGTAAGTCAAAGTTGCACACACACACACACACACACACACACACACACACACACACACACACACACACACACACACACACACACACACACACATTTATTTATAATGGGTGACACTTCAAATGACTGTAGCAGCAAGAGCATTGGTTCAATTCATATCACATTAATGTCATAGATTCCCAGTGACCCAGAATGCATCTCATTATATTTTGGGAACAGTCAGTCAAATTTTTTATGAATTCTTAAAATCTTCCCATTTATTCATAATGGATGAAATATGTAGGGTTTGTTGTTCCTGGCACCTCTTGTTGATTTTTATCTGTTTTACACCATTATGCACCTGTACACACATAATATAACATAACATGTGGCACACTTTTAATCCCCTTCAATCAAATAGTGGAAGATTGTGTTGAAATGTACTACCCTATAATTTAGATGGTATTGTCTTGTCTAAACCCTATTACAAACTTATATTTGAAAGTAGGTCAAGGTCACTCATTTTCAATAGGCTTCTGTTCCATGCGAAGATGCATCTACAGATTACATTTGGTGCAGATATCTCAATGCATTCTTCAGATAATGTAATTATGTCATTGAATGGACAGACAGACAACAAAACGATTATAATAATCCTTGGCTAAAGGGTAAAAATGAAACTAAACAGACAAAAACCAGAGACTGGACTTTTAACAGATTTGTTCGTGTACCTTTGCCACTTCTGACATAATGTAGGTACATTTAAAAGAGCACATTATGTCCAGTGTTTAGTTACTGGATGTTTTAAAGGCATGTTGTTCTTATCTAACAGTGTGTAAATATCATGTACTACACATCAAAAGTCATCATGCAGCACAAGCCACGCTTTATTTTCCTGTTGCATTAACTTTATGATTTGTCCATGTGTAAACTTTGAGCTGTCCAATGTTCAGGGTGAGGGAGTGGTAACTTCAGCTAAGGTCTCCCTGCAGCAGACACATTGTGTTTGTACTGATTATAATGTTTGGTTTGTTAATGAAGACATAAACCTCTTTTCATTAACAGATTTTTTTTTAATGACAAGGCCATCTCCTTATCAGGACTTTAGTAAATAGACCACTTTGATTAAAATGGAAAAAAAAAACAGGATGTTATCAGCAGGTGGTGGTTATGAAGCTCTGTTGGATAAACAGCATGAGCATTAATAGTAACTTACAAAGCAGTGGTTAATAGTTAGTGACATATCTATATACAAAGAGAATTCATTTTTTGTTTTGTTTTGTGAGCACTAAAGAGCTCAGTCCTATTCATGTCATAAACTTATTTGCCCCAAACTCCTACCAAAAAAGGAAAATTCAATATACAAAACCCCTCACACACATGCATGTTAAAAAGAAGAAAGGAAAAGAAAGAAAGAGTGTATACATAGCATTTGTTTTATATTTTTAATGTACAAAATGGCTCACAGATAAATGCAAGTTTTATTGTAAATACTCTTTCATATATTGCTGACATCTTATCTTTTACTGTTTTTAAAAATATCTATATTTAGAACATTACATAAATCCTTATTTTATCATGCTAATTTATTTAATGTACCGTTGATATTTTAATATACCTGAAGCTGCTGTAACAATGCAAAATTCCCCATTGTTGGGCTAATAAAGAATTAGCTTACCTGAAATAATATACAATTACCATAAAATTGTTGCATTTTTTTCCTCCAAACAACAATACATTCATTAAATATTTTTCTTTTTAGTCAATTTAAGACAATATTTTGGATTACAATTTACAAAATACCTGATATGATGTACAGTTTACCATAACCACTAACAAGTATTCAGAGAATGCCTAATCTCATCCATACAGTATCTCAAGTTTCTATGACAACCTGTTCTTGAATTAGAGCCAATAATGTCATTTTGATCTTTCTGCTAAATACGACCTTGATATTTGACCTTTGACCTTTACTCAAATGGATCATTGCATCTGATGACATCTCGAGTGTGCATTGAGTTATAGTGTGACATGTCTCTGCAGACACACACACACACACACACACACACACACACACACCAATTACAATAATCTCTCCCAAATAATATTGGGTAAGATTAAATATCCGGTAACAGTTGCATTTTGATTTTCACATTTTCTCCAACAGACTGAGTGGTTATGATCTTAATCTGATCTCATCATTTCTACTAGCATCTCTATATTTTTTTCCATCCTAACCACATGTTACCCCTTGTCCATTCTCCCATTTTTCTTTGGTGTGGGTACTTAAATATCCTTTAAGATAGAGGAAAGTTTTCTATGCTTCTTTAGTGTCACCACCAGTCTTTAAAACTAACAGATCATTAAAAGCTGGTAGGGTGTGACAGCATTCAGAGGACACCCTGTTGACTGCTCATTATTACTCTGCATTATTCAGCAGAGCTCTTGCTGCTTGCTTGCTCTGCAGTAGATGTCTGTCTTATGAAAAGGTTGGTATCCTGTTAGGTACATAAAGCTTACATATGATGTGCCCTGGTCTTGTTTGGTATTAATCATGTGTCATGCATATTTAACATACATACATAAATACATAAATACATAAATACATACATACATACATACATACATACATACATACATACATACATACATACATACATACATACATTACATACATTACATACATACATACATTACATACATACATACATACATACATACATACATACATACATACATTACATACATACATACATACATACATACATACATACATACATTACATACATTACATACATACATACATACATACATACATACATACATACATACATACATACATACATACATACATTACATACATACATACATATATAATTGCTCAGTACCCTTTGGTTTTGTACTTATAGACATGGAGAAGCAATTGGAGGAGTTAAAGCAGCAGTTAGAGAAGCAATGTATGATCAATCAGGAGCTGCAGAGACAAAACAAAGACCTGGGTAGGTTAATTATATTTGTCAACTTTACTCTTATAATGAAATAAACTGTTGGTGTAACTGCCACAAAATCACCACTTTAATCATTCAACAGATTGTTCAATACTAAACTCACCTAGTCTTTACGTGTGGCAATGTTTTTGTTTTTTTTCTGTCATTTCCATCTACCAGAACAACGACTTCAAGAGAAGGAGAGACTTTTGCAGCAGCTCCACAGTCAATATCATGACCTGGGTAAGAAATCCTCATGGGCAGTCAGAACTTGTAAAATGAGGTATTCCTTAATGCAATATTCAGAGGAAATATAGCAGCAATTCAATCTTTTGTGTGTTTCTATTTGCTTATGCCAGAGTTTCCTGGCCAGAGCGGTAATGAGACTGAACCCAAGTTCAGGAAGAGCCGTGCAGCTGTTATCGCTCCTGAACCCATCCCTGAGACCCTAGAGATTACAAGCACCAGAGTCAAGAAATCAGCCAGGTTAGCATATATATACTCTGCTTTAAAATAGAAACAAGATATACACATCTTCTTAATCGGTGTATCATTCGTTCATTCGTTTTTCAAAATAAAACCAAAAAATAAGACAACAAAAAAATAACTTGTTTCTTTATTATTTGTTTCCAAAACCAAAATGAAAAAACGTTTTTTCATTCATTAATTTTGTGTTTAAATGAATAATAGAAAAAAAAACCGATAACGGCCGTTTTCCGTTTTATCCGATTTTCACCTGAAGCAAATTGAGGAAACCGGAAATGGATCTTAACAACCCAAAGAAACATGTCCACTGGACTTAAAGATCATTATGGTATGATATGACACCAATTTTTTCCGTGGTAATATCTTCAGGTCTTAGGGTGACCCTCTTACTTTCCCCAAATAGGACGTAGAAAGTTTCCATCTTTGTCACTGCGAGTCAAAGGTAATTTCCGGTTTCCTCAACTTGCATCAGGTCAAAATTGGATAAAAAAGGAAACGGCCGTTATCCATTTTGTGCATCCATTTTGGTTTTGGAAACAAATAATGAATGAACAAGTTGATTTTTCATTGTCTTATTTTTGGTTTTATTTAGAAAAATGAATGAATGACTGATACACTGATTCTTCTTGACTGATCTGATGATTAAATACAAAACAGTCTAGGATGCATAATCATATATGTTTGCATGTTTTCTCCCTGAGATTTTTACTCCTCTTAGTTCAATCTGACATCTTTCACTTAAAATCACCTTCACTTTTTTTTGTTCTCATGTCTTTTTGGCTTTTTTTTTCTCGTGTATATCACTTTGATTTCCCCCGTGGATATTTTTAAATGTGCTATATAAATAAAGTTGATTGGTTGATTGATTAAATCAACAGTGAGACAAATCTGATCGTCAAGGCCATCCAGAAGAATGACTTCCTGAGCCGTCTCGATGATGAACAAACAGCCATGATGGTAGACCTTTTGGTGGTATTGAAGTTCAACCCGGGGGATGAAGTAATTAAAGAAGGCTCTGAAGGAGACAGGATGTACATAGTGGCAGGTACAGTCATGGCTTAGTGTCTACAGAGTGTGTATGTTTGTGTTTTCTCTATCATGGTATTAGATAGCACTGAATGCTCATTAGATTTGAATAATTTTTAGTGATTTATTCTGAACATAAAATGAAATGTAACATACAGTGGTGGAAAATAAATCTTTATATTATTATTACTCAAATTATATTATTTATCATTCACATTTGTTGTCTTAACTAATGTATTTGTCAGTGAAGGCATCCATTTGGCAATGACTTGTTAGACCATTAACCTCATAAGGTGATCTTTGTTTTGGGTGTCAACATGTGATGTGTTGTTAATCCTGGTTTGTTCCTGGAAAGTTTTAGAGGCACACCTGCTGTTATTGGCCATCAGCTGATTTTTTTTATTACTATCATGTAACACTTTAAATATGGCATCTATTCTACTGCACTACAGTGATGGACACCCTTAACATTTCATACAATCTAAAAATATTATTATGAAATATTTGTGGAAAATGATTTCTTGCACTTCGAAAACATGTGGCTGCATCAGACAGACACAAACAAATAAAATGCAATTTGTTTTTAATTGTAAAATAAAGAAAAAGCTAAACTAGAAAAGCACTCAGAAAGCCCCCCCCACACACACACACACACACACACACACACACACACTTCCCATTGTCATCCCTCCGATCACCACCAAAATGTAACCCTTTTTTTGGTCAGTATCAACATTTCCTGAAATTTTCATCAAAATCTTTCCACAAATGTTTCGAGTTACCTTGGTAACAAACAGACAAACAGACAACCAACCCCTGCTCAGAATATAACCTCTTAGGCGTAGTTAAATAACATAATTTGTCTGAAAAAGTGCACTCTAAAAATAAGAGCATGTGATTTGGAGAATAGAGAATTAGGACAATGTCGGTTTTTTGCAACTGGGGCCTTAATTATGATGTAATATGAATTGTTCTACTCACCCATGTTACCTTTTTCTATTTTGATTCATCTGGAAGAAATATCCACAAAATGACAAACAACGAGAGTCGGCGAGGCAGCAACTTGCAGACGCTAAATCAGTTATTTTGTTCAAATTAGTTAATATGTCCATTGTTATACAGTAGTGCTAATTCACTTGCAGTCCCATTTCAACTTTGAAAGACCCGAACGGAAGTTCTGACGTTACTTTTTGCTGTCAACTGCTGAGTGCTAAGTAGCAAAGCTAAAGCAAAGAGCTAACGCCTCTTGACTCTGCACACGCAGCAATGACGTCACGTGTGTGTCTTGGGTTACATCAGTATTTATTTATTTTATTCTACGACCCTCTAGAACGTTGCGACAGCTCCCGTTTACTTTGAATCGACGTTCCCAGCCTTCAACGGGTGGGTTTTTTTTTTTCGATAACAGCCCGCTGCGCCGTTAACGCCAGCTGCCAACGGCAACGAGATTTGTCACTTCAGATTCACGGCACCATATCACTCCGCAGGTAGTTCCGCCACTTTGAAAGTAAATATTCGCTGCGTTGTAACGGTTATTTTATCCGGTCTGTTAGAATGGTAGCACTAATAAGCTGTAATAAGCCGTAGAATAAATGGGATAATGTATCACCCACGAGTTACTATCGAAAAAATATTTCCGGGTTATATTTTTTCTGATAGTAAAAGTGGGCAATTATCCCTTACTTAGCTCAACCCGCCAGCCTGGGTCAAAATTGAAAAAAGTAACACGGGTGAGTAGAACAATTCAAGTTATATCATAACTAAGGCCCCAATTGCAAAAAAAAACAAAAAAAAAACAAAAAAAACAGCGTTGTCCTTTAAGAGTGGAATATTTCACAAAAACATGGGGTGTCTGAAAATGTTTTTCCATCACTGTATGTGAACAAGTAAGACATAAACAATAATATGAAAAATCAATAATTAAAATCATCTTAGACAGAAGAACAGTTTCAGTTACATGTCCAAATAGGGATGGGAAGAAGGACAACTTATTTAAAACATCTCCATTAAATCTATATTTATCTCCCTCTTCCTTTCACACATTAAAATGCTTTACATGTCAAAAATATATCTCAGAAACTATGTTGTTTTTTTTTTTTTTGTTTTTTTTTTTTATAGATGGAGATCTCGTTGTGACCCAGGCTGGCAGGAGCCTCCGATCTCTTACCACCGGTGATGTATTTGGGGAACTGGCCATATTGTACAACTGTAAACGGACGGCAACGGTCAAAGGTCAGTCTGTCTAATCAACACTCCAATAAGTATGCAGATGTAATTACAAGACTGGTTATGATCTATTATTAAAAACGCAATGCACACTGAGTGATTTATGTGGGGCTATTGGTTAATATGCTGTAGTTTTATTATAGCACCTCTGTGACCTGTATGAGAGGGCATAGGCTATAATTTAACCACATCAACACACACTCAAACACTGGAATCACTCCCGGCCTACCATGCCACTTACTATATGAGTGGAAAATGAAGAGAGGAAAGGAAATCAATGAGACACATCAAGTATAAAAAGGATGGAATAGTAACAGTACTGTACAAATGCACACGTAACAAGCAAGCATGAAGCATGGAGGTTGAAAAAAAACAGAGAAGAGCTCAGTGCATTATGGGAAATCTTCTAGGAGTCAGCAGTAAAGTGAAGGTTATCTTTATCAAAATGTAAAGTTTCAGAGTTTAGTTTAACCTTTTAACCCCTGATGATGATGAGCTATAAATGGAGATAAACAGATGTCAAAAAGCAACTGATTTATAAAAAAGAAAGTCAAAACTAAAACTAATGGAACCAAATTAAAATATAAGTTCTTTCTTTTTGTTTTATTTGTACTTAATTGTTTTGGAAATTGTTTCATGCCATTTATTATTATGTAAATATTTAAATATTTTGTTTAGTTTTCTACATTTTGTTTTTCATTTTACTATTTTTTGTCAATTTTGTTCCATTTGTGTGAGTGTGTGTGTGTTCATGGTACTTATCATTTGATTGGTTTATTCATTTTTTGTTAATTTTTATTGATCGCTTTGCTGTTTTTATCAATTCTGTAGGTTATTTTGTCCTTTTTTACTGTGGAACTGCTAAAGTCTCAGGAGTTAAAGGGTTAAAGCTAGGGACGTCAAATGATTAACACTTAATGTGATTAATCACAGGCTTGCTTTGGATTAATTTCAATTAATCATGATCAAAACACTTTATTTTTTGTTCTGTTCTGTCTCAGGTTTTTCCCTCAAATCTAAGAACAAACACAAAAAATGTGGAGAAAAAAAATTAAATATCCTAAAATCTACTAAAATTCATTTAAAAAATAAAACAAAACAGCGATGAAAAATTCAAAACAGATTAAAAAAACCTATTAAAATATATAAAACAACACACCAAAAAAAGTCATAAAATATCTCAAACATAAAAAAAAATCTGAAGATATATATATATATATATATATATATATATATATATATATATATATATATATGCAATTAACATGTGTATTTGACACCTTTAACAGTTTCAACAAAACAACGGTTTCATGTAATTGTGTTCCAACTTTTATTCAGATTAATTATGATGATGGATTAATCCACATTAATGTAATTTTATGCCAATGATTGAATGCTTCAGGCTTCACAGGGTTAACTATATTTCGCTCACTTTACAGCAAAGACTGCAGTTCGTCTATGGTACATGGAGCGACAGACCTACAGGACCATTATAGCCAATAAATCCAAGAAGAAACGAGAGCAGCTCATGGGCTTCTTGAAGACGTAAGTTTATGAATTGAGTAACCTAGAAGAAGTCCTTCCCTTTCTTTATTGGGATATTGAATTTTCTGAAGTCAAATAATAATTCTTTAATGCTGTTATAGATCTCGAACTCTGAAGGACTTGAACGATGTCCAGTTGTCGAAAATTATTGACTCAATGGAGGAGGTGCGTATCTGAAGTCTAGTTGTTTCAAATCACTATTGTCATATGGGAAAACTGGAGTGTCTATATTTTGTTAGTGCATATAATTAACTTTTTTCTGTTTTTTTTTTTCAGGTGAAATACCAGGATAAAGATGTCATTGTACGAGAAGGAACAGAAGCAAACACTTTCTACATAATCCTCAAAGGAGAGGTACATTGTCCACAAATTCATGTCTTATTTATTTTATCTATGTGGTTTATTTTATAGTGACAGTGCACATGAATTAACTGTGCCGAGACTACATCATATACCAGATTATAGCTAACATGTAAATTTGCATGGGTAGTCCTGAGGCATGTAACAAAAATACACAAAAATTAAATGAAAAACAAATGCAACAATAAAAGACCACATATCTATTTCTGTGTAATTGCACTCGTGTGTGTGTGTTTTCACCCTTAGGTCTTGGTCAGTAAAAATGTAAATGGACAGCAGAAACAGATTCGACGGATGGGAAAAGGGGAGCATTTCGGGGAACAGGCCCTCATACGGTAACCATGACAACTTGACACATGAGCATGCAGACATTTTTAGGAACACCCACTGCTACATTTTTTTTTTTTTTTTTTGGCTGTTGTCATTTTTCACAGCTACCATGTTTTTGCCTCCACAACATTGGACACAAGGCAGAGTTGTGGGTTTTATTGCACGGTCACAGTTCAGAGACATGTTTGCACAGGCACGTGCAGAGAAGGGGTGCTACAGGGGCGCTGGCACCTGCCAATTTGGTGATTGACATCCAAAGTGCCCTTTTGACAGGGACTCTTTTTTTTTTTTTTTTTTGCTTTTTTGTATTTTTGAAAATTAAATGAGTTCCAACTGCAAAGTTCTTCACAATCTGTCCTTGATCATATGTGAAATTACATTTGGAAAACAACATTTTACACTAAATACCTTACATCAAGTGTAGAAAAGGCCAGGACTTTTATTTATTTATGTCTATTGTACTTCCGGTCGCACGTTAGTTTCCTGTTCTGAGTGTTTTTGGGTCACTTGCCGGTTTGGAAAGCGGACTGACATGTTCCATGTTAGAAAACAAATGTTATATTCTGTGGAATGAGTTCAATACATTCCTTTGCAGTCAATGATGAAAGTTTACTATTACTAGCAATTAGCATGATCTGCTGTGACATGTTAATACTCCGTGTTTGTCATCGCGAGTTAGATGCCACGTATATGTTCCAGTTGTGTTAACTCTTATGGCTGCTAGAGGGTGCCAGAGACTGTTTAATGTCTGTTCCAGGACTGAGTTGTGTTGTTTATTAGCGATTTGTGTTAATATTGTAATACAGTATTAACATCTGTACAGTGTTTTATATTCTGTAGTGCCTTATCATATTTTTGTTTCTTCTTCCCTTTCTATTTCAGACTGCTATGAGAAAAAACATACAATGAAAATATGTCTACCACGACTATAATAACAACTCATAATCCAAACCCTTTGTCTCCTCTTCAAGCACCTGGTATTCTTACCAATGTCCCATGTCGGATAACTCCTTATACTCCAAACGAAGTAGTTAATCCTGTACCCTACACAGCAGCCACAATTCATGAGTCACATGTTCAGTGAACCCTTCGAAAGCATGTGCGTAGGCATTTTTAAGAAAATGGCAAGATGAAAACGGCTGCTTTGAAGACTAATATGAAGCATCAAAAGAGGGACATCACACACACACACACACACACACACACACACACACACACACACAGACATTGAGCTGTTATTGAAATTTAGTTTTACATAAAGTTCACTTGTTTGAAAATTTAGTTTTACGTGTCCTTTTTTAAAAAAAATGGAGCCCCTGCCCCACCAAAGGCCTCTGCACGGCCCTGTTTTTGCATCCATACGTATTATAATTTCTACATCAACAAGTCATATACCATCAGTTCTACCTGCCATCATTTTTCTCATGAGCCCAAAAAAGAACATCAGTGAAATGTCAGTATTTTTTTGGACAGCTGCAGACTTTCTCCACAGTGAGAGGTTGACAAATTTGTTTACTCTTTAGTCTTAATGACAGTTCCCTGCAGTTGACATGTGACATGTTTTTCTTGTTATAGTGAAGTCTTGAGAACTGCCACCTGCATCGCTGATGGCCCCGTTACCTGCTTCTCAATTGACAAGGAGTGAGTACATCCATATTCCATTTTGAGTATAAAAATATATATATATCCTTATCAATCATGACTACAGTTCCTGTAGACTTGCAGAAAAAAAGTCTCCTCCATTGCAACATAGATTCTGTAACCTTGTTTTCTAGGGTTTTTGAGGAGACAATACCCATAGAACACTTGGAGCTGTTCGATGAGTAAGTTCTATCAAACACATTTAGCCCTTTAAACTTCCAAGGGTCCACATATAGGCTGGAAGTAGTCGTTCAAAAAACATTAAGCTAACCACCCAAATCTGTCTCAAATGTCACATGACCTAATGTAGTTTGACAACGGAGATTGTCACACATCGGAAGATATAAACCACTTTCAAATAAAAATAACCACAGACGATACAATCACTCATCTGTTCAAAATACAAATGACAAACAGCAGATATGAACCTTTATGTCTCATCATATTCCAACAAACGCAGTCATAGTCCAACAAAAACATCCAAAAATTGTCCAAATGTAGTCCATAACACATCAAAACATCAATAAATATGCACAAATGTTTTATCTATTGCACCATTTAACAATATTTACGTTTTCATCTTAATATTTTCATTTATAATATAATCAAACACCAACTGCATGTTATTAAAATGATTCAAGAACAGCATTCACTTTACTTTATTAAGAAATTTAGGCCAAATTGAGTGGAAGTTTAAAGGGCTAATTCACTTTTATTCTCATTTTTACTTTTCTGTGTGTGCTATATTAAAGTACTTCTTTGGTTTTTATCAGCTCTAAAGTTCTGCAAGAGGCACAAGCTCCAGAAAAGTCAAGGTGAGCAGCTTGAGAACATCATTACACATTGCTTATTTAAGAGGACATACGGTCCTGGAAAAAAGTTTTCAGACAGACTTAAAAATGTTCACAATATTCATATAATCATGAAAGATTTGGGGGAAAATATTTTTGTGTTTTTGAAGATATGGCTGCACCAGAAAAACAGATGCAAATCTATTATTTATATATATATATATATATATATATATATATATATATATATATATATATATGTGTGTGTGTGTGTGTGTGAGAAAAAATGAAGAGTTTCATTATATTTTTCTGTTGAAACATCCAGTTTTGACCTTCACAGAACAGAACATGTGCAGAAGGGAGTTTGGAGAAGAGAACAGATTTCAGTGACTTCAGAATGTTTCTTAACCCTTTGTTATTCACACTACAAAAAGCACAATAACATTTTTTGGGGGCTTTTTCCACCTAACAGGGACTATTATAACATTAAACATAGATTTTTTTTTAATTTATTGACCCTAAAAAGTATTAAAGCAGTACTCCTTCACCAATCTTACCAACATAATTTGTGACTTGGTTCAAATTAGATGTATTAACTCTTTGTATTGACATCATTAGTGACTAGCATTAGCGAGTAGCATTAGCATTTCATGACACTTTACTATCATCTCTACTGTTTGGTTCAGCATGATTTCAAAAATTATCACATGAATATCAAAGTATTTCTGAAACATGATGAGGATTATTTATGTAAAATAGACTCTTAAGGTGAATAAAAAGAAAAAAAAAAACTTGCCTGCAATTTTGCATCCAAAAGAAAATATCATAGCAGATGTGTTGTCATGTTTATGATCTTCTTCTTTGGTGGTCTACTAGCATGACCTGAATATATCATTGACAGTGCCACCCAGTGGTGTTTTTGTACATTACATGTTTCTTACAAAAGGGGGGAGACTGTCCAAGAAGTTTGGTGTTACAGGACTTAAATTTAGATTCGATATCAGGGTTCAAAGTTACCTCTACCAAACGGTTGAGCTGACCAACAAAGGGTTAATGCAATAAATCACAAATCCATGGAGTGTCTAAAAATTTTTTTCCAGTATTTTATATTATGTTATTTACATAGTATTAATGTTTTAATGATGCACAGGAGTGGGTGGGGATGAATATGTAGGAATGTGACTGGAGTGGAAGGGGAAAGAGTATGTTGTTGGTTGTCTGGTTCTTTATCTATAAGTACATTTTAGTTTTTTTGGGAGTCCTCTTTCATGTACATCTGTTATCAACTGCTCATGTATAATATATTTTCACTTCTGTGCATGAATAAAATATATGTGAGTCTGATTCTGAATGTGTCTCAGTCCTAGCACTTCCACAGGACTGAGGTTTAAGGACCTGCTTCCTGTGTTATACCAAGAGGGTCGCTATCAAGGAGATCCAGTCACACTTGGAGTTGGAGGCTTTGGTCGTGTTCAACTTGTAAGTGTGTAGTTTTGTAATAAATACTACAGTATTTGCAGGAGCATGATGGTGGGATTGCTGATCGCTGAGGTCAATGCAACAGTATTAATGTGCAATGAACAGCTTTAATTACAATATTAAGCAACTTCAACCTTTGTATCTGATTTTTTAATACGGGCTTTCCCAAATGTAGTTGGGTTTTTATTTGGGTCACCAATTGTTAGAGAAAATTATATGCAATTATATGAAATGCAAATTAATTTACCTTATTAAAATAGTGTTTATAAAAGGCAATGTGTGAAAGATACATTAAAGCAGCGGTTCTCAATTCTGGTCCTCATGGCCTAGTGTCCTGCATGTTTTAGATATTTCCTTCTTCTATCACACTTAGTTCAGTTATTGATCAGCGATTGCGATTCAGAAGCCTAATAATGATGTAATGGCTTCCAGGTGTGATGGAAGAGGGAGATATTTTACATTTTAAAAAATATATGTTTTTTTAATTTCAAATTTGAATACATTTATTAAAATTTGTAAATGTTTTATTATTTTTTTAATTTTAAAATTGTTTTTAATTTAATAAAAAAATATTTTTATTTTTATTTGTAAATGTGTTTATTTATTTTAAAAATTAAATTTGTTTATTTTATTTTATTAATTTATTTTTTAAAAACAAGAAGAAAACATGCAGGACACTGAGCCATGAGGACCAGATTTGAGAACCACTGCATTAAAGTGACAGTGTTGATGTGCAATGATGTAAAAGACAATGTATACGACGGCAGCTATTTGATACATGCAAGAATATTCTATTAAATTTTATTTCGAGAACACAAAATCATCACAACATCAATCAACATTTTGATTTTTGAATTTTTTTTTGTACTTGAAAAGGAGTGGGAAGAAGTCAAACTTATTATAAACTCCCACCCCTCTATTTCAAACCAATAATCCAATAGATTCTGCTTCCGAAAAAAAAGACCAAAAGGACATAACAGACACTTTTACTGTCGACACTGCTTTACAGTGGAAAGGTCATTCACTCATGTTCGTATATTTGATTATGTTTGGTTTATTCCAAATATGCAACAAAAGTTATCTTAGAATAAATCAAATAGTAAGAAATCATGGAAAGACCAAACATATACATATACATGAAAACAAATTGTGATTTCATTTGCACGTGTGAAAGGGCATTAAAGGTGACAGCATTTCAATTAATTGGATCTTTTTTGATACTGTGCTGCCTGCTGTTGCTGTTTGTGAATTTGGATCCTGAGGAAATGTCGGTTTAATATGCAAAATTTGGGAAACCACTGCCGTAATTAGACATTTCTCAGCCACTAAATGTTAACAAATGATCTAATGTTTTTGTCTCAGATGACCACTGTGAAACATGGGAAATATTATGCCATGAAATGTGTCAGCAAGAAGCAGATTGTTGCCAAGAGGCAGGAGGAACACATGCTGTTTGAGAAGAAAATCCTTAAAGCCATTCAGTGTGACTTCATTGTCAGGTATTAGTGAACACAGGCGCACGCTGGTTGTAATATTTGAGCAGAACATTGATTAATAGTGCAATAAATCGAGAGCAAAGTCACGTTTTGTGCTTTAATTCAGCATTTTCATTCTCTTCTCTTCCCTCTAGGCTTTATGGAGCTTTCAAAGACACACGGTACATCTACATGGTCATGGAGTTTTGTGGTGGCGGGGAGATTTGGACAAAACTGAAAGAAGTGTGAGATATGACACACAAATATCTTTGTTGAATTATATGTACAATAACTAGTGTCATCTATTTTCCTTTCACCCTCGTATCACATATAAATAGTGACATAAATTAGACTAATGGAACATTGAAAGGATTAAAAGTTATTGAAATCAGATTAGTGCGATTTGAGTAGAGTGGGTTATCCTGTAACTGAAGGGTTGTCAGTTTGAGTCCTAGTCAGTCCATTGTGTCCTTGGGCAAGGCACTTCACCCACCTTGCCTGCAGTGTCACTCACACTGGTGTATGTTTGGTGGTGGTCGGAGGGGTCATTTGGTGCAAATTGGTAGTTTGCCCCAGGGCAGCTGTGGACACAGATGTAGTTTACCACCACCAGAGGGAGAATGTGAGAGTGAATGAGAAAGTGATCAACAAGTGGTGCCAGGCACAATAAACCCTACTCCCCATTTTTTCTACCTCTTGTAGTTGTGAAAACACATTTTTGGTGACTTTGAACTACATTCACCAACATTTAATGGACTATATTCTGGATTATCTTGTACATTTCCTGAAAATTGGTCCAGTAGGTTTTGTGTGAAGTTGGTGAAAAACAGACAAACGAACAAAATAAATAAATAGGTACAAACCAAAAACAACAACCCTCTCCTGTTTTGGGGGGCAGGGTAATAATATAAGGCAATTTGGGTGCCTTTAACAGTGCTATAGAAATCTAATCCATTATTATTAGAAGACACAACTGAAGTTTGTCATCATGTGCTTCTTTACCCAGAGGCCGTTTTGATGAGTCCATCGCTGTGTTCTGCACTGCCTGTGTGGTGGAGGCCTACGCCTACCTACATAAGAAGAGTATCATGTACAGAGACCTGAAGCCTGAGAACCTGATGCTGGATGTGAGGGGCTACATCAAACTGGTGAGTTGTCATGTTCTGCATTTCCTACCATGTACATTTCCTTTACATCTGTTTTTTAACTGTTGTTATTTAGACTGTATAGTAAAGTTGTACACGGGTAGAGATGCAGTAGTACTAAAGCTGCATAGACATACACACTGTCTCATTTAGGGAGGCAACCTTACACCATGAACTTTGACCCTATTATTTCCACCTACTGGATTATGACAGCTTCAAATTCCCATACAGAGGATTAGCAGGAGGTATGACTACATGCACTGTGGGCAAAATATATATTTTTGGCATGCTAAATAGTTTGGCCCCAGGCAATAATCAAACCTCATATTAATTGTAATAAATAATGCAGTTTGCCCAGGTGTTGCCTTCATTGGAAAATAAGAGACGCTACAGTACTATTTTGCTGCCTGATTATTATGCTTTACCACACAACAATAAAAGATCAACCTCCCAGTAGTGATCAGAATGAATGGATTAATAATCAGAATGACTAATAAATAACGAGAAATTAAAAGTGAAGTTATTTGTAGGATCCTAAACTGTTATCCCTTTACTGCGTACATATAGTCATATAAGATATAATACTCACAGTAGATGATTAGAACATAGACCTCACTGGAGTTAATGTTGTTGTTTTTTTTCTCCCATTGAATCAGAGCTCATAAAGAAGAACTTGTACAGACAAACTATAGTTTGTCTGGCAATGTACATAATCTGCATGTTCTTTACTCTTTTTGTGTATTTAAAAGGTTGACTTTGGCTTTGCCAAGGAGCTGGTGCGTGGTGAGAAGACTTATTCATTTGTCGGCACTCCAGAGTATATGGCACCAGAGATCATTAAGAACCAGGGACATGACTTTGCAGTTGATTTCTGGTCACTTGGTATTCTCATCTTTGAGCTGTTAGTGGGAAGGTAATGATAAATCTGTGCTAAATATTTTACTAACAATCACACTGGACACATTTCTAATTTAGTAAGTTATTAATTAGTATGCAAAACAAGAATTTAACCTTTATCAATTCTATCAACTGATATATCAAATGATTATACATATGTCAGTTTCTTACATCAGCCAGTAGGTGGCAGCAGGAAAGTATTACTAGGATCTGAACTGTCTGCAGTCACATACAGGCGTTTTTTTTTTTTTTTTCTTATCTCACGTCACGTTTTTAATATATGTGTTCAAGTTTAATAATAGAAAAATCCTCCTTCTTCCCAACAGCCCTCCATTTTCAAGTTCAGAGCCTCAGAAGATTTATGCAAAGATTTTGGACGGGGTGCTCAAGTATCCACCTTATTTAAGTGAAGCAGCCAAATCAATTATCAGTAAACTGTGCAGGTGAGAGGAAAGCAATGACTCTAGCATGATAACCTTCATGTAATAATGTTTTACTCTGTGTGTTTCCTGAACAATTTATTAATAGAATATAACTACATTATATAGAATATTATACATTATATAAAATGGCTTAAAGATTTGGGTGTCAATGATTTACACAGTATTACATAAATATATACATGAGGTGCATCTTATAATAATAACAACAACAACAACAACAACAATAATAATAATAATAATACTGACACATAGGGACTTGTTTTGCAGACCCCGTCCAGGTCAAAGGTTAGGAAATACCAAGAATGGAATCAAAGATGTCCGGCACCACAGGTAACCATGGCACCAGGGGTGAAGACTGAGCTTCTAGATTGAGTATGAGTACAGATGGTAAATGATTCTGTGTTTGTATTTCAGATGGTTCAGCAGTATGAATTGGCACAAGCTGCGTGTGGGTCAACTGGACGCACCCACAGTCCGACTTATACGCAAGGCAGGTCAAACCACCAGATGATAGTTTCTATTAGTGCAGAATTCTGGTCTAGTTCCAGAGTGAACTCAGTGGTTCATTTTTGAGATTAACTGACTTTAAAGACTTTTCAATTTGCATATTGGAAACATGCCCAGAAACAATAGGGTCAGGCCCAGAGTGAACAGCATCTATCAACTCTATTCAGCTCTGGGAAAAAAAACCCACTATAATGTTACTGGTGGGGAACCTGCTTAACTTACAGTTGCTCAGCAGAAGAAATACAGTTTTGATGGATCATATCATTATATAAGAAGTAAAATACCAGTCATAATAATGACATGTAAAGGCTATTATAAGACAAAATGGAGTGCTATTTGCTTCTTTTTTTGTTTTTATTTTTATGTAATTGAATTTTTATTTATTTAATTTTAAAAAATTCCAATTATTTTTTCATTTCTTATTTATTTATTTATTTACTTTTAAAAAGAAGAAGAAGAAAAGGGAGTTATCTAAAACAAGAGGACACTGGGAGGACTGGATTTGAGAAGCACTGTTGTAAGGGGAAGTCCATTTAAAATTAAATTGACAATTATTTTACAGTTGGATGTGTTTTTTGCTGAATTATTCTGGCAACCACAGCTTCCATTTTTTTGTAAGAAAAACAATTAGATGTTTTTTTTACAGTGTAGATCCCCAGCAGGGATATAGACATTTCAGAAAGCATTTAACTGGATACAACACTAAATCCCCTCGCATGGGAAATAATGTATAAGGACATTTTTTTAAGGGAATTACAGACTGAAAAAATGTCAGTGAGAATGCATAAAAAGTTTTGTATTAGTCTGTAGCTCATCCACACCTTACAGAGACGATATAAGACAGAAAACTGAAGAATTATTTTGTCATGACACATACACACACAAACAAATTCCTGTCCTACCAAAGAGTTGGTGATAATTAATTAAGAATGATTAATAATGCCTAATCCCCAGTCATCTTCTGTGTCTGTCCAGGGTCCCTGCTACATCAACTTTGATCGTTTCCCACAAGACCACACGAAAGTGGAAGAGGAGTTCTCTGGCTGGGACCGAGACTTCTAACTTGTGTTATGGATCAGAGGCCACAGGACTGTGTCTATTTTACTCAAACATGGACCCGGTGTAGAATAACAATAGGTCACCTTGGCTTCTTTGACATGCATCTTCAGACTTTGCATTCATAGTTTAACAGTTTGCTGTTAAAGTAGGTTTAATGGATCTAATTTTCTGCTCAAACTTAACATAGAAATTCACTATGATTTTCTAATTTCAGTTTTATTTCCATATACAACACAAACTAAAGGTTGTTGTTTTTTTCACATTTGGCATATATTTGTGACATTATCAGGATCTAATGATGTTCCTCGCATAACATGTTTATCAAATAACTCAGGACATCTGGGAGAAAATGGTTGACCGAAACATGGCAGTCATGTGACCGTTATGTTTTTATTGGACATGAAGCTGTAAAAATATGTTGGTTGATGCTTATACTTTGAATATGTAAATTAAACCACATTCAGTTCTCATTCATGTTTTAGTTTTACAAACAAAATGGTGTTTGTGAATTGTGAGACATTTGTGAAACATGAAAATGAGCTCCATGCATCTGATGGTAATTACCACAAACTAGATCAAATGAAACAACTTACAGCTAAAAGGATGATTTTTTTTGTCTCTTATGCAAACCTTTGGACTGTACAAATGTATAAATGTTTGATTTATTCAAAATCGTGCAGATACAACACTAGTCGCTTTTCCATTGAGCCTCATATTACGCACATATAATTTACACATAACAATTGGCTTAATAGAAAAACAACAGTTTTGATTTCTGTGCTGGCAAGAGGTAGTTTTTCAAATGGTATATTAAACTGCAATGGAATGACCTTTTTTCACAGCTACAGTCAGGTGAATTACAAAGAACAACTGTTGACGGACATTACTAGCCTAGCTGTGCTATCTCTATTCATTACATGTATGGGTCTAGGAATGCTTGACAGGGAGGAGAGGCGGGGCTAAAAGGTTGTCTTGCTCTGTATGCAATAGAACGGTACTACAACCAATCAGCATAATATTTAAGATGCCGTAATTAGACGCAAGAAAGTTGACGGAGGAGTCAGGAGAAAGTTATGAATGACTAAACAAAATGGTGGATTATGGAGCTGAATGACTGTTGTTGTTTCTGTCAAAATAATTAAAAGATTGCTGATGTTTTCTCACATTTTTCACTCATCTTTGATAAAAGGAAATCACCACCCATTGTTGTTCTTCTATGGTTACTTCTGGTTGTTTCTTTCTGAATCATTGCAGCGTCACTTTGTTTTGCCCGCCCTCTGACTCTATACTTCACTGTGATTCGTCAGACAGTTTCAGGGAAATCTAGCCAAAAGTTGAATCAAGCGTAACTAGACTACTACTGTAGCACATTACAAACAAACATGGTGCTATATGTGTGAACACACCAGGAAACCACATCGTTTTTGATTTAGCACAGAATAGAGGGTTAATATGTAATAATAATTAATGTATCTGTAAAACAACAAATTTATATTTGTCTAGATGTGTATTGAATGACGTCTCGTGTCATCTCACAATAATAAAAAATCATTACATTTGTGATTTAATGGAAAAAAAACATTATAATGCATTGATGTTTTCTCCACATTTAGTAAATATGGGTTTTGTAAATATATCCAATGGAAAAGTGACTATTGTCAACAGTGTAGGCTATGTAGCAAAAGATCAGAAATAGGTATATAGAGGTATAAGGCCAACATCCTCCAGATTCAGACCAGTAAAACTTTTTGTCTGATGAAAATGTATTAAAAGCATAATTATCTGTATTGATGAGAATGAATCAGCTGTAAAACAAAATTAAAACTGTAAGCAGTCTCAAAGGCCTTCGCCGTCCCTCACGACCGCCTCCCTTAGCGACCGCCTCCCCATGCGACGTCCAAATCAAATTTGAGCCAAATCTGTGTTCGTATGCCCGATCTACAGCCATTTCAGTAAAGGCGATTTTGTAGGGGGCGCTATAGTGCGAAATAACAATTTCATGTGACAAACAGGTGTAGTCCCGGGAGACTGACATCGGAGTCAAATTTCAGCCAAATCGGTGTTTGTATGTCTGAACTACAGCCATTTTAATAAAAGTACATTTTTTGTAGGGGGCGCTATAGTACAAATATATAGGTCAAATTAGAGGTCAAAGGGCTGAATCAGATTAGACTGCAAGCAGTATCAATAGGCCTTGCACCCGATGTGGTACACGGCGAAGGCCTAACAACAAAAAGGTTTGTAGCTAATTGGGTCAGGCTTGAAAACTAAATCGTTGTATCAGTTTTGCAACACATATTGTTATTACGGATTTTTGTCAAGAGGTAAAACATGCTTACCTTTGGGCTTTTTGTAATTAGTTTTATCAATACCTGCCTCACATCTGCGGTTCTTTCTGTGTTTTAGAATTATCTGTGCTGTTCGTGTGCAGATTTTCATGACTATCATCGAATAATCATAAAGAAAAACACCTCGATGAAAACATCCCACTCACTCTGTCTTGAGTTTGTTGAATAAAAATGCTCTTCTAGGCTTTATTTAGCCGTTTGTCAGCTGTCATGGCAGCAGGTTTATAGGATGGAGGAAGACGTCCTCCTGTTCCTTCCTGTAAACGCCTGTGACGCGCCTCCTGAGACTAGTTTTCCACATCAGAAAAGAAACACATGAAAGCAATCATACCTTCAAAGAGGGAAAGATACACAAGCAGATGTTTCCCTTCTGCAGAAAAATAGAAAGTTCACTGGAGTCTGGGATATAATACACAGTGAGATCACACAGCGAGTGGCCCAGAGGATGAACTGTATGATACAGAGTAGCCTCTGTTGTCTGGCATCTAAAATTAAGAAATGTTACATCTTGTTTAAGTCTGTATTTTATGTACAACTAGACTGTAAATGTGACAAAAAACTAACATCTATAGTGTGAAGAAATGAACGCTTTATAGGTCATTCAAAGAAATACTCTGAAATTTTAATTTTTAACCTTAATGTTATGGGAGGATGAAATAAAATGTAGTAACTTTTGTGAAATTCAACCAAATTTTTAAATTGTCATACAGAAAATCAAGGACAATGAAGTCATCTTATTGTCCTCACATGACAAAAAAAAAACAAAGAATAAAAAGAAAGAAAGAAAGAAATATCCAAGAATATATATGAAAAACTAGAAAGAGAGTGAGAGTGCAAAGGAGATTATGTTTTTGCCATTTGTCTGTCTGTCTGTCTGTCTGTCTGTCTGTCTGTCTGTCTGTCTGTCTGTCTGTCTGTCCGTTAGCAAGATAACAGAAACAAAGTTATGGACAGATCTTGATGAAATGTTCAGGATGTGTTGGGAGTGTCACAAAGAACAAATGATTAGATTTGGTGATGATCCTGGATTCTGGATCAGTTTGAAATTTGACATTGCGGTAAATGGAGAATAAATTTCAAAGTGATCCAAAATCCAGGTTCTCTTCCGGATCATCACCAAAATCTAATCCTTTGTTCCAACACAGACCCTACACATCATGAAATTTCGTCAAGATCTTTTTGAGTTATTTTGCGAACTAACTAACTAACTAACTAACTGACAGACAGACAGACAGACAGACAGACAGACAGACAGACAGACAGACAGACAGACAGACAGACAGACAGACAGACAGACTCCGGCAAAAACATAACCTCGTTGACGGAGGTAACAATGCCAAAAATGACAGTAACACATCTACAGATGACAGAACACAGACTGACATGAACCCACTCTGACCCCACACCCACTCCCCCTGATGACACCCACACTGTTGAGAGCATTAATGTCACTGTCTTTCTTCCAAGTGATCCACAATCCAGGATCTCTTCCAGATCACCACCAAAATCGAATCATTTCTAGATCTTCCCATTACCAACGTACCCTGAAAATGTCACCATAAAGTACCCCCCCCCCAAAAAAAAACAGACAACCAACTCTGTGTGTAATGTGGAAGGAACAAGTTTTTCAGAGCATTAGAACATTAGATCAACATAAGTATTGATGAAGACCCCTGTCCACATCCACATTATAACCTTACTTTAGTACCATTATTTCCTGGTACCTAACAAAGCAGGTACACCCAGCATTCATGCAGAGGTGGATCTAGACTCTCTAGACCAGGGGTTCTCAAACTTTTTTGGCCCAGGTCCCCCTTGGAGGGGTGAAATTTTTCCATGTCCCCCCTCATCCTCGCGATACTGAAAATGATAAAAAAAAACCACTTCAACAATGATTATTATGAAATAATGCTAACCTTTTTTAATAGTGCTTTTGTGCAAACCAGCGAAATTTTCAGGTATTATAATATAAATGAGCACTTCAGAAACAACAATTTTAAATAATTTTAAAATAATAGACGGAACAAAAGACACACAAAACCGTGTGTGTGTGTGTGTGTGTGTGTGTGTGTGTGTGTGTGTGTGTGTGACAGACAGACAGACTGAAGGTTGGCTGGCTTCATAGCCTCCATTGCAAGGCACTTCAGACACAGGATGCATTTTTGGTCTCCCATCATTGTTCTCAATGAAGCCAAACTCAATATAACTATCAATGTACTTTCTCTTTTTAGGGTTAGGGCGTTTGTTTTTGTCATTTTCATTTTCATTGTCATTTCTTTTACCACTTCTTGAGGAACTTGGCGGACACAAAAATCGATCCATGTTCGCTGCAGGGTGGCTAAAAATAGCCTGTGACTCGCTCCGTCTCAATTTAGTCAATTTAGCGTCAACTGTTACTTCCGCCCGCTCGCTACAAAATAAATCTTCCGCATTTCAAAATAAAACAGCAAAAAAAAAAAAAAAAAAAAAAAAAAAAAAAAAAAAAAAAAAAAAAAAAAAAGCAAAAAACAAAACCGTGAATAATTTCGCGTACCCCCTGGACATGCGCCACGTCCCCCTAGGGGTCTGCGGACCCCAGTTTGAGAACCGTGGCTCTAGACTGCATTAGTCTTCACATTAGTGACTCACTGCGCTCACTGGAACTGTTAATATCACTGTTTTATAATCTGTATGGAAGTGACCAAAAATACACAATAAAAGGTTAATATAGACAAATGTAGTAAAACATTTTTTTTTATATCCTCATATTCATTTGTATGTCTGAGTGTGTTTTTACGTGTACTGTTTTCACAATAATCCCGTCGGGAGTTTCACTGTATTAGATTGATTTAACCATTCAAATCTCTATGTCCAAAGGGGAAAAACTTTGACTTTTAAAAAATGTTAATGCCTTCATTTGCATCACCTTCAATTATCACATTGACCCCAGAGCAATAACCTTTTAACAGGAGGGAGCTCTCTAATCTCTGTAGGCTTGCACACAGGGTACACATGGGCATAATGAGCTGCACACAGTTTATAAAAAATATTTCCAACAAAATAAATGTTTAAAATGTTTTTTATCGTTGTATATTTAGAATTAATAGAGGCTACTTAAATGAGAATGAGAACCAGGAGGGCAGGTGCATTCATAATATATAGGTGTTCATTAGATTTTGTAGTTTGATTCCTATTAAAGTTTAACGGCTCTTCTGTCCATTTGTTTTTCACTCACTTGGTATTAAATGTCTCCAGTGTCCAGTGTAATTGGACTGACTCAGCTTTAAGACCAACGAGACATATGATGAGATGAAATGAGCGGCATCGCATTTGTGCAGGAGTTTTCTCACGGGACTGGTCTTGATTTAATTAGTGTTAACACTTTTGCTGATTAATCATTCATCTGATTTTAAAGCTCCTGTGTTTGCTTCATCACCAGTGTTGGCCAGATTAAAGTGGGTGTCTGCTTTTGCCAAGGACAGACCCCATTTGTCATTAGATATAGAGGCTTCCAATAAGATTCTGAGCCTTTGGAGAAAAAAATTAAATACATTGTTCTCTCTGTTTCATCTTCATAACATACACCAGCAAACAGTCTAATCTTGTCTCATCATCTGAACCCGCTTTATCCAAACTAGGGTCACAGGGGTCACAGGGGGGGGGGGTACACCCTGTATGAGTCTCCAGTTCATCACAGGGTTGAACATATATAGTAACTAAGTAAAAGTACTTCATTACTGTACTTAAGTAATTTTTTTAGGTATCTGTATTTTACTTGAGTATTAATTTTTCTGGCAACTTTTTACTTTTACTCACTATGTTTTTGCATAAATATCTGTACTTTATACTCATTACATTTTCAGAATAGACTCATTACTTTTTCAAACTAAACAAATGTGACAGTACGAAAAAATAAGTCACCAGTGGATCAGTGGAGGAGAGAAACTGTGACTTTATATATTATAGTTATATGACTATAATATTACAATTTTAACATTTTATCTCGCAATTTTGACTTTTTCGCTTTAAATTACACATTTTTTTAAATTTCATTTGTAATTTTTTTTTTAAATCTCATGACTTTTTAGTCACGTTTTTCCTAAATTCTCTGCCCATACCCACAGAACTGAGTACAGTGACCCTATCAAACACATTATCTACACACTTAACTCACTTTTAAATGCTTTATTTTAGATACTTTTCAAACTTTTCCGATTTTTTTCTCGTTAAATAAGTATTAATGCATTCATGGCAACAACAAAAACATATTTTACTTTTTACTTTTGTACTTTATTACAATTTTGAAATTGTACTTTTTATTTTTTACTTAAGTAAAGGAGTTGAATCAGTACTTTTACTTTTACCAGAGTATTTTTTTTTCCACACCAGTCGCTGTACTTCTACTTAAGTACTTTAACCACTTCTGACAAACACTCTCACATTCACACCTATGGGCAGTTTAAATTAACCAATTAACCTACAAATTTCCAACACATTTTTTTTTTCATACTTGTGAAACTGAAGAAGTTTCATGGTGATATCTATTACTCCTAACATTTTACTTTGTTTATCTGCAGTGTGTCCCTTTCACAGAACGACCTCCATGTTCTTATAAATTTATCTGTAAAACTTTGGTTAATGACGGCCACCCATAGTTATAAATAAAAAGACATCGGCTCTTACAGGAAACTGTTAGTCTTTCATTTATTCACACAATTCTTCAATCAACTGCCCACATATCACATCTCATAGCTTGTTTGTTTTCTTAATTGCCCCAGACTGCAGTGAGGTTTGATCATTTATCCCAAACATGCTTTTTAATGTATTACTTGGCGTCTAGTGTGTGTATTTATTTAGGTTTCATAAGAATGTTTATGCTGAACCTCTGCTATAAGTGGGCTTATATAACCTAATAAATAAATCAGTTGAATCTGTTTAAGGTCTGTGGGAGACAGGTGTTAAAAATGTGTTTCCTGCTTCACTGCAGAAACGATGGTGCGTAAGAGAAGTGTAGCAATGAAGGAATATTACAAATGATATATATTGACACTAGCTGTGCAAACAGGCATGAAAACACCATGTGGTCTTGAGTCATATGCCTTTTTTATGCTGACATTTTATATGTAGGGATAAACACATTAGGCAGGAAGAGGAGAAAATGAAAAATTAAAAATAGTACTGGAAAAGGGCTGAATATTCCCTGTCTACCAGCTGTTCAACCACTGTTTCCTCTGGTGTTTGAGTGTTAAAAGACATTTTTTCCTGTTTACAAATTTTAGGACACTCATCTTGTGTCAATTACTGGGACTGTGACTTCCTCAGAGGTTTCCTTTGCTGTGAACCCTTTTCCACTGTTCCACTTTTCCACTGTGACTGAATGCATTTTGCTGCTATTATTCTTTAGGTGTTATTTTCACACTTGTTTTAGTAGGTACTGACTTATAGTTTTGATGTTACATATCCTGTTAGAATAGAATAGAATAGAATAGAATAGAATAGAATAGAATAGAATAGAATAGAATAGAATAGAATAGAATAGAATACAGGAAATAATTTGGTTAAAACTGCAATAAACATCCAACAATGAAGGTACAAGGTAAGCCGTAAAAAAAAAAAAAGAACAATAAATATCAAATCTAATATATATATATATAATATATGTATAAATATATAAATAATATGTACTGTATACATTTTGTTGGGCTCTATACTGGTAGACCTTTATTTTTCAGGTGTCACTGATAAAACTACACAGTTGTCAACAAGATTGGATTTAATTTTTTATTTATTTATTTTTACTTCTTCTCAGGAAATGACTGTGACGTATGATTTATTCTTCATAGATGAAGTGTAACTGGACTCAGTGTGAAATCATTACACCAGGTTAAAGGTGATACTGGTCTATATAAAAAGAGGAATGTGTCTGAAAACTAAATTATTCCAGTCTTATGGGCCTTATTGCATAAATATTACTTCAAACTGTATATTGTTTTTGTAGCATAATTTAAAAGTAAAGCTCTTCCTTGACGTCTTTAAGAAAATGTCTTTACTACTTCGTTAATGTTAAAGGGGACATATCAGACAAAATGCACTTATTAATGTTTTTAAACAAATATGTATTGTCTGTGTATGAAGAGACCATTAAATTATGATGAAAAAAAACATACATTTATCTTTTCTCCGGATCCATTTGTTGTTGGAGGGGGATGAAAACACTCTGTTTTGTATGTATTAAGGGAAAAAATATATAATCTTACATAATTAAAATCATATATCACACATATGAAGGCTCAAAATAAAAAAAATAAATGAAATAATGAAAACACAAAAGTGCAAATTTCTAATATTCTAATATTTGACTAAAATATTCGGCTTTCGTGTTTTATCTGACTGCTCATAGGAAGGAGCTGATTATGAAAACGTGTTTCTCTCGACCCATCCTTCAACATCCTGCTTGCGTTCACTGTTACATGACTGCATTATGCAGCGTTTCATAATGAGGAAGAAGTCTCACTGCTGAATTAAATGTGCCCTTGAATAAACCTTGAGCTTTTTGAGGGTTCAGACTTGTAAACCCACCTCTTTAAATAAATGTCTATTTAAGGTCTTTGAGCAAACACATGTCACGGTAATTGAATGGCTTCTCAGTAATCATGTGTGCCTCTGTTGATTGAGCCTCTTCTGTCTCGTGTCATGGGTCCTTCTCCCTTATGAACCCTCTGTTCATTTGTATTGATTAAATGAGTGATGTGTAGAATTCTGCACTCAACTGGATTACAGTATAATTAGTAGCATTTGTCAATAGTGTCTTTTCATCTGCCCTTCCATCCTTAAACTCTTATTTTTTATTGCATGCAAATGTATTTGAGCATGTTCCACACTGGAAATAGATGCAATATAATGTTCTTGTACAATATGTAAAGTGTTCAGTAAATTCCCTAGAGTGAAAAAGCTAATTAATTCATCCAACAGGTCGCATCCCTGTACATACCAGTCAGAGTCACATGGGTTTAGATATGCATGAGGCTTCTGTGTATGTGCATTTACTTCAAATCTGAACTTACTTTAGTATTTGGCCAAAGCAATTGGTTTCTCTTGTGCTTCACTGCACCTGAATCCCCCCTGAAACAACTGCTCTTACAGCTGTGGTAGTTCTATTCATAGCCTGGTCAGTATAAAAGGAGCACTTAGGCAGAGGATGAACGGTATTCATGATTGTAATATGCCACAAAGAGCAAACACCAAAATGATTGTATGTATGAATCAACAAAACTGCATTGATAGATGACCTTGTTGGTTTACAAAGAAGCAGAAGAAAATCCAGCCATTTTTTTTAATAAAAGAAAAATAAAAGAGGAAAATCTGGGGGTCACATATTTTATCAAAAAAGACTTTATATCGTGTTTCTGTAATGATATCTAATTTCACCAGTAATAATTGTATCCATGTGTTCCTATAAACAGTGTATATGTATAAGTCTTTCAGGTTTTCTGTACATAATAAATTCAACTTCAGCTGCATCTCTGGCTTTATCAGAGGTAGAGAAAGCATCAGTAGAAGTAATATATCAGTACAATGTACAGTACTTATAGTTTGTGCAGAATCAATTCTTAATGTATTTGTGATTTATTTTATAATGTATGTATAATCAGTTCATCTGCACCCTCGTAATTTTATTACAATTTTTATAATGCATGTATATCTTGTACTTTTGTAAATTTATAATTTTTGTGCAATCGAATTTTAATGTATTCTTTTTATTTTAAATTTTAATCAATGTGAAGCACTTTCGGCTACAGTGTTTGTATGAAAGGTGCTATATAAATAAAGATTATTATTATTGTTATTATTATTATTATTATTATTATAACTTCTCAATTGTAATGAAGTAAAAAGCTAAACTGCATTTCTTTACCATGGATGAAATAGTACTGATGTAACAGGACAGTTTCAAAAGTATCCTAAATAAATCCTTTAAAAGTGAGTTACTGTGTAGATAATGTGTTTGATCAGGTCACATTTCTGTGGGTATGGGCAGGAGATTTTGGAAAAATGGAAAAAAAAAAGTGAGTCACAATTTAGACAAAATGTCTTCATTATGACATAACAACGGTCATACAGTATGAGATTTTAAAAAATGCATAATTTTGAGATAAAAAGTCAAAATTGTGAGATACAGTCATACATATGAGATAAGAAATGCTTAATTATGAGAAAAAGAGTTGAAATTATGATCTAAAAAGTCACAATCATGATCTAAAAAGTCACAATCATGATCTAAAAAGTCACAATCATGAGCTAAAGGTCATAGTTATGCTATAGAAAGTCACAGTTCCACTTAGTTTTCACACTGTTTAGTTTGAAAAAGTAAAGTAAAAAAAAGTACAGATATTTATGCAAAAATGTAGGGAGTAAAAGTAAAAAGTTGCCAGAAAAAACAAATACTCAAGTAAAGTACATATACCTAAAAAGTCTACTTAAGTACAGTGATGAAGTAATTCTACTTAGTTACTTCCCACCCTTGATTAAAAATGTGTCAACAACTGAATGGTGAATAGGTGAGTGTGGGAGGAAGCTGCAGGTGAGTGGAGGAATGGATGGAAAACAACCGTGAAAGAGTAGGGAAAAGAAAATGGAACGCTTTGAAAAACAGGATGAGAAGAGGAGGGAGTTGATGACATTTGGTATAAAGACAGTGTTGCATGTGTATGTTTTACAATGTAGAAATGTTATGACTCACTCGCAGCTGCTTTACAGCCTTATCGTGAAATTATCATGTGACAGATGCTCTATTTTTCCAGGTGTCAGTGTATCATGGGAGTAGATATCTCAATAAATTAGCCTAATATTCTTTCACATACTTTTGGAATGTATTTGGGGTAGTCTAAATCACCCTTCTCCACCTTCTTCATTTTTCTGCCTCAATGTCAACAGTGAGTAATGATATGGGTAAACAGTCTGCAGGAAGAAGGAAATATTAAGGAAAGTGGCAGAAATAGAGGCACAGGGGGATTATCCGTCCATTCATCTGCAGGTTCACCAAGGCATTAATACTACACCTTTCACACCAAGCACATCTGTTCAACTTGGAGAAGTGGATGTGGAGGGTGAAATTAATTTTTTTTTTTTTAAAAAAAGATGCAAACTGAGACCAGGGATTCAGTAAAAAGAGTGAGTGTGCCTGTTGTAGTTGTTAATTAATGTTAAAGTGATATTTATGAGAATAACATCACCAATAGTTCATAATTTCTACTGTGTTTTAAAGCAGAAAACATACAGAAATGAGAGAACTTTGTCTTCTGAATTAGTGATAGAAATAAAACCTATTTCTTTAATCTCATCACTCGTGACCCTATTTTAACATCATACATTTCTAGTGACCCCAGATATTAAAGACAAAGATATTTTACATTAATTTAAAATTAATTTGTTTTTGTTTGCTATACTATGTTACAAATATAGGTTGATTTTAGATGACAATTAGTCTATATATTGTATATTTTTATGAACAGAGGTAGAAAAACCAGGTGAAGATTACTGCTGAAAGTGAAAATTGTATACTCCTTGGTCAGAATATTTACAATTAATACTGAACAAACAATAACTATGAATTATGAAAAAGATGCCGCATCTGAAACTGACCACAGTGAACATTTGACAAATAAATAGTACCACAATGATTCAGTTTCAGCTTCAGTTTGTCATGTCTCTCTGAACTCGCTATATACTTTTTATTAGCAAGTACTTTTATTTTTATTATTATTTATCAATCTGTAACGATGTCTTGCTTTGCTGCTGCCTATCTTGGCCAGGACACTCTTAATAATAATAATCTTAATGGGATATCCCTGGTTAGCCCAACTGTTTGGTAGAAGTAACTTTGAACCCTGGTATCTAATCAAACTTCTTGGACAATCTCCCCTTTTTGTAAGAAGCATGTAACACACAAAAACACCACTGGGTGGTACTGTCAATGATATATTCAGGTCATGCTAGTATACCATCATGGAAGAAGACCGTAACCATGACAACATCTCTGCTATGATCGTTTCTTTTGGACACAAAATTGCAGGCAAGTTCGATTTTTTTTTCATTTTATTAACTTCTACCGAGTCTATTTTACATAAATAATGCTCATCATGTTTCAAAAATACTATTTTTTTAAAAAAACATGCTCAACCCAAACAGTACAGATGATAGTAAAGGGTCATGAAATGCTAATGCTAATCGCTAATGATACAAACACAAAGAGCTAATACATCTAAGATCTAAGACAATCTAAGATTGGTGAAGGAATAATGTTTGACTTTTAATTCTTTAGTTAAATTAAGGGTCAGTAAAAAAAAAATCTGTTTTATGTTATAATAGTCCCTGTGAGGTGGGAAAAGCAAAAAAAAAAAAAAGTTTTTGTTGTGATTTTTGTAGTGTGAACAACAAAGTGTTAAATTATGGTTAAATAAAATAAAACTAGAATTTTCAGCTGACCCCCATTTGAATACTAGGTGACTAAATGTCGGGTTGAAAAACACTTAGCAAAGGATAATGTATTTCCCATGTGGTACTATCAGAAAAATATTTCCCTTTGGGGCCGAGCAGCCCTGAAGGGAAATATTTATCGATATTCACGCGTGGGCAATGCATTATCCCGCTTATTCTCTGGATTATTATAGTTCATTACTGCTACTACTCTAACAGATTGGATAAAATAGCCATTACAATGTAGTAAATATTCTTTCAAAGTGGCCGAACTACCTGCAGAGCGATATGACGAAACTCGTTGCCATTGGCAGCGGGCGTTAATGGCGCAGTGGGCGGTTATGGAAAAAAAATCCACCCGCATAGGCTGGGAACGTTTATTCAAAGTGAACGGGAGCTGTCAGAACATTCTAGAGGGCCGTAGAATAAATTGTTTTAATTCAGAGCAGCAAAAATATTCCCCAAAAATTGAAGGAAAGATTTGAAACCCACTGAAATCTGTGCTCTGCTGTCTGAATGTAAATATATCTGATGGACTAGAATGTGTCAAGATGTGAGGTTGTGAGATCAAGTTGCCTTGAGCAAAGACGTTCTGCTACAGCCTCTCAAAGCTGTTTCACCCTCTCACTATATCGTCTGCAGGATTTAAGGTCAAACAGTGAAATACTTAAAATAGAGGAGCACTGTAGCATGAAATAAAACTCTCCTCAGAAACATGCTGATGCTTTATGCGAACCTGTGAATCAAGGACAATGATTAATGAGTCTGTGTAAAAGAGTAGTTTTTCTTAAAAGGTCAGTCTACATTGATATTTTTGCAGAGTGATGGTTTTTTTCTCTATACATTTGTAGTAGATTTTCTTGCATTTGTTGATATTGAGGGTTATAATATTTGCAGACTTTTCATTACAGTTTAGTTTTAGCAGAGGTGGTAAAAGTGCTCACATTCTGTACTTAAGTAGAAGTACAGTAAGTAAAAAAGTAAAAATTTTTTTTTTTTTTTGGGAACACAATAATACTTATTTAACCAGGGGAAAAAAATCGGAAAAGTTTCAAAAGTGTCCAAAATAAACCCTTTAAAAGTGAGTTACTGTGTAGAAATTATATTTGATCAGGTCACAGTACTCAGTTTTGTTGATATGGGCAGGACATTTTAAAAATAAAATAAAATAAATAAATAAATAAATAAATAAATAAATAAATAAATAAATAAATAAATAAATAAATATATATATATATATATATATATATATATATATATATATATATATATATATATATATATATATATATATATATATATATATATATATATATATATATATATATATATCAATATGAGATAAAAATGTATGATTTTAAGATAAAATGTAAAAATTGTGAAATTAAAAGTCAAAATTGTGAGATAAAAATTCAAAATTATGTGATAAAATGTCCAAATTATAAGGTTAAAAAGTTACAATTATGAGATAATTTGTCATATAACTATGACAATTCTCTCCTCCATTGATTTTCCCTTTGAAGTGACTTATTTTTTATACTGTCACATCTGTTTAGTTCGTAAGTAATGAGTCTATTATGAGAATGTAAAGAGTATAAAGTACAGATCTACTTAAGTAGAGTAACAAAGTACTTTTGTTTAGTTATTTTCCACCTCTGAATTTGAGTTAGTTTTGGCTTTTTTTATTCAATATATTATAGCCTTGGTAGGAAGACTTATCAGCTGTCAGATTATGATGGGACTCATCTACAGCTATGTGGAAACTTGTTTATGTACCATGGAAACATTGTGATGAGAGATATGTGCAGCTTCCAATAGGTCAGTACAATTACAGTAGAATTACAGTCGACATATCCTTTGTACAAACATAATATTGTTAAACCAACATTACAGCCATGTCTGTTTCTTTCATATTTCATTGTATGTCAATATTTGAAATATCTTATAAAACAAGCACATATGTAATAATACATGAGTACAGTATTTTTAATATGTTTTTAGAAAACCTATAGTTCAAAAACTTGATGTAAAAGAGAAAAACTGAGATTGGTTTTGGATTCTGCACCCAAAAATTAGGTAAAAATATATGTCAGACCTAACTGATGGAGTATAGTGTAGTAGAAAATTGTTGAATTTTTTGGTTCTTATCAGAAAATCACTCGTCTGTCTGAAAGACTGAGGATTGTTTTCATCTTGTATATTTAATGTGTATATGCATTATTACTATTTCCTGTCTGTATCAACACATATTTCCTCTTAAGCTTATGCTTCATCATACTCCTTTTCGGACATGTCATTGTTATTATTATTATTATTATTGTTGTATTGATTATTGTTGCACTTTGCACATGTTCAAAATAAATCATTCAATTCAAATCAAATCAAATCAAAGTAGTTTTTAAGGAATTATTTGACGTCTTAGCAGATGTGATGTGCTCCATGTTGTATCCATGAAAGATAACTGAGTCAAAAAGTAATGGTTTATTGATTTCTCGAAAGCTTCTCACATTCTCCTTCATTAGTGAAAGTCAATATTCACCTGAGAGCTATCATCCAGGTCATGACACATTTGACAAAATGAGCAATACAAATGTATAGTAAACAGGCTTGATGACTCATGGTTAATTAAATCATGCACATAATGACCTAACAACAGGGACAGCAGGTCACTACTGTATATGGATTCATGTTCATGAATGTGCTGACAATTTGCAGTTACTTTTACTGCGTGCGTCTCAATGTTGCATTTTAACCTGATGAAGTAAGCATATAATAACTTGCACGGGTTCTGTCTATTTATGAATTTGTGATCCACAGGGAGTATGGAGCAGCAAAGGTCAGGACATCATTCATCCTCTCAGCATGGGAGGATATCCTATCTGCAACAGCCAGGAAAACACGGCTGGATTGGGTAAAGGTTAAAGTTTACAGTTGATCACCCCTCCAGGATTTAAGAGTTGGTCTTTTGTGGTGAGTTTGCCTGTTCATATGTGTTACTGCAATGATTTGTTTTAAAGGGACAGTCAAAGGGCCGATTCCAATTCCTTCCTGAACCCTCAATCAGTAGTCCTCAAAACTAAGTGTTAAGGGCTATTTGTGATTTAGAAATGGGACACCCCTTAAATGTTGGCCCTGTAATTAATCAAGGCCCACATTGTCTCTGTAGTCTCTGAAGTCTCTGAAATTAAACAACTTTATTGTTTTTTAAATATTTGAACTGTTAAATCTGCCTGTTTAATCATTTGCTACAAACACAGCTATCATCCACTGGTCCATTAGGTCCATGTTTTTGAAGTTATTGTTGACTACCTGTAAATTATTCCTTCAGTTAAAGCTATCAAACAATCTGTATAAATAACACAACCACAGACATATTCAGCTGTCATCGCATACCACGGCTCAATGAAAGGTAAACACCAGCTACAACTATCGTTAGCTAACTCTGCGGCTAAGGGAGATGACATTAGCCCAGTCATCTTATACTGTTATCGGCACAATTGTGTTATATAGGCTATTATCTTGATAAAACAACAACATTACCACCACGAAAAATGGCAGTTTTGTAATGTTAGTGAACTTAAACAATAGCTAGCTTGTCCGCAGCAACTGCTATTGACAAAAGATCGTAAAATAAAAAATACATGTTATGCAATAATGAGGTACATAATCCATAAAATGGACCTAAACTAAGATAATACAATGATTTTCTTAATATTTATATCTCCATTAACAAAGAAAATACTGCATTCTGGGTAAACCTTGCTCCCAAGGGTGGTGTCGGAAAGTCTCAGACGACGTAGGTTAGGCCTGAGCAATTTGCATACAGAGTTGAGGAATGCGGGGGTGGGGGTCATTTACAGTACAGTACAGTTTTTCTTTCTGCCAAGCGTCATACATCATTCCCTCACGATGTTGGCAGCATCTCAACGCTGATTGGCTTCCATAACACGGTGTCACGCGAATTTGCCTAAAAAGTTAAATATTTTGAACTCCAGTGTTTACGCAGATTCACGGCAAGACCTGCAGCTCCAATGCCCGGACGCCCCAGGTGAATCTGGGTCCAAACACGTCTCTCCATTGACTTTGTATATAATCTCAATGCGCGGATGTGAAAATTTGCGTTCGGTGTGGCCGCGCCATTATGCATATGGGTCTACAAGTACATATCTTGAAATGTTGCACAGTAACCAGTGTTTTTATATTTCAATGGATCAAATAAAATAACTAAACTAACCAGGCTGATGATGTGGTATGCAGAAAACATTTTTTCCATTAAACTCGGCACATTGAAGGGAGAAAAAAACTTCTCATGAAAATGCAGAAGGCAGCTAAAAACCTCTAAAAACTCAACGAATGCCAAGTATCAAACTGTAGATAAAGACAAAGAGCAGCTGGTGAACAAAGTGGAACATTCAGCAGCTGAGGAGGCTCATATTTGTAAGCAGTTAGCATAAAAAAAGATTGGATTTTCTTTTTGTCTTTTTAAATCGCAATTTCCAAAAGCATATCCAGTATTCTGCAGTATATTTTGTGCCCATGGCAGTGTGGTTCCCTAATAGGTGCTAAAATCCCTGGAAAAAAATGGAGACAAAGGCTGAGGCACTATGGAGCCAATTATAAGATGAACAATATGTTCTAAGCTGAATTCGACAGCCTCCAAGATACTCGTCTCACACACACACACACACACACACACACACACACACTGATTTCCATGTTTCATGTGGACCACGTACAATAAAAGTTCCCCTTTGCATCGGTTTCCCTCATGCTTTATGGAGACTTCTGGAAAAAAACAAGTCAATGTGTTTATAGTAGGACTGTAAAATTTTTTAGTTAGATTAAACACAGAGTTGCTTTGGATTAATTCTAAATAATTATGATAAAAATGATTTATGTTGATATATTTTTGTCTGTGTGTGTGTGTGTGGGGGGGGGGGTACTCAAATTTTCAAAAATTTCAAAAATACACTAACAAAAAGAAAAAGTGCAGAGAAAGAATAAAACATGTTAAAATACACACAATCTTATTGACAATCTATTATTTTCACTTAATATAAAGGGTCTTTGAGTGTCATGAAAAGTGCTATAAAAATAACATTTATTATTATTATTATTATTATTATTATTATTATTATTATTATTATTATTATTATTACCTCCACCAAGGATGTATTAAATTTGAGTCTGTCTGTCTTTCAGCAGGATTATGCAAAACATTTCTGAACAGATTTTAATGAAACTTTCAGGAATGATAGATAATGGGTCAAGGAAGAACCCATTAGATTTTGAGCAATGAAGGTCAAAGGTCAAGGTCACACTAAAAGCCAACAGCAAAAACACATCAGTGTTAATATCTCAGGATTCAGACAAGATAGAATCTGGTGTTTTTTTTTTTTTGCATTTGCATCATCTCACCTTTGGACATTAGATGGGTCAACACCTACGGCTCCATCATGTCATGAAAAATCAAGCCTCAGCGTAGGTCTGCTGTCTCTGACTATCTTGTTATTATTATTATTATTATTATTATTACTACTATTACAAAAAGTGATGAAAGATTCAAAACATATTCAAAAAATCCCCTAAAATACAGACCCCCCCCCAAAAAATGTGATAAACTATCCAAAACATATGCAAAAATAGAAATAAATGCAAGTAATATGTCTTTTTCAGCACCTTCAACAGTCTACCATTAAACAAAACCAACAAAACGACTGTTCCATTTAACAGTTTCAATCATGATTATGTATTAATCTGTGTAAATGCATGTATTTGGACATCTATAGTTTATAGGATTAATTTCCATACTTCACACAGATTTGTATTTGACTAGTGAGAACCTATATTTAACCCTCGTGGAGACCTGAATTTTGGTTCCCATAGTGTCAGAGACGTGACTGTAAACAGATCAATGTCTTCATAAAGATAGGAACACAAGCAGACACACACATACTACTACACACACATTCACAGTTCCCACTCCCTCTGAATATGTGAGGTAACCGCCGGCGCTCTCACCATCTACCTCTCCAGCCAGAGACGGACGTGGTTCGAGGCTGAGTCACTGTTTCTCTCTCATGTCACTGCAGACAGAATCACTAATGAACCAAGTCATCTCCAACTGGGCTCTGTGGTCGTCCGTCTGTGGGATGTAACACACTCCGCCTTCACTTGATGTGTCTGAATCTGCTGTTTGAAGAGTGCTTTGGGTTTATTAATACAGTTGCAGATGTAAATCCAACACCCCACTGTGAGAACAGCAAAAACTGTGAAATCAATTTTTTATCCGCAGCTTCGCGGTGACGTCACTTCCCCAAGTAACGTGTGCCGCCATTTTGAGAGGGGAAAACAACAGCGTAGCAACCACTGCGTGAACTGCACCGCACCGTCCTGCAAACTTAAAACTTTGTGTAAAATGCCCAAATCTTGTCCAGCCTTTGGGTACAATAACTATACTTGGATGGAAGAGAAGCTGTCTTTTTTTTCGTGTACCGACAGAAAATGGTGAAAACATGCAGCATGGCTTCAGGCGCTGAAAAGAATATCTCCAGATGATGGCAAGCCCTGGAGTTCAAATTCAAAGTGGGCCTATGTTTGCTCGGAACATTTTGTCAGTGGTAGGTCTCGCTTTAAGATTATTTTAGTGCCTAAAAATATAAATGTTTTCATGAAATTGAGATAGAGGCATTATAGTTGTTGTTTGTAGGCTAGCTAGTAGGTAGCCTACATTTGGGGTAAATGACAATACTGTCTGAACTCATCCTGACTGAAAAAAAACCAAGATAAATTAGAGTTTGTTATTAATATAAATTAGATAAGCCTACTGTGTTGGGAAAATGACAATGGGACCAACGATATAAATGTTAAAGTATAAAATGTAACATTCTTGGGAGTATAGCCTGTGCACCAAATGCAGGTCAGCACAGTTTGGGATGGCCCTAGGACCGGTGGGGGGTTGAGGTAGATTAGAATAGAAACAAACAATGGAAGCCTCCAGAAGGAGCCAACGCCCAACAACCCTTCAGGAGCTGACCAACGGACAGATAACATTTGACGAAGGAGGGGTCGACAGGAAGGTGTTATAAACCTGTGTGTCTGAGCCCCCCCCCCCCCTTAGTGTTATGTAGCCATTCAGGCCATGTACACTCAACGACCAGACTTAGACTGGACTTTAGGACCCCTGACTATGTAACTTTAATTTTGCTGAAATATATTGTAGTAAGGTAAGTGATTGTAAACTATGATTGTGATATTAAATTAATGAAAAGACAATGAGAAGACTCAAAGTGGTATATCTTAACCAACCGCTATTAGGCCTAAATATAATTGAGTTAAATATGTCTACTTAGTTATATATAAAGTATTAGTTAAATAAGTTTTGCCAATACACTACATAAACATAGGCCCTGAGAGATGATAAAATGAGAGTGAGAAAAGACTGGAGAGCCTGAGATAATAAACAAAAAAATAAATATGTTAAAAGAAAGGCTGAGTGAGTGAGGGGCAGAGAAGTATTTCAAATAAATGTATGTAACCTACCTAAAAAAAAACCCATATGCTTCCAGGCTTATTATAAGTTCTCATTTTTTCTCGTGTATATATGTTTAACTCCTGCAATAAACAAGGGATTTCCTTTTCTTTTTTTTTGCTTTTCTGTTTCTTTCTTTTCTTGTGTGTCTATATAAAAGCTGTCTACAGTCATCTAACAGCTGTGAATCATAGTGACTCTGCTTCTTGGAAGGACACTCAGTTAAGGGTCATGTCCTCTCAGTGTTAATGCTGCAGCTCCAGATGTGCTTATGGTTCTGTTTGTTTAGATAGACACTGACATCACCTTCCAGCCACCGTTCTGTCATTAAGTGAGCCGTCAGCTTCCATCAAGGGCCACAGTCTGTGATTGAGTGACAGTTATGGATTTGGTTTAAATTATAAATAACTGTGACGGTGCGACATTAGCGCGCTGTCATCTCCTGCCTCGTGTGCCTTTTTTTTTTCATATATAGGCCTTGTGTGGGAAGCACGGCTCTCTCGCATAGTTTAAACTGAACAGTATCATCTGGACTGCATACTGTGTGATGGGCGTGGTCTGGGGGTGCACACCTGGGCCGACACATACGCAATACACTTACCTGCTACAGACCAAACAGAGACACTTCCTCATCAGCAGCTGAATACCCATAATTTGCACGCTTCAACAGGACACATGACCTGAAATTAACCTTCATACATTTTGTTGTTTGTGGAAGTAATGTGATTTTGGGTTATGAGATATGTAAATATGAAGAATATGTGTTAATTGGATAATATGGTGATTGGTATGACTGTTGGTGGAGCCTCAGGATGTACGAAAAGGGTGATTTTTATTTTTTATTTTTTACCAGTAGCGTGTGGGTTGTAGAGTTGGCGATTGAGTAAACTGAGTTGGGAGAATTATAATTACAATTTAAAGCAAGTGTGGCTGAAATCTGTGTGCTGAATGGTGATTAAGATCAAGTAATTTTATTTTTATGGGAGATCTTTTGTAAATAGTTTTTATTTTTCCTGGGATTTTTGATTTTTTTTGCACTGTAAATATTGAGAACTCCTCATCACTGCTGGGTTTGGACTTGGTGAAAATAAACAATAAACCACTGAAGTCTCTTCGTCCATCTTTGCGAAACAAACCCCTGACAATCAGTGCTGCGTTAGAGTATAACGACATTAATAACGCAGCCACATTTTCAGTAACGGAGTAATTACTTTATCCATAACTGTACCGTTAAGCATTACAGGCTTGTTTCCACGATTGGAACTTCCAGGACTTTTTTGGGGGAACTACTTTTGACCGGACCATGAATTAAATCCTGTCCTCGCAGACGTGTGTCGATGACGTCATTAAAGTGCGTCAGTTGTTATGGTAACGTAACTAACAAAAAGCGGCAGCAGAAGACGAAATCACAAGACTAGACGTAGACTAGGGACGAAATGCATAAAAAAAAATCTTGATCGATCACTGAGTCTTATTAACTGGATGAAGTCGGTCATTGAGAAAAGAAAACAGTTGTTTTAACAGCTCACACACACACACACACACACACACACACACACACACACACACACACACTTCAGTCACTTTCTAAACACGATGTCGAGCGATATTATGTTAAAAGCTAATTTTAAATCATCACACATTGAGGAAAATATTTGATATTCCAGTAAATTCTGCTGCTAAATATGGTGTAAAAAACCTTAACGATTACCTCCAGTCTACATAAACTCCTTTTGTCAAAGTCCACTCGTTAAGTCATTTTAAGTCGGTCTGTCAGATGATAACAACTCATCCACCGCACTTTTGGGTTTCATGGTAGAAACTTACTGTCCCAGTCTAGCTGCTATAGAAGTTCTAACTTTGTGTTTAGTTTACGTTTTGAGCAAACAAGGTGTACCACATATTAATTGATGAAGCTTAAATCACATCCAAAGTAACATCACAGAACAAGAATGTTCTGTTAAAGTGTTTCGTTTGACATTTTTAAGCAAAAACAAAAAAAAAATTAACGCAAAAATACTTTTCCGGGTAACTAATTACTTTGAAGTGGAGTAACGCAGTTAGTAATGCAATTATTTTTGGGGGGGGAGTAACTAGTATTTGTAATTAATTACTTTTTCCAGCACTACTGACATTTTATTTGAGCCGTTTGTCCACTTTAGGATAAATTGTAGGGAAGTCACAGTATAAAGAGCATAAATAAAAATCATCCTCAGAGGTAAAGACGTCAGTTACTGTATATTCACGTGTCATCTGCAGAAGAGCATGAATGCTGAACCTTTTACTTCATGCTGGGGTTGTGAGCCGCGAGGAACATTTTGTAACTTGTGACTCAAACCCTTTTTCCAGGCTTGATGCATTATAAAGCAGCACCATTGTGTCCATGTGATTACAACATCACTGTGTCCATAATTATCTAGCTGCACATCACAGCACAAACAACCAGGTACAGGTTATTTATCTGGAACAAACAAAATTTTCAAATTCTTCAGGGAAAATATGTTTGTCATGGTGAAATTACTCATAACACTAAAGCTTCAGGCTTTTATACTGATTACAAAACAAAAGTCATATCATCTGTAGTCTAGATACTCTCTTCTGACTGGAAATAATTGAAATAACGGCACTGAACTTCATTGTATATTAATCAATAACATCGTCCATTGGGGGTGCATCAACACGGTCCTCATTTATTTAATGGTGCACAGCATTTTAACATTATCAGATATATTAGTTGTCACCAGAACAACAACAAAAAAAAATCATCTTTATCTTGCAAGTATGTTTTTTAATTAAATGTACTTACACTGGCCAAATCAGTTTGTATATGTCTTCTATGAAATTTGTTGAACTATTTTCTTGAGGTACTAATTTATTAACTCCTGATACGTCAGCACTGACAGGTTCTGAATGGATGGTTTATTTTTATTTTTTTTGTGTTATTTTACAGGTGTCAAAAAGCAACTGATTTAGAAAAAGAAAAAGCCTACAGGAAAGAAATTACAACACTAGTCATGTATTCCTTATTTTTTCATGTTATTTATTTTGTGAATATTTATTAGTTTGTGTTGATGTTTTTTGTTCTCTACGTTTTATTTATTTTATTTTTCTTCAGTCGTGTTCTGTTAAGTCTTACTTTGTTCACGTTACAAATTATTTTGTTAGTTTAATATTTCTTTTGTTCATTTTACTGATCACTGTGGCAGTTTTTGTTCATTTCGTTGCATATTTTATCTTTTATTTTACCGTGGCTTTGCTTAAATCTCAGGACTTAAAGAGTTAAAAATGCTTCAGAATAATTTGCATTTTCTCATCTTTGAGTGGAAAAAATTTATCATGCGTGACATTCAGATGCTTTCAGACTCCAAATGTCACAAGTAACAAAGTTTTGTCTTATTTAGCTTCTTACATGTCCTTTCCAAATGTCATTTTACCTACATAGGTAATGTGGTGGCATAACAACCAGTCTGTGGTTTAGTGGTAAATGTACAAGATTGTACATTTTTGATCGATTAATATTTAGTTTCCATAAAAACACTAGAATACAGAGAGTTTAGTCAAACATTAAAAACAATGCTGAATACAACTAGAAAAACAATCAGACTCCAACAAGGCAGATTACCCCCTCCTCCTAAATGACCTAAATTAAATGAGCAATAGGTTTCACTTTCACTTCTGTGAGTGATAATCCACCCTGAGACACTGAATGAAAGCCCCCCCCCACCACTAATCACCACCAAAATTTAATTATATGTTCCTTGTGTCGTGATATATTACTATTATTAACAGTAGGAATTCACACCATTAATTCACCTTTGATGCACCACAATGGACTACTAGTTAATTAATAGTGACTCATTATGATTCCAATAGTAATCCTTTCATAAATCCTGGTATATTAAACATTACTGCATACATAAGTCATATGATAAATCATAAATCAGACCATGATTCCAACATTATTCATGTAACCTTATTGTAAAGTGTTACCCAATGTTTCTTAAATCCATCCATAACTTTTTGAATTATCATGCTAACAGACAGACAGACAGACAGACAGACAGACAGACACATAAACCCTAGTGCATGGGGGTCAAACTCTAGTCCTCGAGGGCCAGTGTCCTGCATGTTTTAGAGGTTTCCCTCGTCCATCACCGTGGGAACCATGACATCATTAATAGGCTTCTGCAGAGGTGATAATTATTAACTCTTAAGTGTCAGAGCTGACATGTTCGTTTAAATATTCAGAAAAATTCAAATGTTTTCCTTTTTTTTTTTGAGTTTTGTTCATGGGACAAATGTCAAAAAGCAACTAATTTAGACCAAATTTCAAATACTAATTCTCTTTTTTTTTTTCATAATTTCTTTTGCACATTTTTCCATGTTATTTATACTTTTGTAAATATTTATTAGTTTTTGTTCAGTTTGCGGTTTATTTTTTTTTGTTTGGTTTTCTACCTTTTTTTTTTATTTTATTTTTTTTTAAATTTAATTTCACTCCATTTGTGCCTTACTTTCTTCATGTTACTAATTATGTTGTCAGTTTTTCTCATTTTATTGATGACTTCGGCCATTTTTGTTCATTTTGTTGCTTATTTCAACTCTTTTTACCGTGGAACTGCTAAAGTGTCAGGAGTTAAAGGGTTCGACTGCATCATGTGGAAGAGGGAAATATCTAAAACATGTAGGACACTGGCCCTGGAGGACTGGAGTTTGACACCTACGCCCTCGTGGAAACGTTCCTTGTAATAAGCAACACTTACATTTGTATTGAATTTTTTTTTTGCATATAAATATTTTATTCTAAACCTTTGAAAAGTTTGTCATGACTGGAGATGACATACCCACTTTAAAATACTGTAAACACATGGTTGTCATAGTGTTAAAATCAAACAAAGTCTGGGGTTTTAGACACATCTGAGTTCTAAACACTGGAAGTAACACTTAAAAGTAGCATGCAAAACCTGTTGATTTTTTTTTTTTCTTTAAATGCGCATTTGTGTTCATGATTCTTTCCATGTACAATAGCATCTTTTTGCAGATTCATTCATTTGGGAATTCAGAAAATCATTTCTCCTAACGTGACAGAACGCTTTTAATTTGAGCAGCAGATGCTTATGCATGCGTTTTGAACAGACGACCAAAATTAGCCCAAAGTTTGATTCATGAAAAATATATCTTGAGCACTGATGCACATTTTATTATCATTTCATTAAATCATATGGTGACACTGCTATCTACCATGATGATCATTATGTCTATGATTGTTAAAGAACCGTGTTTATATGGCAACACATTTTTTTGTTGTTTTTTTTTTTTTGTAATAAATGAGGGCTGTTAGTTCAACAGCACCCCCAGTGAGCTAATTAAACTCCTCTTTCATCCATAAAACACTACGTTAAATCATGAATGTGCTTACATTCATAATGAGGCTCATCTATGCCGTCATGAATGAATAGATACATTCAACATGCTTGAGCTGGGATTTTGATGCAAGCGACAGACTTAATTAAAAACTGTCACCCTGGGTAAAAGACAAGATGCTGTTGTGTGAAAAGGTTTGTGTGGGTGGAAACGAAATGACTTCTTACAACCCCACACTCACGTTTAACACACAACCACATTCATGCATGCACGCACAAGCAAACACATTCATGAACACGTTTCCTCACATGTGGCCTTACGTAGCCTGACATATTATGTAATGCTTCATCGACAGCACTCCTTGATTTTCTTCCATGATGACAGCTTCCCCCTCAGTGGCTGTCAATCACATGACTGACTGGGAAAATGCAACAGGATTTACAGTGCCTTTGCTTGGAGTCATTGCACAAATGCTCAACCTCTCAGCTCAGCATCAATGTCCCAGTACTCTATCTTTCAGTGTATTGCAAGTCATGGAGACGTACAGTAACTGTTTTGTTGCTAGTGATTGCTTTTAAGAAGAAGAATACAATGATATATTCCAAAGCCACTTGGTTGAAACAGATATTCTTATTCATATTATTTTCCTCACCATCACATTGTGACTCCTGTTTGACTTGTATTACACATGCCAGCTGAGAGCCTTGGTACAGTCAGTCACACACACTGCATAAATCAGCATAAATCACTCTTTGAGCGAGTACTGATTTATACAGAATATCCATCTTTCCACCCCCCGCCCCCCCAAAAAAAAATAATAATACAAAACTGTAAGTCAGTTACACGCTCTACTTGCATGGCGAATAAATATGTTACATTTCTAAAACCACCTCAGTTTTGGTGCCTTGAAATGTACAACAACAATTACAAATGTCATGACTTATAAAGACAAGCCTTTTTCCAGCTCATAAACATTTGGCGTCGCAGATAACTGTATAAAGAGGAAAGTACAAGACACTCTGAAGTGTAATTGTCTTCTGTAATGCTACAAACTCTTAATAACACTATGAATTATGATGACAATTGTAAGCATATCTTGCTGGATAAAAGCACTGGATAATAACACAAGACATAATCATGTGAACCTGTCTTAAATCCATCCAAATGCTCATGGCATTTGCATAAGTGGCATAAAAAATAAAAAAAAAAAACAGTCCATATTGTATAAAAAAAAAAAAAGGGCCAGTTTAAGATGTGAAAAGATCACGTTTCTTATGAATTAATTAACATCAAATGATCCACATAGAAGCTTTTATCTGAATCCTTCTTTGTGTTGCAACTTATAAAATATTGAAAAGGTAGTTGCTGCAGAAATGTAAAGAATGCGTACACACACCACAGGCAACATGGAACTGATCTCATCGCCATCATCTGAGGAAATATTTCCTGTCTGAAGGTAAGTGTTGCAGCGTCTTGAACAGCGGCAAAGCAGAGTTAATGCCTTTGAGCCTCAGACGTTCACAGGCTACAGTACAGTGTACGGAAATAATGAAGACCAAACAAGAGTTAGAAATTACAACAAACATTTCTGATCCTTCCTTAGACTGAAGACTACTTTTTTTTTTCTCTCCGTCTGATTCGCTGTGAGAAGAAAAGTAGGTTCATTACTTTGGTATGTGGGGAATAATGGGGTATGATCTGTGAGTCGCTAAAGTACCTCTCTGAGAAAATGACAGGAGCCTAAAACCCGCCAGCAGACAGAGAGGTGGCATTTCCTCAAAGTGTCCACATCTGCTTCCATTTGTATTACCGTCATACCCTCTCTGCCGCTCGACCACTACTGTGCTCATATGTAACGTGTAGGCGTGGACGCAAAGAGTCTTCCAATGCGCCATCGTCTGTTCGTTGTGGATTCAGTAAGGCACACGTGGATTATTCCTTAGGGCGAAAGCTGAAAGTCAGTCATGAAAGAACAAAAACATTCATCTCTGTAGTGAGGGCAGAATACCAGCAAATGCAAGGCGTGTTGATCCATGAAGTAAGACCTGTAAACTGAAAGAAAAAGACACATTCCTTCGATTACCTCTCTTATGGAAAGCGTAGAAATACTGCCTCAGCAGGTGATGCTTCTTTTTTTTTTGTTTGGTTCATGAACTGTTTTTTTTTTTTTTTTTAGAGAAGAGGATCCTTTTTTTTTAATCTGATGCAGATCTCAAGACCTCTGGAGAAAAGCACAGACGCAGCTATTGCTTTCTGTGCTCGATGAATGCTCTTCAGACGTATGAACTGTGAATGAATAGAATCGGATATTCTAAATGTTGCTACCTCAATATGGGCTTTTTTTTTGTTTGTTTGTTTTTTTTCTCCGTATGAAAAAAAAAAGTTTGTTAAATTCATGCCTCTGATATAATCCAGTCTCAGCCAAGAGCCGTCCTCTGATTTGACGCCATCACTTGCACAGTTTTCGATCATGTTGGCACAGACATTAGAAAGGGGTTTGACAGACCTGTGGAATGAAAGACGAGGTACACATTTAAAGAAAATCAGGCTGTTTTTGTCCAGATTTTCCCCTGTCCCAACCCAGGATAACAAATGCCAGATTATCTTGTCTTACAATATTATTCTCATTACTTTTTCAAACTAGACAAATGTGACAGTATGGAAAATAAGCTGTAAATCAGTAAATTGTGACTCAGTATATCATAATTTAGATGTTTTATCTTATAATTTTTACTTTTTATCTCAGAATTTTGCCTTTCTTCCTCATAATTTTGACTTTTTAAATAAAAAAAAAATCTCTTATTTATGACTTTTACATTTTTCCTAAATGTCCTGTGCATACCACGACCCAATAAAACACATCATCTACACACTAACTCATTCTTAAAGCATTTATTTTTGGATATTTTTTTAAACTGTTCTGTTTTTTTCTGCTTAAATAAGTATTTCATCAACAGAATAAAAAAAATGCAGTTTTACTTTTTACTTTATTACAATTGAGAAGTTGTTTTTTGTAATTAAACGCATTGTCTACGCAGTAAGTCACTTTTAAGGGCTTTATTTCTGCCTAAAACAGATGCCATCATTAAATCTCTAATATGTGGCAGCTCAGTGACACCTGTGGAAAATTATGTGGATCAATTATGGTCAAATTAGATGAACATTATTATTAAATATGCTGACAATTACTTTAAATCAACAAATTTGTATTTTTTTCTACATCCTTGTCCACTACCCACCTGCATTTTGTTTAATTTTACCCATACCTGCAAAAATCTTCAGTTTTTTTGTTTGTTTTTTTTTTACCTTTTTCTTCTTCATTTTTGTTCGTTCATGCTTGGTCATATGCGAACCAGATTGTAGATTAGTGTTGAGAAAGAATGGTGTGCTATGTTTAGATTATTGGCACACACCACATACAATAGATCAAAACTCTTCCATTCTAGAATTGTTTTGTCTTTATGTGTAGGATCTGGCACAGATTAACAAAAAAAAAAAAAAAAAAAAAAAAAAAAATCACTTATAATTTGGAAAATCCTTAGGTGTGTACCCCGCCTATGAGCGTACATAACACTGAGGACCTCGAGTCACTCTCAATAATTCCAGTCCACATGTTAAATGCGCAGAGGAACCATTTCACAGATATTCAGTCAGTAATTACAAGTCTGTGTAGGTCATGTCCTCTAGGTCAGAAAGGATCGACTATATTCTATGTAATCATGCTTCTTATTTAAGACTTTCAATAATGGGAATCTCCCGGCGGTCAGCGTACTCAGGGCTGAGGCCGTTCAGGTACAGGCTGCCGTTTCTGCTCAGTGTCCCTGAAGTGGGACTGAGGGACAGAGTCAAGTTGGGATAAGTCTCCCTCTCTTCGCCCAGGTTGACCGACAGTGTCCTCTTGCCCGGAGTCATTTCCTGGTTGACCGCTGCGTTGATACCCAGCTCAGATGACAGCTTACGCTTAATGGACGCAGCGCGCTGGAACTTGTCGTAGATGTCGACACTAAGCCGCCGCCGGGTCTCTTTGAACTCTGCTGACACGTTGGCGGTCCACTCGGCTGCATGGGCTCGAAACTCCCCAACCTGCAGAAAGACAAATGATTAAAGGTGAGGTGGAGGGGTTTTTTTTGTTTTTGTTTTTAACTCTTTTGCTCAAAATCCCCTTCCCACCCCTATTACAACCAATTAATTAAATGCTCTAACACAAATACAAAAATATAGACCCCTGTGGAATGGACATGACTGAAAAAAACAACAACATCCAATTATTTTGAGAGCCAATCGAAATGATTGAACGGTGATAGGTCTGTCAAACTCAACCGCTATTTGCCCCCCCCCCCTCTCTGCACAAACCACTCCTGCATGACTCATGCTTTGTCAGAGGTGTGGAGTCAGAGTCTTGCTAGTTAAGTTAGCAATATTAGAATCTCATTATTTTGACTTTTTATCTCATGATTTTGACTTCACTTAATGCGCTTTATAATCCAGTGTGCCTTATATATGAACAATCTAAAAATAAATAAAAATTCATATGAAAAACCTTCATAAAAACCATTCATTGACAGTGCGCCTTATAGTCCAGTGCACCTTATAGTGTGGAAAATACGGTAATTACATAATCCGTTTCAGTCTAATACAGTGATTGGTTGTAAACCATTGGGGCAGGGTCTTAAATGGACATTGTTAACACAGTAATGGTCTTTACTGCCTTTTTGCTTTACTAGTACTTTTTACTGTACAAACACCCACCAATTTTCTCTGAAACGACAAGAATTATTTGAATGTTGCAAAAAACAACTAATTTTCGCCAAAAAAATGCAGTTACTGCCTTTTTTGATTTGTAGGGCAGTACAGGGGTAATTGATATGCTCATATCATCACATGCAGAGACAAGATGACAACCAGCTGGATCGATGCCAACATAAGCTACAGTACGTGCAAGGGGTTGTTTACTATTACTATTATTATTATTTATGTCTTTCAGTCACTAACAAATTTGTTTCATATTTTTCATCTTCTCTTTATCTTTCTATTTTATTTCATGTTTATGATCTTGTTCTGCTGTAAATTTGAATTACCAACCTTCTGGGATCAATAAAGTACATCTTGTGTTTTTACTTATAACTCAGAAAATTACTTTTACATCCACTTATATATAAACACACACTTGATTCCTTTTTGTTTTTATATAACAATGTAACATGAGATGATCTTATTGCTGTTGAAACCATGAGAAAACAGCATGTACCGGACTGAAGAGGCTTGATCTTATCATAAATAGTGGGGGTTTGTTTGGACTAAATTGAGTTTTTCCTCTTTCGTTCAAGAGGTGCATGATGTCTTTCAACAATCCAAAAGTCTGTTGAGGTCCGTGCTGCTGTGTTATTTGCCCATGTGAGTTGCCTGGGGCCCAAACTCAGACCCTCAGCCTTGCATGCTGATGGTTTATCAGTGCCCACACAAGCTGGAGTGGTTTCTCTGGGTATTCCAATGCCTGCTCTTAAATCTCTGCACCTGGAACAGTAGATCTTAGATGGCACTTCATCGACAACTCCTGTATCTGCTCTTACCGAGCTGTTTGAACATCACTTAGTTCCTCTTCTGCAGTTTTCAAGCAGCCATCAAGTATGTGTTGGACCAAACAGGCTGAGATGAAGGCAGAGAAATTGGCTGATGTAACTTTGAGTAAGACACTTAACCCCCATTTGCTCCCGAGGCAACAGACACAGAAGCCCATTGCTCCTAGTGACATGTTCAGCTAGTGATGGGTTAAATGCAGAGGTTCAACTTAAATATCTGTATCACGCCACATCGAATTGACTTCAAATAAACGAGTCTGTTCTGCTCAGATCATATTTCACTTGATTCTTGACTCTTTGTATATTATGTATCCTAGTGTTTTTTAATACTTGTATTATGTCCTTATTCAAGTGCTCTAATTTTATTGTGAAACACAGTGTGGCAATTGTTTGTCAAATGTGCTACATAAATAAATATTTTTTTAAGCTTTTCCTCAGGTGGAGGAGTTTAAGTACCTCAAGATCTTATTCACGAGTGACAGAAGGATGGAGCGAGAGGTCGACAGGCGGATTGGGGTGGCATCCGCAGTAATGCGGGTGCTAAAACGATCCGTTGTGGTGAAAAGGGAGCTCAGCCAGAAGGCAAAGCTCTAGATTTACCGGCTGATGTAAGTTCCGAACCTCATCTATGGTCATGAGCTCAGAAACAAATGGGTGACATCATGGTTCCTGTGTCCACTGAGTCTGTGGATAAATACAAGTGAACTTAAAAATGAAATTAGCTTTGTTTCCATTACCCTTGGAAATTCACAAAATGCAAATGGTGCTATAAAAACTGGTAATGGAAACGCCTGAATTTACAAAAAACACTCAAATATCGTTACAAAGTTTTTACACTTTCATGAGGTGGTTTTTCAGACGTTTCGATATTCTCATATATCGCAAAAACGCGATGGAAACACTTTTCCCGCAATTACATGACACAGGATGTTCGCTTACACCAAATGTCTCTCCTATTACTTGGTACTCAGAACAGGTTGCGAGTTTGTAGAGGGCAATAGCAACATGCTTTTGAGTAGACACTGGCTACCGAGGGCATGAAAAGTCGGGTGCAGCAAGAGGCTCAATAGCGTCAAACAGCTCATTGAATGTAGCTCAAGTCATTCTGAAATTTTGGATCCACAGTTTGTCTGTGAATTCACCAATCACTATTCTCTCCCAGAAATCTGTGATTCGTGCACTTTTTCACACACAAGGACTTCGACTATGAACCATCACCTGTAGTCTGCATCTCCTGTTGAAAACTGACACTGTAACCATGACAACACCTAGACAACAGATTTTGGGAATCCATCTTGCAGCAGTGAAATGTCGTGGGATATTTTGCAAGAGTTATGACACTCCTGCCTAGAACAACCGCCAAAGCGCAAATATACTTTGTCGAAATTTTAGGAATATCGCTATTGTTTTGCGAAAAACTAATGGAGACGCAGCCAATATCTTTTTTCCGCAACGTCTTATGCACAGGCTCTGCTCTGATTCCCATGATGTTAGGGACTGTGTGACTCCTTAAACCTCACAGGAGTTAATAATATTCCTACTAAACTAGATCTAAGTCAATCTACACCAATTGATCTTACTTTTACACATATACACCTGCAAGGAACTTTCACACCTTGCATATGGAAATGTTTTCTTTGAAATTATATATAGCGCTTGACAAAGAAACCAAAGGTCAAGCTGGATTTTTATTATTAAATGTGGTCTTAATGTGGCTGTCTTATGCGGGTCATGTTCTTAAGTGTTACCTTGGAGATATTATTTAAATGCACTCTTCACCACCTAAGCCAAAGGTAGTCATGCACAACCACACCTGTCTCTACAAATCTGCTTTAATGATGCATTCAGAAAAGTCTGGCTGAGGCCTTCGGTGTTTTAGAATGAGAGGAAAAGCCTTTTGGAGTTGTTTGCGTGGCTGTAAGAGGTTTCACATTTGTCTTAGTGTTAAACCCAGAGCAGCGATGGTTGAACAGACTGAGATGGAATGAGTTTGCTATATTTTTATTGACAAACTATGTACTGTATAAACACCTATTATACCCCCAAAATATGGAAACCATTACCGAGAAAGTGGCAAAGTTTACCATACCTTTTCTGAAAGCCTGGAATCTCAGGTTTTCAATGACCTATGATGGTCATCTGACAAGAGCAGCTGTTTGGAGTCATTACACATATTGTAAACTATGGCCTCAGGCTAATAACACACTACTTCTGTTTTAGAAAAAAACGCTGTGTCTGATATAAGACTGAAAAATCACCCTTTCCAAATCAGATAAAATAGGTAAATGATAAATGTTTTGAATCCTTAGGGTCATGCCAGTATTTTATTGTTTGGATTTTGTTTTTCTGATGCTCCCTGGTGCCACAGGATAAAAAATTTTTTTTTAAATGATTTAGGCGGAAATGGCAGAAAATGTGTGTGACTAAAAGTTTGAAGAGCTCCAGGGTTGGCTGTACTTATCAAAAATGTTCACAAAAGGGTTTAAATGAAAGCTTGGAGTCTCCCCTTTAAAATGATAGCAAATATAATAGAATAAATTATTTAAATATGTCCAATATTTATTTTTAACATATCAGTGTTCTGCTTGATTTATACATATTTTCCCAACCATAGTTTACATTATGGGTAATAACTCAAAACAGCTACTCTTGTCAGATGACCATAATATCATTAAAAAGCTGATACTCTCTGCTTTCAGAAAAGGTATGGTAACCCCACTGGCTCACGGACTATAGGTCATCACCTATCGCACACTAGCAGCTGTTAAATGCTTTTCTTTTCTCGATATGCTCTAAAGGGTTCTAAGGATTTGCTCAAAACTTGGTTGAACAGCTTTTTCCATTTCAACCTTCACAAGACTCTGTAGTTTAAGGATTTTTTTTTTCTTCTAGAAGAGTTCAAAGCTTTGCAAAACAAAAACTGCCATTACACTGAATCCTGAATATGTCTATTGTCTCTAGCTTTATTTAATTCGCTCCGTTTTTCATACCTGTTTCTTTTTTCCTGGTTTTAAGCCTCTAACTTTTTTTCCACAAAATATATAAATAAAAGGTAAATAATGAATAAAGGTTAAATAAATTACACCAAATGTCTTCACTTAGGGGTGTTAGTATATACAGCCTTTCTCCTTTCACAGAATAAAACTGGAAAGTGACTTGGAGTTCACACCAATATTCATTTCAACTTCATCTATATTATATTAAACCACAAACAAAACATGAATTTGGACTTATTTTTTCATCATTTTTCTTCCCTTTTTTCAGCTGCTGCTACTGGTAATACGAATACATCAGAGGATTTTTCAAGTCTGGTTGCAGCAAATGCGTAAGAAGATTTCTATTTCTATAATCTCTTTGATCATCTCAAACACATAAGAGAAAAAAAAAAAAAAAGCAGCACGTTATGGACTTCATGACTTTGAAATTTTACATTGCGGTAAATGTAGAATACATTTCAAAGTGATCCAGAATCCAGGATCTCTACCGGATATACACCAAAATATAATTGATTGGTCCTTGTGTCATTCCCAAGTTATCCTGAAAGTTTCATTGAAATCCGCCCATAACTGTTTGAGTCATGTTGTACAGACAGACAGACAGACAGACAGACAGCAAAAACATAACCTTCTTGGCAGAGGTAATAAAAACTCTTATGTAAACAGGGTAACTGAAGAGCCTAGGAGTGAGAGTAAAATATCCTCTCAAGCCATGATGTGCTAGTGCTCCACTCTGCAAACAGTATATTGATTCAAGAGGAACAACTTGTCCTTTCGAGATTAATTTTTTGTAGTTTGATATACAGCAGTGGAAAAAAGTCTTCAGACAACTTTAAAATTTAAGAGAATTTCAAAAATCATTAAATATCTGAATAAGAAAAGTTTTAATGTAGACAGAACACACCACATGCAGAAAGAAGAGTAGGATTATCAAAATGAACGCATTAACATGGATTAATCCATTATCGTGATTAAAAATTTTCCACTTAAAGAACCCATCTGCAGCAAAGAATGACTCAACGACTCAGAAAATTCACTTCAGGCAGTTTGTCCGAGTAGTTAAACAGTAACACGACATTTGAGTAGAAAAATACCCAAGATGGAACAGTTGATCGGCAAAACAATTATATACACACACTGCACAGTGAAGGTTTCTTTTCATCAAAACACTTTCGGCTTAAAATACGACATTATTGTAAAATGTACATTAGAGAGAGAGAGAGAGATCTGTCAAACAATCTCAGCACATCTTACTTAGTGAAGAACAACTAGTAGAGAATTGTGACTGATTTCTCTGCTAAAGGCAGAAAGGTAATAATGTATCGCTGAAACATTGTGACGTCCACGTAGAACATAAATACAATTAGTAAATGGTAGATGCTGGTAAATTGCTAAAGATTATGAGCGATCAAAGTTATTTTTGGATATGGTTATTGGTAACAGGTTAATAGAACTGACGATCCTAAGGTTAATAAGTGCCCAATAATTTATGGTCATTCTTAGGAAAAATAAATGCCATGTCTATTACTCTGTTCAGATGCTGCTTTTTCCCCATTAGCGTTCGTCCACATGTTCTGACTGTTCTTCAATTAACCATGACCATGAAAGAACCTTCATCTATTATTTGTACTGGTGGATGGGAATTGATATAAGTACAAGGAGAGTAGAATGATATTGGAACAGATTTCAATTAGGTGAAGATACAGACATGGAAAAAATGATCAAAAACAATGATTATGCAATCGAGTACTATGTCCTGTGAGGACCATGGGACTAAAACAGACAGAAAAAAACATGAAATGAAGAAAAGCACTGTTTTTATCAGTACATTGTCATAGTTATTGATATAAGAACTGGACTGATCAAAGTTTTTATCAAGAAAAACATGGAAAATGGATAGGTATCAGCTCTAATACGAAACAATTATGAGATATTTTTCTTCTTATTATATTTGTACAAACAAATGTACTTTCAGTTGTACCAGGCATTAAAATTAAGAAGAAATTGAAGAAAACATGTGTAATCTAATATTTTTTCCTCTGCTGCAGTGTGTCAAGTATGCCGCCCAGGGTCCAAAACCGGTCCAACAAAGGGTCCAGTCTTACCCTTTGGATGAATATGTGAAATAGAAAAATGACATTGAAGATATTATCAAAGACATTAACATAATTTTAGGTCAGTTGAGTATAAAGTAGTGCAGACCAGGAAAATAAGATTATAATAACCTATAAATAATGAAAACCGCACATTTTTCTCTTAAATTTAGTGTAAAAGAAACGACACTAAACTGTTTCAATTTCCAAAGTAGTGTTTTACAAAAAATGTGAATAACCTGAACAAATATGAACAACCTGAAATGTCTTAATATTAATATACAATATATTTATTTTTTAGATTCTTCATATATAAAGGCACACTGGATTATAAAGAGCATTAAGTGAAGACACAATCATTAGATAAAGAGTGTAAATTATTAGATAAAAAGCCAAAATTGTGAGATAAAAAGTCAAAATCCCCGGTGCCTTATAGTCCAGAAAATACAGTAACCGATCGTTTCCCAAATGTCATTTAATTTCCCTATTTAAAAATTGGTATAGACATTTCAGAAACATCCAAATATTGGTATGGACACGTGCATCCATACGCAATTTTACACCCATGTGATGGGACTCATGTGGTTTCATATGATAAACTACAATACTCTGATTATATATTATATGTAACAGATTCATATGATCCATCTTATGCCACATCTGAGGGGCTGCATATTGAATTCATCATATACCCGCTTTCATTGTCTGTCATATTTATCATCAAGAAGTTGTCGGCTCAACCACTAAGTAATAAACCAGAAATGCTTATGTGACCCACTGACCGTTGTGTCTGAAGACTTTGTGCTTCATCTGGATGGGATCTTTTTTTATGGTCCTTCAGAGCCAACCAAGAAGAGAAGAGCGAACCAATCATTGATCCCACCTTCATAATGCATTAAGACAGTGCCTGGAGGCTTTTTATTTATTTATGGAGCTCCCAGGTGTCCTCTCAGGTTAGAATTTATGTTGGTGTGTCTGTATGTGTGCACCGATCACAAACTCTTCACTGCACACACTTGTGTACGTGCTTTCTATTCCTTTTTTCACTTCTCGCCAAACATTCTCCCATAGAGATTTAATTCCTCGTGGCGCTCACAGTATTCATTGCTGTATTTATGCCTTTGCATGCATTTCACCTGCACACTCCCATATGTTACCCTCTTGGAAAGGAAAAAAAAACATAAGCACTGTAACAGATTTTGGTGTACATGTTGAATATTTTTTTTCCCGCATTCATTTTTCATTTAAATAATGAATGTGCCAGAACAGTGAGGTACTTTATGAGCAGCAGCCACTGGAAACGCACCAAATATTCAACCCTGGTCGTGTATAAGATGATATTTATTCCACAGGGTGCAAACAAGAGGATATTTATCTCTTTAGATTTATATCTTGCGCAGTAGACTGGAAAACAGGGTGACGTATTACTCTGACAGTGTGAAAGAGAGGTAAGGAGTTGGGAGTAATTTAATCCACTGGAAAAGTAGAAGTTTTACTCTTTTCGATGGATCGCATCAGCACAAGGAAGATGAAAAGGATAAGATGCAGAGACCACAAACCCTTTCTTATTCCCAGATTATCAAATACTGTTTTTAATTTACATTACTTTACACTTTATTATCTTGCCATAAATGTTTCTATTTCAGCTGTATGTGCACAGAGTATGCATGTGTGTCATGTGATGATCACACACCTGTTTGCTTTTATTTAGGTAGAGTGGTTGTAAGAAAATGTACTCAAAAAAAGAAATATTTTAATTTTCTTACAATCTCTGTATTGCCCACTTCAATCACAAGTGGGACCAGATGACATCATAGGTTATTTTAGGTCAACCTCTTGTGGAGTTTTTTTTTTTTTTTTTTTTTCGAGAGAGAGGGGGGGGGCAGAGCCGGAATCTTCCAGTTTTCCAAACTGTTGTTTCTTTGAGAGTTTGTCATTCATGTATGCTTGTTTTTGTAGTGGAAAGACAGAGAGGAGGTAGCCGGAAAGGTGAAAAGGTGAATTTTGTTTTACAACTCGACTACTGTGGGTGTGTGTGTGTGTGTATATATATATATATATATATATATATATATATATATATATATATATATATATATATATTATTAGTATTGTCTTGAAGAGTTTATTGGAAGAATATAATTGTTTTATCATTCTGGTCCAAAGACAAAATGACAGGAAACAGTAATGATAGACAACATGAAATAGTGTCTGATGGAGAATACCAGACTGACTCATAACTGATAATGATGATGACAATGCAATGATAGGACTTCATTATAAAATGTTCAATGGTCCAACATCATCTACACTGGCTTTTTTCTATTATACTATATAATCAGAATCCCGAGGAATGAACCTAAATAGGTTGGGATGTCCCAATCCGAACATGTGATTTCAGACTCGCTTGAGATTGGTTATCAGCAAATAAAATTCACTGGCTGCCAACTATAGATGTCAATTATCAGTTTTTTAATGGCTGATCTGGCAGAGCTTGTCAGTGAAAATGAGGCAACATGCTCTTTTTTTATATTCCTCCAAATAAAAAAAAAAGTGCTTTTTATCAAAACAGTGAAATTGGATAAATAGTATTTTGGAACCAAGCTCTTCATATATAAAGTAGAAGTACAGAAACATTACCATAGGTGTTGTTCATCACTCCCCAGATCTTACCAACCAACAACACATAAATTGGCCTTGAGGCTTAGGGACACAACAGTTTAGAAAGTTGAAAATGAACACCAGCAAGCTTCTTATTAAACTACGTGGAGGCATTCCTCGGCTCCCTGTAGGATTCTAACTGCTCTTCTGTGAAAAGTCTACAAGCCTCTGAGGTGAAATAGTCTTTTTTTTTTTTTTCCTCTTTCACTGCTGAGAGCCTCCTTATCTCCCACTCACTTCTGTTATTATATAAGGTACAATGTAGCACGACATACCTCCTCTTTAGTTTTCTGGGAGATGACACGGAACCAATCTCCAATCATACTGAGCACAGCAGCAAAGTACGCCAGACCCACCAGGATCCAGAACCAGACCACCGGCTTGTAGTAGTCCAGGTACACTGGGCTTTCTGATTCACCAGCTGAAGCAAAACCAGAGGAAAAAAACATTATATCACTCTGTTACATCTCTGTTACATCAGTCTGGGTTATGTTTTGATATTTAATACATTGTGTCACAGGAGTATTAACATGCTTCTGTGATTAGACCCAGTGTTTGGTTTAAGACTCAATCTTCCACAGCTTTAACATCAAACTTCCAGTCTTTACAGAGCTCTGTCATTTCAAACAGTCAAGGACGTTGTATAGTATTTTGCTGCTGCCTAGTCTTTCGCAGCCTCTGGGTTTTTAGATCAACTTCTGAATAGAACAAATTTGTGAGGATAAACAGAAAAATAGAGAGAGAAAACAGGCTGTGAAAATACTGTACATCATAGGAAGGATGTTCCTCTGATTAAGATGCATATTTATTTTCTATTATACAAATCCACTTTTAAAAGCATCTTCCTCTTCTTCATCATTACAGAAAAAAAACTCTTAGCAAGTGTTATTTTTCTTCCTGTTTTTATCCAATTATGTGGACATTCAATTCAACCAACTATGTTCTTATAGAAGATGTACACAGATGTACAGAAACCTCAGCGCTAGATTACAATGTCTATTTAATTATTTACTTTACATATGAAGCATTGGTTCGTCTTCCCCTGAAATCGTTAATCCAAGTCGACTCAAAGTGCAAACTCTGCTTTAATAAATTCATATGCTGGTTTTGCTGCCATGGTGAGCCGAGTCTGTTGGATCAGTCAGCTGGGTTTAAGTAGAACAGCCAGTTTGCACAGTGTGAAAACAGATAGCCATCAGTTGCAGCATCGGTTTAGCAGCAGTCCAGGCTGATTAGTTTACTGTAACCACCCGGGTTGGCACAGGTGGTGTAATCTAATCTATAATCATTAGGCCTGCTCAGGGAAATTTAATCTAGCAGGTAACTCTTGGTGATATTTACCATCTTCCTGTCCCTTGTTGTCTGTCAGGCAGGTAGCTAATACCCCGCTGTTTACACCCACACAAACAAACACACCACACACAATTAAACACACAGTCTCATGTTTTTCCTGGGTTCACCATAAATGCATGCTTCGTGCCTTGGTATTAAAGCTGCAGGAGTTCAAGTCGAGGGGGAGTTTGAGAACCTACACCTTATTTCTGCACTTCTTTTTTCACACTCGGGTCAATTAAAAGAGTAATTATACAGACTGCTGTGGAAAAGTACTCACTTCAGTACACCGGTGAGAAATGTACTGGATGTAATCTAGTAGATCGCAGTAAAAGAGAAACATGATTGTAACATTTGAACATTGTGGTAAATATAAGTGTTTAACAGATGGGAGTGTGAACCTTTCATGAACTGAATCTGGTGTTGATCAAAACCATCTGCGAGTCTAAAAATGTTGAATATTGTTCAAATAATATTCCAACATGTAAATAATTCTGTGAGCATGTGGTTTCTCATCCACCCATTTACATGTTCAGAGGATCTACAGTGAATGTGAAAACACCGTAAACACTGGTTCACCAATAAAACCCATGGAGTTTGACAAATGTTAGTGGTCGTAGACATTTTTATATCATAACTATTGGATTTCCTTTTAACTTTTATGAGCATCTAGGTGATCAGTAAATTAAATACAAGATTTCCAGTGAAAAACACAACATGCCAAGGAAAATGTTAGAAATGGTCATAAATGACTGAGATAAAATTACATTCAGAGACAAATTTGGTTTGCACTATATGTTAAAAAACTGCTACGATCCATAAGTACATGTGTATGTGTGTATATATATATATATATATATATATATATATATATATATATATATATATATATATATATATACACTTTCTTGGTTTGTCAAATTAGGTTTGTATGACTGGTTTGTGTGTGTGAAAATGCTAAGAGTGAATAGATCCCAAGGAGTTGATTTTATTTTTTTTCTCATATGTTGACAGGATGTTAGAATTAAAATAAAGACTGTTTTTGAAGTAAAGGGGTGGAGTTAAAGAAAAGTTTTTCTTCCTCCCACTCCTTTTCGAATGTGCAAATGAAGTAATGCGTTTTGTTTTTTCCCATGTATACTTTTTTTTTAAAAATATATTTGTGATTGTGGTTTTTATGTGTTGCATATTCGAAATAAATTGAATTGAATGTAGAATCTGGCCTATGGCGGGGGTGGGGGGGGCATCACTTTGGTGCCCATCTGCCGAGTCGAACTGGGCTAAGCAGTAATTCTACAATAAATACACAGCAGCAAAAATAAAAATGAAAAACGCCTCATAAATACTTTGTGAACAGAATCACAACTGACCTTTCTCTCCCGCGACAAAATCTCCAAAGCCAATGGTTGTGAGTGTGATAACGACAAAGTAGATGGACTCGAGTGTGCTCCAGCCTTCGATGTGCTTGAAGATGACGGCCGGTAGAGCCACGAAGATGAGGCACCCGAACAGGATGAAGAGCAGTGTGGAGATGACACGGATCTGTGTCTGGCTGACCTTCCACTTCTGGGTGCAGAGAAAAGAATTATCGGTACAGAGAATAGACCCATTTCAGATGCAGAGATAACGGTTTCGTTGAATTCAGTGGCAGTAAAAGAAAAATACTTGAACTATGACTACATTTGAATTTTAATGGGTAGACGAGGATCAGAACTAAGTGACATCCATTGTATTCAAATGCCATTAACAGACAAGAATGGCTTTTACGTAACAGACATACTTTTTTTTAATTTAGGCATCAGTCTGCACAGTAGGACTTGTGTAGGAAATTAACACTTGAAAACTCATTTCCCACAGGGTTCATGTAGTGATGAGTCACTTTCTTTAACACCTTTCGAATGATACAGTAGCTACAACTACCTTTGCTGTTTTCTCACCAAAGCTTTTCTGACAGTATCATGGTATGTGACGCTACACTGTGTCAGATGGTACGTCCACGAAATGGTTGGGTGTCATGTGACATGTCACATATGTACTGCTGGGTAACGTTTTTGCAGCTTATGTTACATTGGGGAACACCTGTTGATTTGGATTTTTATGCTGATTAAAACTAAAATTGTCATCCTGATTCCATTGCAGTCAGTTTTTTTTTCTAGCATGTCTAGCTTTTTCTCCACAACTTACCCTTCATTTCAATTCGTTTACATGTATTATTAAAAGATCCAGGTAAGATTATTATATTTTGTATTTATATTATGTGAAATAGGAAACTGAAGAGCTTTCGAGAGCGGCCCTAGACACAAAAAATCCACAACAGATGTAACAGTAACGCAATAAATAATAAAACAAATCCCCAAAACATCCACCTTTAACAAGCACCCACAGTCAGGGCCAGTTCTGGTCAATGTAGTGCCCTAAACAAGCACCCCGCTTTCCTTTTTGTGGAATTAGAAATTATCATCTGTCAAAATTATGTGATAAAATGGCCAAATTATGCAATAAAAAACCAAATTATGTGATATAAAGTCAAAATTATGCAATAAAAAGACCAAATTATGTGATAAGAAGCCAAAATTCTAAGATTAAAAAGTCAATTATGAGATAAAAAGTCAAAATTCCCAGTCACTAAACACAACCAGAATGAATCAATATATAAGGCGCACTGTGAGAAAATTATAGTCTTAAGGGAACCTTATAGTCCAGGAAAATACAGTTTCTTATTATTCAAATTCTGTGGGACTTGGTGCCCCCAAGACATCTGGTGCCTGAGGCGACCGCCTAGTCTGCCTATGCAAACTTGATTGTAGGAGACTGCCCACAGTCTCTTACAATCCAGGTCGACATGTTAAACACATTGAACCCCAGTTTCAGTCACACAAACCCATGTACAAATTAAAACAGAATAATATTAATAACCAGATAAGCAAACTTCTTAGTAATAGCAATAGTAATATAAACATTAAAATGGCAAAGTTAAAAAGGTTTTTAAACAAAAGTTTAGAGTTTTTTGTGGAATAAAGTAGAGAATTAGGTGACTTAGGCATGTGATTGTATATTCAAGTGATTGTATTTATGTGATATTTTATTGCATGTTTTTGTATGTCTTGTCCTTTCCATTAGGGACCACCAAGTGTTTACCCTTGGATACCATGTCATGCTATATCCACAAATAAACCAAAAGTAAGATTTGCCAACTGATTATGATTGGACTCATCTACAGCTACATGGAAACTTGTTTGTGCAGTCGTAACTGAGACAGTGTGTGCAGCTCCCAAAAGGTCAGTACTATCACACCGTATGTTACAGTATATTTTTCACATTTTTTTTTTTTTTTTTAGAAAAACAGGGTTTAAAAACTTGACATGAAGGAGAAAAACTGAGATCATCAAATTATTTAAAAAAAAAAACAGCTGCAAATTATGTTCCTCAGTGTTATAAGTGACCTCTTAGATCTACGGCTCATGCTTTTGATAGTAACAGAGAATTGTCAATTGAGCTGAGCTTTGCAGTCTTTTTTTTTTTGCATTATAGTAGATTACATCTTGTGTGCGCTGCTGTTTTCTGTGAAGCCTTTCCTCTTGATGTTGCCGTTTTTACCTAGTTGACAGTTCATCGTGCCCTTTTCCCTTCAGGTTACATAAGCACAGAGCACAGACCCTCTAAGGGGAAGCTTAAAGCGGAGGTAGACCTCGATAACCATCAAGTCAAACGCTGTCTCTTCACCATGTGATGCACTGGACTATAGTCGTAGTACAGTCATGTGGACAGAGCAGCAAAACTTAACAGGAATGCAATAAAATGACGGAAGACTAACATCAATGTATTCCAATGGGACACATAGAGCCTGTATCTTCACTGCACAGCCATTCAAGTGGACGGTACTGTTCATTTATTTCAGTTGCTTGAACAGGCTACCAACTGCCTTTCTTATCCCCAGAGATGGATGCCTTTGAACCAGCTATAAATCAACACTCTAATTTACCTGTTGTTACTGAATGCCTGTGTATGGCTTTTTTCCCCCCATAAAGATTCTCACATCCTTAGAGACTTATTCAGCACAATAAGCATTTTATGTGGCTATAATCAGTTAGTTCACAAACACCAGTGGATGCTGCTCTTTATTCGCTCAGATTTATTGTTCTTCTGTGTCTATTTATTTTTTAATGTAGCCAACTTCAGCATGTTTTGGTCAAGGTGCTCAAAAGACACATGTGTGCGAAGGGGGTAAAAAAGAAAAAAGAAAAAAAAGAAAAGAAAAAGCCAACTGTATTCAATGTAGCATGCTGGCGTAAACACGTACAGAGCAATTTGCAAGTCAATATGCACTACAAACCAATGAATTCATGAGTAAACATTAAAGATGCAAATTGCTGGACTGCAGATGTGCTTTTAAACCTAGATTAGTGAATGGGCGGCCATGGCTCAGGGGGAAGAGGAGGTCGTCCAATCACCAAAGGGTTGGCAGCTGGAATACCACTCTGTCCTAGTGTCCTGTTGGCACGTCGTTAAGACTTTACATTATGGATCGCTAATAAAGAGATAATTCTATGGTCATTATGATGTAATTTCATGGTAGTAATGCCATTGTAATTTGTTATTACAAATAATATCCATGCAGTTTCCAGTGCAATTACTTGTCAGTTTCAGAGGTGGGAAGTAACTAAGTAAAAGTACTTTGTTACTGTCCTTAAGTAGATTTTTTAGGTGTCTGTACTTTACTTGAGTATTTATTTTTATGGCAACTTTTTACTTTCACTACCTACATTTTTATATAAATATGTGTACTTTATACTCTTTACATTCTCACAATAGACTCGTTACTTCTTCAAACTAAACAGATGTGACAGTAATTAAAAAAAAAAAAAAGTTATTTCAGAGGGAAAATCAGTGGAGAGAGAAACTGGGACTTTATATATTATAGTTATACGACTATTATCTAATAATTTTGACTTTGTATTTCACAATTTTAACATTTTGTCTCACAACTTTGACTTTTCTCTTAAAATTTTGTATTTTTATCTCATATTTATAAAATTTTTTGTTTTTTGTTTTAAATCTCATGACTTTCTCTGAATTATCACATTTTAACCCCCGTTTTTCCTAACTTTCCTGACCATATCCACAAAACTGAGTAACTCTGACCCTATCGAACACATAATCTACACAGCAACTCACGTTTAAAGGCTTTATTTTGGATATTTTTTTTTTACTTTTCAGATTTTTCCCGGTCAAATAATTATTGCGTTCATGACAAGAAAAAAAAAATCAGTTTTACTTTTTTACTTCTACTTAAGTAAAGGTATGGGAGTACTTTGAACACCTCTGGTCAGTTTCTAGGTAATAGTGATGCAAACAGCTTTCATTAATGGATATTTTGATGTAATTTCATGGTAATAATAATCATTTGTAACTGCTTTCCTCCATTAATGCTGCACACATTGGTGTATGAATGCATATGAATGTTTGGTGGTGGGAGGAGGTTCATTTTCATCTTTCTAAACTGTTGTGTCCCAAAGCCTCAAGGCCAATTTATGCATTGTTGTTAAGATCTGGGGAGTGATGAACAACACCTGGGGTAATGTTTCTGCAGTTCTACTTTATATATGAAGAGCTTGGTTCCAACAAAAGCCCTATACAAATCTAATCCATTATTATATTATTATTATTAGTTACAGAGCACCTCCTGATGTTTCGTTTGTAACAGTCACCCCATATTCTACTGAAGTCGCTGCCCCTACACCGACTCCCTCCATCATAGCTGTCTTGACTCCTGGCAGCGTGAAATTGTCACGAGTGTTGATCTATAGCAGGCGACACCAAAGCTGGTCCTCGAGGGCCAGAATCCTGCATGTTTTAGACATATCTCTCCTCCAACACACCTGATTTAAATGATAAGCCCATCGTCAAACTCTGCAACAGCCTTGTTGAGCCGCATTTTGTAATAAACGTCCAAAATTTAATGTTTTAATTTCATTTGGTAATCAACTGCCGCATTTTGAAAGAAAGTTTTGCCACATTATGTAATAATTTATTACATTTTGCAGCATATATTTATATTCCCTTCTTTCTTGAGTCAGTTTGCTCATGAAATGCAGAAATTATTTTTTTTATAAATTAGACTAATTTTTTTTAGACTAAAATGGGATGGTATTTGCGAATAATCCATAACCCAGTGACTAATCTGATTAAAAATGTTAATTTGACAGCACTAATTTACACACATTTTTATTACTTACATAGAAAGTGGTGAAATAATATGAAAGTTGGATTATAAAACGATTTGCATTGTATTCAATAAACTAATAGAGAAATGATTTAAAGGTATGCATGTGTGTGTGTGCTCTGGTCATTGACATTATTGAAAGGTTGTGTGTATATACAGTCACAAACAACAGTTTTTAGACCATCAGAAACAATGGTTATGCAATCAAGTACTAACTCCTGGGTGTATTGTGTGAATAAAACAGACTGAAAACAAAACAAATGAATAAAAGCACTGTGTAGAATGACAGATACTAATGTTAGAAATGAAGTCATTTTGGTTCTTATCAAGAAAACATGGAAAAAAGATTTAGCTCTAAAAATAGCTCTTAAACACTATTTTTGTTGTCATATTTGTTCTTTAGTTGTAGGCATTAAAATGAACAGGAACATGAAGAAAACAAGTGTGGTCTAACTGTTTTATTGTTCACAATCAGTAAAGTCGTATGTGATCCCAGTGTGACAATCCACAAAACCTACACTAAACAAATGGAAGGAGGTTGAATCAGACTATTTAAGATCACATCAACGATTAGTCATATGCAAGCAAAAAAAAAAAAAAAAAAAAAGAAGTCAGATTTCTTTTGAGCTACTTTTGCTTCTAATCTAAATGCAGCTGAGGATGCAAAAATGCCTGATGTTTATCTGAAAAGCCTATACTGGCTTTGTTAGTCAACTGGGAAGTCCACGTAAAGACAGCTGAAGCACGCTGTTTTGTTTGAAAAGAAAATCCCCATCTCATTAAAAACCCCAATGTACCTGCTAGATTGCTACACTTGTCAAAATAAATGGCCCTGAGCCAACGTACTGCAGAATAGACGGTATATATTCAAAACTCTACTGGCAGCAAATAGCAATTGTTTTCACAGTGTTCTAATTCTTAAGTCTTACTCTTCTCCTTTTAATAATATGCTCCATTTAACATTGATGAAATCTTTGCATTCACAGTATCGTCCCAAGGCAACTCTGCATTCTGCTCATTTATGCACATTAACTGATGTTTCTTTCAGCACAAAATCCAATTCAGTGCTTAATTGCTAGGTACCACCACTGACCAATCATCCTGCGACACCTATACATTATACACTGTCCTTATTACAGACATATATATTCTAAGACATTTCAGACTTGCCTCTGTTGGCCTTTACCAGTTCGATAATTACAATCAACTAACATGCAATACCAATACATTTAAATTAAACACCCTATTAACCCTCTGGGCGCCCAAGTCGCAAATTTGCGCCAAGCGGCGGTGCTCTGTTTAATCCACTCTCTCATCTAACTGCGATTTGAATGCAGTTCATATTCCATACTATTAGGTGGCAGACATGCAAATCTGTCTCCCGAGCACAAATTTAGGCCCTGCCCCCATGAAAAGTTTTCCAGGAAATGCCTTGGTAAATGACCGCACCTCGAAGCGCTCGCTCAGAGCTATTCCGGAGTATTACGGAGGCGGCTGCTCTCGCATTGCTGACTAAAGTTATTCATCAAACACACGAAATGGCAAAAAAGAGGTTCACGGTTCATGAGGCATTGTGTCAGGTCTTAGCTGACTCGGATTCTGAACCTGAAGATCCAACATTTGATGATTTTGACCGAAGTAGTAGCAGTGATAGTGAGGAATCTGACCAGGAAAACTTTTGCGTAAATGTGCAGTGTGGTGCTTCAGGATCACGTTTTCGATCTGGAGCAAGAGGATTGAGATGTCGGATAGATAGAATAGAACTGATTTCTGAGTGACCCCCTGAGGCATGTGTATGGATGAATATTTGGCATGTTTGTGTAGTTCTTAGGCCTACATGTTTCATTGTTTTGAATAATATTTTGAATCAGTTCTTTGCCATGTAAATAATATTTTGAATTGTATTTTGAATCAGTTCTTTGAAATATAAAATCAGTTCCTGAAATATAAATATAATAATAAAGCTAAAAAGGATTCTTAGCTAGAGTTATTGATACTCAAATATGATATTTCAACCCTCTTGATAATATATGAAGTATTTTCTCTTTTTTCCATGCATATTGTCTAAAATTACCTTATTTTATGGCCAGACACACAAGAGAAATTTCAACAGAATTCCGAGCAGTCAACATATGTCATCAATGTTTTCTTGGATGCTCACTACGGATGCATCTAAAGTAAATAACAGTATTTTAAGCAACAACAATGTCACAGACACTCAGTAGATGACAAAACATTAAATTTTTAAGCAAAACATCCCAATTTGATTGATCCAGAGTCTCTCCCACTGTGAAATTCCTTAATTTCAGCTGTCCGCCTACTGATGACGTCATGATGATGTCATAATATGCAAATTAGATCTACAAAAATATCTTAAAAATATACTTTAGGTCCTGCCCTACAAATTTGTAATTTGGAGCAAAGCTCTATCTCTTACCACTTTTGTGCAACAGCTCTTTGAAATATTCATGTAAAAAATATGTCAACATTGAAAAAAAATGGGGCGCCCAAAGGGTTAATGTAACTGAACACAGAATTAACATTATAGTCAGAACCATGATGAGGAATTGATAAGATATTATTTGTCGAGGCCAATCCATGTGTGAAAATTCTGCCTTGTTGTTCCCTGAATCTCTCTTCACAGTTTGAGCTTGATGAGTCTTGGCATTGTCATCTTGGAATATGACTGTGACATCAATGCTCACCCGCCTGTCTTCTCACCCTGGAACAGGGTCAGTCTCCACTCAGACTGAATGGCCTTTTTGCCTTGCTCCACAGGTCAATGATTGTTTAAGAAATGAGAAGCTACTACGTGACTGACTGATATCATGGTGAAAGGGTGAGTGAACAATAGAAATGTGGCCAAAGTTTCACACATTTGGTAAAAAATGCATTATGTTATTTTGGAACTCCAGTTCTATCCTGTTGGAATAACTTTCCTTTAATAGAAACTTGCATATTACCCCTAAAAGAAAATATATTTTATAGTTACATCTACCTGGGTGTCTTCAATTTATGAATTCAGGAGCTCACAATGGCCTTGTATGTTCTGGACACTACTACCACTACCACTACTACTACTACTACTAATAATAATAATAATAATAAGAAGAAGAAGAAGGATTGTTTCCAATATGTCCCATTCTGTTTGTTTTCTGAATGATAAACTGTATTACTGGACGTATTATAATGTATCCACTTTTCCAGGCAGTTTATCATGAGTCATATAATGAATTTGGTGAATGATGTATTTTATATGACTGGTAAAAGGCCAAGTAATTGTATATAGTAGATATTCATTTTTACTCTGGCTCCCAAAGTGGAGGAGAATGGTGTTTTTTTGGTCAGTTTGTTTGTCAACACTTTAGCAGAATAACTTCTGGTTTATTTCACACCAAACTGGGGTTATAGATTGCCAGTGACCTTGGCCAGTGAACGTTTTTGCTTCTCCCATTTACGTATAATGGGCAAGATTTCAAATGCCTATAAAAACATCAATTTACTTTAAAGTCACTTCAAACTTGGCACACGTGTAGAGGCAATTGATATGATGACATCAGACATAGACATGACATCAGCTGGATCCATGCCAAAATAAGATCCAATACATGAAAGGGATGGGGTTTGTTTTGCCTGGCACCACTTGTCATTAACCTTGTAAAGCTTGATTAAATCATTGATAGAAAACTACAGTTCTTTGAAACCAGAACCTTTTTTGGTCCTTCTGGGAAAAAAAAAAAAGTTTTTCAAACATCAATTTCCATGTTTGAGTATAAATTGTATATCATTTGATATATAATTGTCAATGCTCAAATATTATGATTTTCTAACAAAAGAAAAACAATATAAACCAGACATACAGTCACAAACAAGTTGGTAATTCCTTTCCAAAACTTGCAAACTTGTGTCTCCTTCCTCATTAATGACAGATTTGTAGTGTCCCTGAAAAAAGCCTGTGGTGAATTAACTCCTCCCTGTTGGATTATCTGTGCGGCATTTAATTGTGTATGTCAGGTTTTTCTCATCTCGTCATCTGAACCCGCTTTATCCTTATTCAGGTCACTGGGCCACTGCACCACCGTACTGCCCCTTATATAAGGTTTTTCCAAGGAAACAAATATCACTCTGATCATGTACTGTAGAGGGCTTCAAAATTCATGTATCAAATATGATACGTTTGGCAGTGTAGGGTTAAGTGTGAAAATGCTGTAGCAGGTGTTATTCTTGTGCAGTTTGCTTTTTATGGTTTACAGTAGAACCTTGAGCTAAGCATTTTGCCTGAATATCAGTGTATTTTTTATGTTTTATCCACTAAGGGCTTCTCCTGAAAGTGTAATACACCTGTTTATTGGCACATCCATGCTACTATATCTACATGCCCTTCCATTATTTCAGAATACATTTTGTGTGTTGCACGTTTACTCCAATACCAAAGTATGTGAATTACATACCAACAATCCTACAAGTTCAGTACAAAAGGTTTGTTGAATGTTGAAACACACTCACAGCAATCATTTCTGATTAACAATTTCAGTGCTGGAACAAACTATGTGTGCTTTAGACATGTGTTCAGGAGTCTGTTGACATGGCAACTCAAAAACTGCAGTAGTCTCCACACAGTCGAGCACTGGCTAGAACTGAACTACTGCGCTTCACCAAACAATGAATATGTTCGAAATTGATTGCAATGCACCTTACACTCTGACATTTCGATATCAAAATAGTCTTGGTACAGTTGTATAACTTTATAGCCGCGCTGAAAGGGTACAGGTAATTAATCTGTCAAATGCGACTGCATTGTTTAATTCAAACAGTTCATTGCACACAAGTAAACAAACAAGGACGTGCAAATAAATCAGACAAAATCATGCTCACATTGATAAAGGAGCTTACTACAATCATCTTCTCCACTCTGGCGATGCCTTTTCCAAAGATGGTCCCCAGCTGGTCTCCAACACCGGCCAATAAAAACCCAAACAGAGGAATCCCCAGCAGAGCATAGATCATACAGAAGATCCTCCCAAACTCTGTGTGAGGCGAAATGTTCCCAAAACCTTCCAAAACAAGGGAAGAATATATTTTAATTAGTTTGAAAGGCAATATATTTTATGAATACATGTATTAATGTGAATATTAATGGTAGAATGTAACTACTTTTACTGGTGGTGTACAAATTGGAGGCATTTCCCCAGAGGATTTCCTTTATATATTGTTACATAACCACTATAAATATTGTGCTTTTTATTTCTCTACTTCACAGCGTACATCCCTTTCCTGTCCAGTAAACAGTACATATTTGTGTTCCTTTATGGAGTTAAAAAAAAAAAAAAAAAAAAAACAAGTCTATGAAGTCTTTGATTTTCTAGAAAATGTCCAAGTCAGAAACATGCCTGCTTTTCTGAGCTCTTTAAAAAAAAAAAAAAAAAATACTTGCAGAGGAAACATGATGATCTTATAGGATACGACATTAATGGAGATAAATGTGAAACAACATATAACTGAAATACTACAAAGTTGTAGATGTGAGAAAGAAGCAGTTCCGGGACATCCAGAGGAACACTAGATGCTTATGCAGAACCATGAGGTTACACAGAGGTTCATTTGAGTTTTTACACTGGTTTTATCACCTCATGAAATCATGTCCTAAAAATCAATATCCACTTTCAAACATGTTATATTTAGGAAATTTTCACAACTTTTTCTTTTATATAGCCTTTCCCTCAGGAGACTGAAGTCCTGAAGTCTTTTCAAATATATCAAATTAAAGTGGTAGCATTCCGTCGCCTGTGTTGTGTGACTGTGCGGTTGTGTGCGCAATATCTTACATCCATAAATCAAGGCAGCGGCTTTATGAGGCAAAATAATTCACTTACTGCGACTTAAGTGTCTGTGAACAGAGTGATAGTTTGGCCCAGTGTGAAATGGATGACTGAAGGTGGGCTGAACTCTGATTAGAGGTGGTAATGATGAATTTTAGACTAAATGGTAGACCACACTTCATCATTGGAGTAGTAAAGTTTAAGAGGATTGTACATATTTATATAATATATTAAAAGAGGTAGCAGAAGTGCTCACATTCTGTACTCAAAATTACAAGTACTGCTTCAATTCCTTTACTTAAAGAGTAAAACTTCAAAATACAAAAGTGAAAACGCATTGTTTTTGCCGTGAATGAGACAATACTCATTTAATTTAATCATGCAAAAGCACAAGTTTCCATTTCCTAATTCCACAGTGAATGGTACTGAAGAGAGTCCTGCCCCAAGTCTAATACCCGATACATACCCCACACATACAGTATGTGGAAATGGGACATATGGGATAGATGGATATAGATAGATATTTCATTTTTCCTTGATATGTACCATCACACCCATTTAGTTTGAAATAGTAAGCCTATTCTGAGAACATAAGGAGTATAAAGTACAGATATTTATGCCAAAATGTACCGAGTAAAAGTAACAACTTGCCAGGAAAATACCTAAAAAAAGTACATTTACTTTGTTACTTCACACCTTTGTGTATTGTCACCAGTATAACCTGGATTTCTTGGAATACTGCAATTTCCTTTACCTTCCCAATAACATGTCTCAGTGTTTGGCATCATCTATGTCATTAGAGGTGAGATAGACAAGGACTCAAATGCACAGGATTGAAGGGAGAACAGATTTAATAAGAAAACTGAACAAAACAATAAAAGAACAGAATAAAACAGAGCTAAAGCAAACAAAACCTAAGGTACCTCAGGCTAAGTCCATGTTGATGAAAGAACGTCCAGGTTATTGACAAAAGGAGTTGTGGTAAAATGTCTATGTTACTGAAGCAGACAATTGCATGGTCCCACACTGGGACCTCCACGATTCAGGACTTAAATAGTTTGCTGATTAGCACAAACTTGCAGCCACATGGTGTGGGCCAGGTGGAGGTCGTGTAAATTGGGGGAAAGGTCATGACAAAACAACCTCAAACTTGATTACCTTCAACAGTAAATAGTAGCATGCACGTGAATAAAACTTTCAAAAACATAAAATATTTAAACACTGACAGGGACCATTATACTCCACAACTACTTTTTGTACTTGTGGTAACATTTTTAAGAATTATTAGAATTTTGAATGCAGGAATTTTACTTGATTATCACCATGCCTCTTCCTAAGTTGACTCATACAGTAATACCTAATTCTGGGGAAAAAAAAAACAAAAACGGAAACATCATCATTCATAAATACTAATTACCGGTAGAATATAATTCAATAATCACATATGCTTTTAAACCTAGATTAGTAGTGAATGGGCAGCAATGGCTCAGGGAGGAGGAGTGTTGGTCGTCCAATAACCAAAGAGTTGGCAGTTTGAATCCCAGTCTATCCTAGTCATGTGCTGTTGAGACACTAACACTTTAGATTACAGATTGCTAATAAGGAGGTAATTCTATAGTCATTTTGGTGTTATTTCATGGTAATAATGCCATTGTAACATGTTACTACAAATAATATCATTGCAGTTTCTAGGTAATAGTGACGCAAACAGCTTTCATTACTGTGGTCATTTTGATGTAACTTCATGGTAATAATCCTTTGTAACTTTTTGCCTCAACTGATGCTGCACACACTGGTGTACGAATGCGTACGAATGTTTGGTGGTGGTCGCAGGTTCATTTTCATCTTTAGGTAGAATATAATTCAAACACACTGTCCTCAGAAAATTCAATACATGCTCCTCTCTTCCCTCCAAACCCACTGCACATGTGCAACTAGAAATACAGGTAGATTTTATAGATGTTGTTGATGAGTAGACGTGTGTGTTACATAAAAAATGGCTCCACAGATCCAACAACTTAAGTTTCATTATTTAACGTTCCTTAAAGGGGCTGCATAACAAACTATATCTGCCTTTCTTTATTAATGCAGTCATTGGTCGTCACAGCTGCAGGGTGCCTTCTAATGACTTTCAAGTCTCACCTGGGAGTAAGGTGACGTTAAATATAACAGAAATGTTCAATCAAGTCTCACTAATTTCATAATTAGTTCGATGGGAGACAGGATGTCGAATTCATTTTTAGCACCTCTGGGTACCCCCCCTACAGGGCTAAAACCAACTCTCTTGAAGGCGGTCTTCAGTAAACTCTGAAATAAACAGATGAAGTCTGCTGTATATATTCTGTTTATCATTCAATTTTATCACATCACTAGACATAAATGTAATTTAAGTCTCAGAAAGCTTATTAAAATTATTCATCTTTGGATTTGTAAGGGGATTTGCCACCTTGTTGTATAATGTATTTGGTCAAATATGTTTAATTAGGGCACAGGTAGAAAAAAAATCTGCTACTCCAGGATGGAAATGGGAAGTAATGTGGAAAAATTTATTGGATTCAGTCAACAAAAGGCCTTTGCATTGCTTCTTTTCTTACATAATACATAATTAAGTGAAATATAATCACATCTTTCAATTAGTTTCAAAAGACACTGCATGTATGAATAATAAATTAACCGTTTCCTCCTTATAAAAAGATAGAATCATTTAGTGAAAACAACAGCAACACTACAATAAAATGAGTAACACCACTGGCCTGTGTTACAGTCACAGAGCATAGATGCTTTTGTTGATCATTAATTGTGTGAGGAAGAACATTAAAATAAAACCCAATAATTGTGCTTTTATGTCCAATTAAAGTAAAAGGCTTGAGGAAACACTGCCTTACTTTGCTCTATTGATTTTTAGAAAACATGTTTATAATTGTGAGACAGCTGTTGTATTTTATATTCATATGCAACATAAAAGAGGAAAAATGTGGATTTCAGGGCGAATTCTCAGTTTTTGTCCTTTTTGTGGTCAAAAATATCACAACTTTTATCATTTTTCTCATTTGTAAAAAAAAAAAAAAAAGACATTTTACAGTGTTTCAGCTTTTATGCATCACCGTGTTATGGACATGTATGAGGAAGTACCGGAAAACTGTTGTTCGACCTCATGTCATTTTTCTACCGTGCAAAAACAGCTGGAAACAAAGCAATCCAGAGGGTTTTTTTTTAAATAGAACCAATACACAATGTCTTCAATAACAATGGAGAACAGTAATATTAATGGAATGACAATGGAATGACTCCTTTAAGTACAGTAAAGGAAGCACTTCTATTTCCACCTCTGACGAGCAGGTGAGGAAGGTGAAGGTGCAGAAGAGCCAAGTGATGGAAGAAGAGGTGGAAAGGGAAAACACAGGCTGTGAGGTTTGGACCTAAATGGGTGGAAAAAATAATAATAATTTCATTCACCATACAGACAATGGTGAGTGTTGAACCTTTTTACCGTATTACTTTGCATAATATAGCTACATGACAATAGTTCTTTTAAATAAAATTAATTCAATGTTACTCTGTCCCTATAATAATGTTCTGGATGCTGCTCAGTATCAATGGGCCAACGACTGGCAGAATTTTACCAAAGAGCCTTAGAACTTTTCTACAAAAAAGCAGAGAAAGATCCTGTGCCCTCAGGCTGGGTGCAAACTTTGCCACTGAGATATTTATTTCCACTCTTCTTCTTCTTCTTATTATTATTATTATTAAAATTCACTTTGAATTGTTTGTTTGTTTTCATTATACCATTGGTTGTTAAAAGTCTAATGAATCAGTTCTAGAAATAAAATCTGCAGTGAAGTGTCATTTGTTCACGCCGCCACGGGAAATGAAAGAAATTACAATTGAAGAATTGATTTTCATTTTAAAAGTCATGAACAAAAAGCACTTTTCATCACGTTACCATCTGGGACCCTTCCACAACCAATCCATTTTCAAAGGAGGGGCCTTATCTAAAATGCTTGCATGTGATTAGATGAAGAATCTGTCCCTCATCTTGACTGACACGTTGCTTCAGCCAATCACGTTGAACTCAAGCCGCGACAGCAGGAAGAAGAGCCAAACTATAAGAACAAATGCGATATTATGGCTGCACCTAAACGGACCGCTGCGTTGTCTGTAAATGACCATTGTCGTGTGTGCAGGGAAATCCTTTGGAATACAATAAACTTATGATCACATTGCTATGCCCAGAATCATATAATCATCACTGAAGTGGTATATAGAACAACACATTACCAATAGGAATGTTGCCATAGTGTCCAATTCCGTCAGTAGAAACAAACATGTCAACTGAAGAAGTTATTCAACTGAAAATGCCAGTAGAAGTTGCCCAAAAAGTAAAGGAATGACCTGTATCAAGAGTAAGTTCATCTACCACATCTAGACCCCATGCTTCCTTACAGGTCAATGCAATAGTCCATTAATAATTTATAACCCCCCCAGAAAAAAAAAAAAAAAAAATCACATTGTGTTTTCAGGAAAGGGAGTTCTGGGTTACCTGGACCCGGACTAGCATCAGAAATATGATGGGATGTTTTCAGGAAGGCTCATGTCTTATTAACAAGAACCTGGTTCTCCTACAGTTCAATCACACTATGCTTTTATTCCCATGAGAAGTGAGATGGGAGGTAAACAAGACAGAGATATGAGATTTTTGTATTCATTAAAGACTGATGAAAATGTGTGTTTGTATGGGTCCATCCTATATGTCCAATTAAAGACTGTCACAAAGAAGTACTCTCCTGTATTGTAAATATGAATTAAGTAAACCCATGAAAACCAAGGGAAAGTACCAGTGAAAACAATGTAAAACAGACAGCTGACTCAACTGCAGGGTTGTTTTGCTTTGCACATTTCATTACATATGTTTTCCCCTACACACTTCATTTCTTCAAAGGTTAACAACAAGCAATTTACACAATATCTACAGAAGTATTCTCAGTAAAATATGATTTCTTGGCACAGCAGAAATAGCAACTGAACATTTTGTACCAATCAGGCAAAGTTATCCTGACTGCCAACAGACAGCACAATAATTATGGGATGTACACACAAGTAGGAACCGAAGGTAATACACACAACTCATCTGGAAATGAGATTTGTGCAGTAAAGCCAAGGCAATGAGAACTCCAGCACTCTGCTGTGTGCTAAAAGAAGACCTTATTTCATTGCTGTACAAATGCTCTACATTTTGCAACTTGGTGTAGATGCTTGTATTAAAACTAGCATGCTCTATTTATTCTGTTTCAGTGTTTACTAAAAAAAAAAAACAAAAAAAAAAAACTACTTCTTTTAAATGAACACATAGATACACATAATAATAGAGCATTATCAGGAGGAAAACTATACAGTCAATACACCTCCCTTCTTTTCCATCTCGCCTACACATTTATTACATTTCATTTAATTTAATTTAATACAATGGACGTACAATGAGAAAACACAGGACAACATCCAGCTAATGATACCTGACCCGATGTGGTAATGTCAGATATGATGTGTATTGTTTGTGCGACTAATTAATCTGTGCTGTTTGATTGGTTCCAGACCATGCCTGCTGCCATACAGCAACATTTTACATAAAAAAACCAACACTGACAGTCTGTGCATGTCCATGAAAAATATCCAGAACTATTAATGTTTCCTAATTATAACTTTTTTTTATCTAGTTCTAAAGCATAAAGGTTTTATATCTGCTAATGTGAAAATAGGTTCTAACTAGATACTGCAGATGGGATATTGAACCAAAGAGATGCAGTTATCTGCTGAGAATCACCCGAGTTCAGACAAATTGTATGTATGTGAGTGAGTGAGGTGTTTCTTTTTTGTGATTAAGAAGCACTTGCATCTGGAGGTGACAGATAGGGGGGACTGAGTGTAAGTAAGATGATAGAAAGTGAAGCATTTTATAGTCTGAGGCTGTATGAATGTGCTACAGCCTGAGACAGATGACAGCTCATTCACTACACAGTAACTATGAGATAGAGTACATGAGAAGAGATTCTTAAAATTCTTAGATTTTGTCAGATCCCATCAAACTGAGCTACAGTCGGTTGTAAAGGCAATGATTTTCAGAGATGTCAAATCATGGTGTTGCTGTGCAATTTAATGTTAAAGTGAAGATGTGCCCAGTTAAAGTCTAACTAAATGGAGCAGGAATACTACAGTATGCAACAGCCTGGATGAAAGTTACAGTTGACACTGTGTTCAGATACTGGTACAAATTTGTATTACAGCCTTGTTAGAATGACCGTACATGGCTGGACAGACAGTGTAATGAAAAAAAAAAGACTTGAGGTTGGAAGTAAGTTGTAACAAATTCTCAGTGTTTTATTGACTAAATAGCAAAAAAAAGGAAAAAAAAAAATCAGAACTTTACAAGGAGGAAACTTTAGATGCAGTCAGCCACCCAGGCAGATAGAAAATAGAAAATAGCGCCCTTTTTATATCCTGCCCTGGTGTGTTTCATTGGGAACTGCCAACAGCAGGGGTCCAAGAGAAATCCTCATACAGAAAACAATATGAATACAAAACCATTATCTATTTCAAAAATAAGGCTGATGTCACTTGTTTAGTGTTAATTTATTCTATAATAAATAAACTCCTTATAATAATCGACCTTATACTGTATAAATATATATTCACCCAACACAAAACACCTCTCTTCCTACCCTGACCTTGGTCTCACACTCATCACTATGCTCAATATTTGTTAGTCTAATAATGATATTTCTGTCCCTCAGATGGATCTCCTGCACTGGCAACAATAATCAACAGGTTAAAAACTCCAATCAATCAATAATCATCACTGACAGTATTTTTCTGTCAACCACAGCCGCCAGTTTGTTTGTTTTCTTCCATAAAAACAACAGTATATATCACAACTGAAATTGCACTCTGATTGAACATGTTCATGAACAAAAATCTTTCCATGTGGTGTGGAACACAACAAAGGTATTGGATAAAGATAAGAATGAGAGCTGAGTTAATGCAGAGTAAGAAACTGCATGTCTTACCGATGGTGGTGATAACTGTCCCAGCAAAGAAAAAGGAGGAACTGAAGTCCCACAGGCTGGTCTGATTTGATGAGTTTCCTGATGGGTTCACACCTGCTCGGACTGCTGAGACCACTTGCTGGAGCAGAAAGTAAAAAACACAGGAAAGTTGGCAGGATATGTGGCATCTGGAGGTAAACAAAAAATTTGAGATGTGCAACAGCATTCCTGGGGAATAGATGGAAGCAGAGGTAAATATAATTATGAGGAAAACAATGAGTAGCATCTGTTACTGTCATTATTGCAAATCTGGAAAGGATCAGACTTAAAGAGGAGCTGGTTACACCTTTATAGACCCATTACAAGTTCTAATCTTAGTTAATGATTATATATGTGTATAAAGATAAAATGTTTTTATATATAATTTACATTAACGGTTCAGTTTATAGTCCACTGTTCCCCATAAAGTTGGAATAATTATATTTTCAGACACATTCTTCTTTTGTTCCTATTTACTTACTCCTGGTCTATAAAGCACTAAATGGCTGTGGACCCAAATACATCCTAGACCTGCTGGTTGCCTATGAAGCATCCAGAGCCCTGAGGTCATAGGTCATGAGGGACAGATTTACTGTGTTCCCAAAATCAGAACCAAACAAAGTGAAGCATCATTCAGTTCTTATTCTCTTCACCTGTGGAACAAACATCCTGAATACAAGAGGTCTGAGAAAAACCGTCAGTTCATTTAAAGGCCTGAAAATATGGCCATTTACTGGAGCTTTTACTTAGATTCTCAATTGTTTTTTCAAATGGTTTTATGTCTCTAATTGTAATTATCTTTTTAATGCATTTTAATTTTTCTTATACTGTATGGTTTATGCAAAGCACCTTGAATTGTCCTGTACATAAAATGTGCTATACAAATACATTTGCCTTGCCTATTTATACACTGCACCACCTTTGGTTTTGATTACAGGGGAGATTCACTGTGACGTTTTTTGCCATATAATGTTTATGTAGTGTCACAGTAAGGTTTATTGTATTTTTTTTCCATCCATAGTTGCTTTCATTTTGATTATTGATGATGATGGCGATTTAGACCGCTGCATCAACCCTTCATCATCCCAAATTACACTCTGCAGTTTTTGAAGGCTAATTTTTGTGTGAAAAATATGTCTCATGGTCCCTGAAGCATTGTACTTCAAACTGATGACCCTGATGAATCCTGGTGGTGTCCACTCAGTGAAACATTACAGACATGAGAGGACACTTACTGAATCAGTTAGATTAAATAACTTATTCCAACTGAAACATTATTAACCATTGTAGGATTTACCCATCGAAGGATCTGAACTATTATCTTAGTTAAATTGAGTGTCAGTCTCCTGTAATAAAAACCAAAGGTGATGCAGCAAAGTATTGCATATTTGCAACGTCTTTTTGGCCAGGCAATGTACCAAAGACAGACCGATATATATGTTTTTTTTCTTGTATATGGGTATTGACAGTAGTAGAGTTGTAAAAAAAAAAAAAGGAGGGGGTGGGTTGAGTGGTGTCTTTACACTACAAAAACAACAAAATCGAGCATAGATTAATGTAGGTTAAACTCACATTTAGCATATTCCCTGTCTGTAATATTAAATTACAGGCCACGGCAACAGGCCCCAGAAGGGGGGAGAAACTCAGGGACTCTTTAATGTCACCTGCCTTGAACGTTACAATTTTAGTGTTGCATGATGAGTCCTATTAGCAAGGGATAATGTATTGTTCTGCCCCGAAAGCAAATATTTTTCGATAGTCACGTGTGGACAATAAATTATCCCGCTTATTCTACGGGTTATTACTGCTTATTACTGCTACTACTCTTGACAGATTGGATAAAATAACCGTTACAACGTAGCGAATGATTACTTTCAAAGTGGCCGAACTACCTGCGGAGTGATATGGTGCCGTGAATCTGAAGTGAGAAAACTCGTTGCCATTGGCAGCGGGCGTTAATGGCGCAGCCGGCGGTTATCGAAAAAAAAAAAAAAAACCCGTAGAATAAGTGAAAATAATATAGTCACGTGAAGAATATTTCTTCATTAATACTGGTAAAATATTTGAGCCAAACTCTCGTCTAACATTAACAGTAAATATATGTTCCACGTTTGCCACGCTCATAAACCCAAAGCTAACGTGACTCAATGACAAATCCTGTGTTTTAGCAGCTAGCTAACAAGAGTGATGACAGTGAGCTAATCTCTGCTAGCTTGAAGGCTACACGGCAAACTTGGAAAACTAGCTGTGCTGGTATTGTGCATGCAACCTCTGGCGAGTCTGTCGATTTTTCTATAGATTAATGAAAAATAATGATTGCGATTCAGGAGTCTAGATTTATAGCTCACCGTAAAGTTCGTCCTTTTAAAAATAGTCCCTGACATCGCATAGTCCACCTGCACATTTGGCCATATGCTGAGATGCTGACGTTGTGTCACTGCAGTTTGTCCCTCCCTCTAGTATCAGATATCAACCAATTGAAAATAACCAATATGTTCATTGCATGTTTGCCCTCAGATTTTATTATTTATTTTACTCAACATGCATACTACTTTGTAATGATGAAATAATAATAATAATAATAATAATAATAATAATAATAATAATAATAATAATAATAATAATAATAATAATAATAATAATAATAATAATAATAATAATAATAATAAATCATATTTCCACAATTTACTGTAAAAAGTGAATGGATGGAAAGGGGGGATAGCAGTTTTACAGGGGGGATGATTTTGATAGTTTTTATTTTAGGGGGGATGCCATCTGCCCTCATCCCCATCAACTCAATATTATCGACCTGTTGCATTGGCCTGGGTGGAAGGATTATTTCAGTTTAACTTAACGGTCTATGCTGCTATTATTGTTAATTTTAGAATAAACCGACTTGAAGAATAAGATAAGATATTACTTTATTAGTCCCACTAGGGGAAATTCCAGGTTTACACCAGCACAGAACACAAGAGCAGCACAGCAACATAAATTATATAAAAAACTATACACACTATTTACACTATTACACGTGTGATTAATACACTGTTTGTTGCAGATATTGCAGGTTATTTGTTACAGTTTTTGATTCTGTTTCTGGTGTGGATCCTGGTGTGGATCTGGAATTAAGTTTTGTTTTGTTTTTATCTGAATAAAAACAAAATCCATCAGCATGTTTTGTCTCATCAAGCAAATGGTTGAGCATCTTGGAATATTTCATATAAATCTTATATTCAGAATGTTCACAGCAGACACATTAGAGGTTAAAGCCAGTGTTTAGTTTGTCCATTGTGTCCTTTTACTTAGGGGAATTGAATCCCCTGAATGACTCTAAATCTTTCTTACTGGTTCAAATTGAATTATTTTTTGTTTGTTTTCATCATACCATTTGGTTGTTAAAAGTCTCATAAATCAGTTCTAGAAATAAAATCTGCAGTGAAGTGTCACTTGTTTACGCCGCCACAACTCACCGGCATGCCTGCCCCCGCTGCAGAAAAAAAATTCCTAGAGGAAAAACTGAATTGTATATTGGAAATGCAAGATTTAGATATAATATGCTAATACATACTAATAAATTACTGAAGAATGGTTAAATGTAGAGGAAAAGTTGCCACAAAAATAGATCTAGGTCAATGTGGGTTAGTTCCTGAAGTAAAAATCAGGATGAACTTTTTGGTATGTGACTGGACTATGAACCAAATACAAGCTTTATGTCGACAAGTTTAATTTAATACATTCAACTATACATAATACTTTGGTCATTTGTTGATGTTTTTCTCTTTTAAGCCATGAATACATTCTATGCACTGAGATGACGGTTGTAGAAAAGTGCACTGCAGTCCTACTAACATCATAAATAGGCATTTTGAGATAATTCTGACAAATTCTACTTGTTAAACAGAGGAAATGAAAAATGAAGGCCTCCCACTGTTGGATAAAAGCCTGTTATCCCATGCTGAGGGGTTAAACAAGCTGAGGGGTATTCTTACAATGTTATTACAACCAAAAGAAACTGAAGATTGCAATCTGATCAAGCAGGAAATTGTTGAATTTGTCTCTTTAGTTATTTAACGGTTAATGACACACTCTTATCACCTCTTGAGTGTAAATACTAATTTATTTTAATCACACACTGATGCCATATTCCATTCATATTATCACTGATCGGTGCAACAGTTTATTACTTCCTAGATGGATGCATTTTTTTTTGCCCAAAACTAATAGTCCTTCCTTTGAATGAACACACACTGTAAAAGAAATACTGTAAAATTTACAGCAAAATGTTGTAAAAGACTGTCAAAATAAAATACAATGCAAAGTTGTTTGAGAAGATTGTTGTGTTAACGATTAAATGTAATATAGTTTTATAGTTTTATTTTGTTTTCTTTCAGGAGGAGTATGTTAACGAAATCAGATTTGTATGGTAGAAATTATTATTTCTATTGTTGAGAAAATAAAACTCTAAACTGTTTAAATTGCAAACCAAAATCTTATAATAACGGCTTTGAAAATAAATAAATAAATAAACATTTCACAATTTTACATTCAGATGACTGTGGTTCAGATTATAGAGCAGGTTGTTGAACGACAAAAGAGTTAGTGGTTCAAATCCTAGTTCTGACTTAATTTTTTATGTTTAATATTAAATCTAAATGTTTAAAATGTTAATTCCACATGATACTCCTGTGAATCTGTTTATGATTTGATGTATTTTATAGGATTACTCTACATTTAGGATTACAGGATTTTTAACTTATCTTTTACAGTGCATTAATGCTTGTACTTACAGGTATACCGAATAGCTTTTTTTTTCTTTTTTTTTTTACATTTTCTTTTTGTTTTTTCATAATATACCGAATAGCTTTTTGTTTTCAAACATATATGAGAGGTAGGTGGATGTTGACATCATTTCTTGACGTTAAAGGTTAAAATAAAAGTGTTAAACCAGTAAAAACTACCTAATTTAGCTACTATTTTTGAGATGTTAGGTGTTAAAGCTGCCTTTTTATAAAAATTTGGTGAAGCTTCGGGCATTTTTTTTTTTTTTATAGTTGTCTCTGAAAAAAAAAAGAGTAATTTAAAGTGTCTTACTTGAGGATAATCAGGTGTGACACAAGTCTACTGATCCAAATGAGAGCGACAGGCCCTTTTGACACCAAATAACTGAAGAAGAAACATGTTTCCCCACTCAAGGCCATGCTGTCATGAGATGAGACGAGTGCGTAATGCAGCCAGCAGCTGGAAAAAACAGTTTCTATACAAAGCTTAGAGCTGCACAGGTTGGCATCTGTTCACTTGTTTCTTATCTAATACTGGTCTGGTATCATCTGATTTCCTCTAAATGTCATTATGTCTTATGGATGGATTATATTTATTATCTTAAAGTGTAATGTGAATGTTTTTTTTTTTTCATCCTTACATTTAGATATTAATTTTATAACACCTGTGTGAAAATGACCATGATCCATAAACCCTATCTTCATAAAATTAGATTTAAAGGTGCTGATTTTACAGGAAATGGAATTATTTCTTTCGCTTAGTGACATGTCATGGTAGGTAAACATATAATGGTGGATGAGATGAATTCTACGCTGTGGGTAAAAGTTGAAGTAGTTGCGAGTGAGATATAGTGAGAGCATTTTAAGAGTCAAGATGGTGAATTATTGTGTCGGGACATCGTGTTCATCATTTTCCTAGTAGGAAAAGTAAGAGCTTTCAGGCTTGGGTGAGTTTTGTGCAGATGAAAAGAGTTGACTTCACAGCCGCATCATTTAGTTTTTTTTATTATTATTATTATTATGCTTGTCTATTTATTATACTCATTTAATTGATTTTTAATTGCACTCATTTATTTATTTTTAGCTTGTTTTTAAAGTAATGTAGAATACATTTTATTCTGTGGAACCCAGAAGCCAAGCAATGACATTTCGTTGCCAAATATCACTTTGTGTTTTTGTGCAATGACAATAAAAGGAAATCTAAGTCACCATTCATTCAAACTTATATATAGCACATATACAGAGGCAATTGATTGCTGATATGCTGACATCAGTGTATACATAAATAGGATGACATAATTTGGATCAATGTCAAAATAAGGTACAATACTGTATGTGTGTGGGGCAGGATTTTATTTAATTGGATTTTTTTTCTTAATTATTATTTATTATTATCCCCTACTGAGCTTTTGGCCAGGTTGCTCTTCTAAATGTGATCTCAATGTCAATGGATCTTTAGCTTGTTTTTATGGAGAAAAAAAAAAAAAAAGGTTAAACAAAAAATGCTTGTGAATGCAGCACAATTTAGTTTCAGACTATGCTTCCACTGTGGGTTTGACTGCAGTATATGACAAAATGTTTCTTGATCCAAGCAGCCTGTCAGGATATAATATCATTACTGAGACAAATGAAGTAGAAACATTTTTAAACCTCAGGGGAAGCGTCTGCACTGCTACAGAGCTGATATGACTAAATTACAAAGAAATGCACGATTGGGCCAAAGCTTTTATTCCCCATATATTCGAGAAAAAACAAGTATTTCAATGTAAATAGAGAAAATTTCATACATTGTATATTATTTCAATAAAACCCAACAGAGTGCTAAGGTAAATATGCACTGCAGAAAACAATGCACAAAGCCATCGTCAGCTTTAACTGAGTCTGTACACACACATACTCGAGGGTCAAAGCAATGTCAGGATGTTGCTGGTAACGATTCATCATCCTTAGTGACACTGGGAGAGTTTTTCATTAACCCATGGCCATTAAGTCAGATAGTGCAGCAAAGATCGAGTGTGTAAAAGCTGAAACGGGTGAATAATGGATCAACAAATGAAGAAAGAGATACGAATATAAGAGGAAAGTGTTAACAGGATGTAAAAGTGGGCTGTGAGTATAGTCGTAGTGTTGTTTAAGTGGAAGAGTTCAACTGATTTAAGCCAGAGACAAGAAGTAAAACTGTATCCCTCAAAAAGTGGATAATATCTCTCTAGCTATACTATAAACCAAGTGAAAGTTAACTTTTCAAGGCAATTATATTAACTCATAAATACCCAGTGCTACTTTGGTGGTAGTTCCCAAATTCATTTCTTTATCTATTTAACCTTTAAGTTTTTATCACAGTAATTATAACACATTATCCTCTACAGTACATTATTGTGTTTGTTCAGTAAAAATTGTGTCTTTTTCTGTATTTAATTTAATGATCATATAGATGTTGATGGAAACTCAGATTTAAATTGAGGGTTATTACATCAGAATTGAAGAACTAACTTTTTCAGAAAAATCGGAACAGAAACTAAGTGAATCCATCCACTGTAGGTTTTAAGTGATGAATCAGTGTTTGATGATGGTGTTTCTAAGTTCACTACAGAGCCTAAATAATTTGAGCAAAATGCAGTTTCTCAGCTTTTCATAGTCAGATAGTCATCAGATTTTGGGGGGGTTACATATCGTAGTGGCTGTAGACACTTGATTATTCATCAGTCAATGACATATTTTGATGAAAAAGTAATATTTTCATAATTTTCTGCTGTTTTTCCTATAATAATCATTGAATTTACTCTGACCTTTAATGAGCATCCATATGATCAGTGAATAAAATCTGATATTGGTGCGCTCAAAAACACAAAATGGAGTTATATTTCATTTCATTTATTAAAATAAATTAAATTCAAATTGTGATAAGTGTGATCACTTCAGAAAAATTTACAGAAATATTTATATGGAAGTCACTAAAAATATAATTCAAAGTCTTTAATGGTTCAGTGAACATCAAAATAAAAGTGAGTAATAACAAAGCGCATGCATCAACTGAATATCAGAGGAAATCTGCATGTGATTTTTAGTCACCATTATTAATTTCTTTAAAGAACCCTGGTTAAAAAGGCTGGCATTGATCGACTGGTCATTATCAGAGCCCAATTCTACCAACAATGATAAAATACAATGTGGTATTGGTGCCAATTAATTGGTCAAATCATTTTCTATTAGCACCTTAATTAGAAAATGGACAAAGGGGAGCCTGCTTATAATAGTCCAGCTTTTCTGATCTGATATTAAATCCCAAATAAAACAAAGAAGAGGCTTCAGAGATGAAACGATGAAACGATGAAACCTCATATCCACTGGGCCTCTCAGCAAATCAAACAGACTCTCTCCACTCTTTTGTTTCACATTCAGGGCAGGTCTATTCAAACGCAGTTGTGTCCCAGAGTCGTGTGAATATTAACTATAACTAATGATGACATAGAACAATGTGAAGGCCACGCTGACAGTCGACCAAGCTCACACAAACAACCAGACCAGACAGATTCATCTGAGCTTTTTGACATCACTCACTTGTTTTAATTACTCCCTTTGAGAGAAGATCTCTCCTCAAATCCTCTACTGACTGGCTTTTGATCAGTAGGGGCTTACAAAAGTAGGTAGGAGTGTGTGTGTGTGTGTGTGAGAGAGTGTGTGTTTACATAATTAAGTGAAAGTCAGTGGGGGACACCTGTGTTGAAGATCAATAAATCGTTAAAAAAGAAATGAATACTCGAAAAATGGATCAGGGGTGCCCAGTCCTACTGCTCGTTTTAAATGCATCCCTCTTCCAACACACCTGAAGGTCATTACCAGGCTTCTGCAGAGCTTAATAATGAGAGGTTTATCATTTGAATCAGGTGTGTTGGAAGGGGGACAGATCTAAAACATGCAGGATAGTAGCTCTCAAGGACCAGGATTGGACACCCTTACTCTTGATGATGAAGATAAAGCTGTAACATTGCCAGTCGGTCAACGTAGGGCAGTAGTTCTTGAATCTGGTCCTCGTGGCCCACTGTCCCCTGCGTGTTTTAGTTATTTCCCTCTTCTATCACAGTTCAATTATTGATCAGCTCGTCAGAAGCCTCATTGTGATGTAATGGCTTCCAGGTGTGATGGAAAAAAACAAATTATGTAATTAATTCTTAATTTAAAAAAAAATATGTATTTAAAACTTCTTAAAATTGTTTCACTTTTATTTGTTTTAAATTTTTTCCAAAAAATTAAAATTAAAACATTTTTATTAAAAAAGAGGGATATTTTTATGTTTTCATTTAATTTACATATTTATGTATTTTTTAATTGAAAACTATTTTTAATTAAAAAAAATTTTACTTTTTAAAATTGTTTTATTTTTACTTTAATTTGTTTTCATTTGCATTTTTTAAATTATTATTTTTAAATTATTTAATTTTACATTTTAAATGTGTTTTTATTTAAAAAGAAAGGGAGAAATGCATTTAGACAAAACATGTTCAGTACAGTTATAATCACTTCATTCAAGAGTCTGTTTGCTCATACAAAATAAAATACACTGTATCCCATAAGTCTCATAGTAATTTTTTCTTGGCGTAAACTATTTTTATTTATATAATATGCGCTATATGACTGACATTTTGTCGGAATGATTTCATTTTGTTGCTTTTCATTCTTTGGGTTATCTCAGTTCAGTTCAGTTCAGTTATTTTTATTTGAGCAGTTCATCATAAAAAAAATTAAATAAAATATAAATAAATAAATACATAATAATAGTAATAATAATAATAATAATAAATACATAAAAAAATATGTATATATAACAAAGAGCAAAGGACAAAAGAAGGAGTCACCACTCAAAAGGAGTAGGTTGAAGTTCGAAGAATTTATTAAAATAAAAAATATAAATATATTTATCTGAAATATAAAGAACTACAGTACATGCCAGAACCATATATGTATGGGATGTATTATGTCCCTTACGTATGGAGACTTATGGGACACCCTGTACAACCAATATAGATGAAAAATTTGTTTGATTAATCGCGATTAATCAAAAGCAACTCTGTGATTAATCAGATTAAAATTTTTAATCATTTGACAGCTCTAATTAAAGGACCATATATGTGTATTAACAGCATTAACGTGTGTTTCATGGATGATATGAGGACTAGTTGAATATAAGTATTGGAATGGTGTAAAAAACAAAAAGTCAGAATCAGAATGGTATAGGATTATACTTCTCATCCAACCACAATCAAATTCACCCTATGAGGATGTTGCCATTTATCTGCATTTTTTATATTTTAACGATGACAAGCTGAAATGAAAAGGAAGTAATAGGCTATTTTTAAAATACAAGGAGTAGAAAGTACAGATAATTGCATGAAAATTTGAGGAGTAAAAGTAAAAAGTCAAATTAAAAAAATTATTATTCCAGTTAAGTAAAGATAAATTTACACTTAAGGTAACCAAGTATTCATACTTCATTATTTTACACCTCTGCTTTTCATTAAAAATAATGCATTACACACTTCTGTGGAGATGGTCTCAGGCTTTGTTGCTATAAAAGATTAATTCCTTGAAAATGTGTCACATAAAATACAGCATTAGAGACACAAAGAAAAGCTAAATGGGTAAAAGTTAGTCTAATGGACCTGTTTTCTGTTTGTAATGCATCCTCCCCATTAAATATCTGTCCATGATTATATGAGATCATTAATGTCATCTATCAGAATTTAATATCAGGACAGGAAACAGCTCAATAATCACTTCAGACCATCTCACAGAAACCATGCACTGTAAAATGATCTCACTACACATTAGTCTGGATCAGTTTTTGTAATGTAAATGATATGTTCATGACATTAAATCTAATCTGATAGTTGTCGATTCAACCTTTAGTCTGATTAATTGGGGGAAAAAATGAATTGAAGGAAGCTTGTTTTAGTAGAAGGTCTTTACTATTAATTTACTCTTTTTTTGTGGTGACCTTCACTGGGCGCTTCGCTGGCTCCTCCCACTCCAATCATGGCTCAGCTTTTGCATGCTGCACAGCTGCAGGTTATTAGAACCAACCTTATTTAAGGTCAGGTATTGCGTCTGTGCAGTGTGGGGTCGTGACCTGGATATTTGGCCCTCATAACTCGGCTCCATCTGACTGTCAACCAGGTTTTAAGTTTGTTTTCCATGCCTTGTGTTTTGTTAAAATTTCCTGCAGATTTCCACACATTTGACTTAATTTCCCTCCGTTCCGTAACACGATTTAATAAATAGATACAGTCCTCTTTACATAGATAGATTATATTCAATGTTAAATCTACATGTTTAAAATATTAAATCTACATGTTTAAAATGTTACATTTACATGATTAAAATATTAAATCTACATGTTTAAAATATTACATTTACATGATTAAAATATGAAACATACATGTTTAAAATATTAAATCTACATGTTTAAAATTTAAAATTTACATGATTAAAATATGAAATGTACATGTTTAAAATATGAAATGTACATGTTTAAAATGTAAAATTTACATGATTAAAATATTAAATCTACATGTTTAAAATATTAAATCTACATGTTTAAAATATTACATTTACATGATTAAAATATGAAACGTACATGTTTAAAATATTAAATCTACATGTTTAAAATATTACATTTACATGATTAAAATATGAAACGTACATGTTTAAAATATTAAATCTACATGTTTAAAATGTTAAATTTACATGATTAAAATATGAAATGTACATGTTTAAAATATTAAATCTACATGTTTAAAATGTTAAATTTACATGATTAAAATATGAAATGTACATGTTTAAAATATTAAATCTACATGTTTAAAATATTACATTTACATGATTAAAATATGAAATGTACATGTTTAAAATATTAAATCTACATGTTTAAAATGTTAAATTTACATGATTAAAATATGAAATGTACATGTTTAAAATATTAAATCTACATGTTTAAAATGTTAAATTTACATGTTTAAAATATGAATTGTACATGTTTAAAATGTAAAATTTACATGATTAAAATATTAAATCTACATGTTTCAAATATTTAATCTACATGTTTCAAATATTAAATCTACATGTTTCAAATCTACATCCTACTGTGTAAATACGTTGACGGTTCATTGTTTTTTTTACAGGATTATTCTGACAACTACAGCTGTCAGTTTTTTCCTGTAAAAACAACGTGTGCAGAAAAGGGAACATTTCTGAAATGAGAGATTATCACCTTACAAATGCGTGTAATTGATTAACTTTGTTCTTATGGTTATTCAATTACAAGCTTGATAACTACATATAGAAAATAGGCAAAACCTAACACAAATTAGGTGGGAAGGAACAGATTAACAAGCTTTTATTGTGTTATTGTACGTATTGTTATTGTGTTATATACAGTATTGTCTTTGTTTTGTTTGTCTATGTTTCTTCAAACGATAGCTTTTCTGAAAAGATAAAACACACACCTGCAGTGACTGACACTGAACAATAACACTGCAGATGAGTAATCTAGATAATCTAGAAGTGTTGAAAACATATCCATATTTTTTTTTTTTAACCTGCTTTGTGATTGAGATCTGGCTTTTATTTTGTTTACGTCAACCTATAAACAAGCTACAATTATAAACCCAGCTTTTAATGGACTTATTTGAGGAAAATATTCTAACTAATGGACGTTCTATATCACTTGGTCAAGCTCCAGGAGGGTATTAAAGATGAGAAATATGACAGGTAATTTACTGCATAACGTTTATATGCATATAGTTGCGTCATTATATTCAAAGGGCAGACCAGTGGGTCATTAGTAGAAGTTTCAAGTTGAAATTATACTTAAAGAACTTAGTTTTAGTTTCAGATCTTCAGACCACATTTCTAAGTTAATGAATCCAAATGTGTGCAGTGGTTGTTGGAGTGTGCGGCGTATTTAATTATGCTTGATGGATGATAAAAATGTGTATTCACCAGTGGGTTTAAAAGACAATCTGATATTTGGAAGCACTTAACAGAAACATGGAAATACTGTAAGGGTCAAAATGAACCCCGGTACACAAATCAGTCTCCCCAGGCTTTTAAAGACCTTTCAGCTCTCACACATTACAGAAGTAATCATCGTCAGCGAGTCCAATATGTCAGACTGATTCCCCAGAGAAAAGTCCTTTTCATCAGCTGAGTTTTGCTGGAAATGTACGAATCAATACAACGAGGAAATTCAGGAAGTAAGTTCTTTCATTTGGATTTAGTATAATAATAACAAGCATTTAACAGTAACTATTGTTTATCAATATGAATAAAGAAGATCTTAAGACTTTAATTAAATAAGTGGCATTTTATCATCATCATCATCATCATCATCATTTTCTTGATACTGATCTTTTAACAGTATTTTTTTATGGTTCTGTTGTGCAATTTTTAAGAAAAAATATCTATATTACAAAGTAAGATATGGTTCTATGTTCTAAATCAGTGTGTGAATGTATAAGTAAATCCAAAAAAAGGGTGGATATATATGAGAAAGAGTGAAGTGAAAGGAAAGGAAATTATTAACCCTTTAAACTTCCACTCAATTTCCCCTAAACGTCTTAATAAAGTCAATTGAATGCTGTTCTTGAACCATTTTGATAACATGTAATTAGTGTTTGATTATATTATAAATGAAAATATTACAATGAAAACTGGGATATTGTTAAATGATGCAATAGATCAAACATTTGTGGATATTTATTGATGTTTTGATGTGTTTTGGACTACATTTGGACAATTTTTTTGTTAACTTTGGATGTTTTTATTGGACTACGACTGCGTTCGTTGGAATATGGATCCTCTGTGGATAATCATGAGACATAAAGGTTCAGATCTGCTGTTTGACATTTATATTTTGAACAAATGATTAATTGTACCTGCTGTGGTTATTTTATCTGAAATTGTCTTATATCTTCCGATGTGTGAGAATCTCCTACATTAGGTCATGTGACATTTGGGACAGGTTTGATTAACATTTTTGAGCGACTACAACCGGCCTATATGTGGACCCTTGGAAATTTAAAGGGTTAATGACTTGGTATCAAGTGTATATACATCAGAAGCTAATGGTCACCAGTTCATTCTACTTTTTTTTTTTATCTATTATTTGGAATCTGGAAGTATTTCAATATATAAAGGGCCTCATTGAATCCATTCAACCCTTCAGGTGATGTTGCGTCAAGAACTGCCATTCATCTACAACTAATAGAAACACATGGGGTCTGGATCAGTCATGCAAACCTCTGTCAAGCTGTTGTATTCTCACTTGTTCCATATCATTGTCAAGTTTAGCTTGAAGCAATGGTCACACCACTGCCTTCACTGCTATTTTGGATAATATTTGTGTAAAAGCCCGAGTCTCCTGGTTCTTTATTTTATATTTCTCTGCCTTAAGGCCAAGTGTTTCATAATACACCCATAGTCCTTAGCAAATCTAAAACCTCACAACGGTAGCGATGTATTAGTGTAACAGCCCCCAGGAAATACACAATGAATGTTTGCATTATCTATTCCTCTACTGGTGGAAAAATACCCTGTGGTTAGAGCTTTTGTGGCGTTTGTTCACAATCACTGTGTTCATAATCCTCAAAGCCCAGTTAGATGGTGTAAAGCTGTTTAAACACCACTATAATATCGAAAGATTAGCCTTTTCATCGATTGCTCTCTATTTTTTTCTGTGTCATCTTCCCTAGTAGAGAAGGAAGATAAATGTATTTATTAAAGCGATGCTAATATTCCAACTTACCTTGACCAGATCCTCCAACTCAGAGTTGTTTACACAGGCGTGCATGGCTAAAAACTCTAGTTTTTCAGCGAGAATGGCCAGTTTCTGCGAACTTTCATGAGGTTGCTCCAGGGTGCTGAACACCGTGGCCCCGATAATGAGGTACAGCACCACCAGGAAGAAGATGGCTGAGACGGTTTTCCACCTCATGACGGTGGTCCGGATGTCACGCTCCTCATCCTCGGGGGGGCTCAGCACCACAGGTTTGGTCGAGAACGACAGGCGAGGTTTGGAGTTATGGGCAGCAGACTTTGGGTCAAGAAGGTCAGGTGCGGCCACTGTGAGGATGAGAGGGATTAGCGTGGATTGATTTATCCTCCATTATGTTTTACCACATCACTTTGTTTACCACAACTCTTCACTGTCTTGTGGTCTGTGCTGTGATCTGTCTATCTGTCCATCACTTGGTCAGGTATTACAGGAGGAGGATGGAAGTGATTTTTTTGGATTTTTTTATATGAATGGCAGATAAAATGTCTCCAATAGCTTCTCAAATTCTTTAATATAGACGCGTAGGACAGATATATCACTCTCCTACTCATCTCCATCACACTGTGAAGGACTTGGAGTCTTATAATATTCACCACATTAGGACTTAACACCAGAGATGTTTGCAAGTCACTTTTTACAAGTCCAAGTCAAGTCTCAAGTCTTTCTGCATAAGTTCAAGTCAAGTCTCAAGTCTTTCTGCACAAGTCGTAGTCAAGTCTCAAGTCTTTCTGCACAAGTCCTAGTCAAGTCTCAATTGGCTGAAATGAACGTTTTCATATTAGACACTATTTGATCATATCATATTTGATCACATTGCTGTATTGTTTTTATTATGTTTTATTAAGTATGTAGTAATTAAGTGTGGTGAAATCATGTAGGCCTTATTGTACTATATACTCTGTTATTTCACATTACACCATTAAAATTGATCAGAACAATGCATATGCGATGTGAAGAAATATCACAAAAGCTTTAAATGTGATCAATGTATTTTGATCAAATTACAAATACAATGTATTTGTAATTTCAACCCTGTGGCAGCATGGACGCGTTACAAACCTTTGCACAAATATCAAAGGAGAGAAACTATTATTTCTACCTGTGATTTTCCCATAATGTCAGGCAACACATTGGAAAAACTGAAACAAATTAAATAATAAAATAAACAATTCCATGATAATGAATTATTTGATAAGTCATATCACTCAAGTCTAAAGTCAAGTCACAAGTCTGTGGGTGACTTAAGTGCGACTCAAGTCCAAGTCTCTGACTCGATTCCCCATGTCTACTTAACACTGCCTCTTCATCTTTCATAAGTGCAAATCCAGCCTCTAACAGACAACCTGGAAGTCTTATTTCTTCTCACATTCAACAGAACAGCGCCACTACACAACCTCTGCAGGAAGGATCTTTATGCACCTTCCTTTTTTATAAGGAGTTCAAAGTCGTGTCTGGAATATGCATGCTCAGCCACAATCTGTCGCTACAACATAATCATGATTTCAATGTAAAGTCTGCACATTTCATGCATTACAAAAGACAATAATTGCAAGAATAACCATTATTTAACAAAAACTCCCTGCAGGCTTTGAAGTAAAACAACCAGCTTTTGCTTTTGGGGTCCTAACATAAATAAAAACACAACAGCTGAATAAAGTCCATTAAAAATTAAACATTCTTTGTCACAGTTCCGTTTTGAAAGCAGGTTGCCACACTATATCCAATTACATAACAGTCTCATGAGGTCCTCAAAGCTAGGATTTAACAGTAAACAACTTATGGGGAGACTCAAACACTGCGTGTGTGTGTAAAACAGCATGTTAAACTACAGATTCAATGTTTAAATGATTTGATGATGTAATATTTAGAGTATTACAAGAATGTGATGACTATTTCTTTGTCTGTCTGGTTTATACATCTTATTTTGACGATGAATAAAACATACTTCTAATAAAACCTAAAAACACAAGTTCACACAGAAATGATAAGATGTTTGTGTAAAAAATACATGACTTAAAATACACAATAATCATGTCATTTAAAAAAAAAAATCTAGCATCCCTATTAAAGAGAGATGATTTATATATTTCAATCTGTGATGTTAAATTTCAACTTGTTGTTTACGCACTTACTTCTCTACCATCTCTTCTCTCTTGGTTTCCTCATCGACGGAGTTTTGTTCATGGCAAAAAATAAAATAAAATAAAATAAAATAAATAACCCCCTTGTATTAAAGTGGGGTTTTGCCTCCTGCATCCCCGCTGAGGGACGTGTCCGTTCTCCACATGGTTTTCACCGACCAGTCAGTTTACAATCTCCGGAGAAAATACATCCAGGACATCGCGTTCCAACCAAAAGACACGCTAGGATGGAGCATTAGAAGCTGGAAGGGAGTAAATCCAAATGTTTGGAGACATTGCGCCAGACAGGTGCCTATATGGCCGTGGCGCGCGAGGTTCTGGTGTTGGATGGTGCGGCCACTGGAGCTGCACGCGCTGCAGCTCCTACTTCTACTGAGCTGCAGACAGTGTATGTGCAGAGAGGAGCTACTCTGTTCCATGTGACGCCTCCATCCTGACAATGCATTTCGTAGAAGCCAGATGAAAAACATCACATTCAGGTTATACCAACTTCCCTATGACCAGACATAGAAAAGTGCAGCCACAGTTTTTTTTTTATATTTCTATATTGTATGATAAAAGCTCTTTTGGGCTTGACTGTAAGATGATGCAGATGACCAACCTGTGCAGTTCTGCAGAGGTTCAAATCTGGCTCATGGACAAAATGCATTTTACACTGTTAAAAAAAAAAAAAGATTAATGGAGTTAGTAAATTCAGCTTAAAGTCATGCGCTTTATCTGCTTAAAATAATCAATAATCAATAATACGCATTGTTATAAATACTGTTATTAAGTTGGTCCAAATGAAAAATAAGGAAACACTCTTAACTTAGTAACATAGCTTAAACTAATTGTAATCGTCCTTTAAAAGCTGAGTATATACTGTAAGAAACGATGCTAACTCAATGTAAAAAAAATAAAAAATCATCAATAAAAAATGATGCCTCTTCATTTTTCAAAGTTATTTCAACTTGATCATAATTGTGTAAATACCACAAGACTTATCTAGTTAAGCAAACTGTATTTCAATTACTATTTATTAACATTCATAAAAATAACGTTCAGTAATTGACAACATAAATGTATGTTTCTGGCTGATAAGGTTAGCAGCAGCATCTTCCAACTTAACTTACATCTGCAATCTAATATGTTGTGGGTATATATATATATATATATATATATATATATATATATATATATATATATATATATATATATATATGTAACGTATATTCTGTATATTCTGTATAGTGTACATAACATATAGTGTTTTTTTCTTTGTTTGTTTATTGTTTATTACTGTGACATGTGAATTTCCCCAATGTGGGATCAATAAAGTCTATCTTATCTTATCTTATCTTATCTTATCTTATCTTATCTTATCTTATCTTATCTTATCTTATCTTATCTTATCTTATCTTATCTTATCTTATAATTGTGTCAAACAGATGATTAGAGGCAAAATCAAGTTTCTTTGATTTAATTTTTAATCGCATTTAAGATGAAGAAAAGTAACAAACTAAGTTGACCTGGCAAATGACTAATGTTAAAAACCAGGTTGTGGCAACTTAAGTAACTTAAAGAATATACTGTAAGTCAACATTGTTGCCTCTATTCATTTAAGTAGAAGTGGGGTTTTATTTTTTTCTATGTATTTTGTCCTGGCTACTGAAGGGTAGTGGAGTGCATTAATTGAATTAGTGTGACAGTCTGTGTAGTTTCTGTCCAAGATCTGAGTTATTATTCACCTTGACATCCAGGTATGACCGCTACATGAATAAAAGGAACTGAGCATGTCAGAAGAGCTCCTCATTAATTTGATTGTCAGTTTGAGTAAGGGGTTGTGTTTGCAGGTGTGTCCATATATTGATCTCATTTGCAAGAGATGTCTGATGCCTAATTGGATTGCAAGATATGCACAGCTGTTTGTCTTTCCTGCTTTGACACACAGATACTTACGTGGGGATCTGTACAGCATCTTAATGAATATATGAAAAGATTAATCTGAAAGGGAAAAATACTAATCATATGCAAGGGAGAAAATAGAACATAATATAAGGTTAATATGACATAGCTGGATGCATCAGTGAACATTTGCAGCAGCTGGATACTGAGAAGCCAACTACATGCTTAAAGTATGCATCTTTGACATTATTTATAATAATCAATACAAAAAGACCTTCAACAAACAGTGCATTATTACACTACAAAGAAGCACACCTGTATTTTCTTGCCTGAAACAGTAATTTAAGTTCGTAAAACTTGAATATATAAACAATTGACAACAATGTTGATTAGCACAACACACCAATCCAGTTATTTCATCCCAGGGTTTGTGTTCCTGTCTTATGGAATCAGCTTTCATTTAATATTAAAGAGGCCGACACAGACTGTATATTTAAAATTAGGTTGTAAACATTCCTGTTTGAGAAAGTCTATGGTCAGGTTGGTTAAAGACAGACTGAAGTCTTAGTTCAGTCTAAGCTGCCGTAGGAGATAGAATGCTGAGGGAAGTACAGGCACTGAGTCCTACTACCTCTCTCTTCCACTCGTTTCTTTATTTGTAATTACTTCAAGACATATGGTTATGGTCCACCAGTTTTCTCCAAACGTACTTGCTGTAGTTTAGCGGCCATGACGGGTTACCGTAATGCGCATGCACAGTGCAAATCGGGTAGCCATGCAGATTGGGTAACCACAACAAGTAAGGCTTAGAAGTTAGTAAAATATAAAACTAGAAGCTAGTATAACCTACAGATGAGTTGACAGAATTCAGTAAAGTTAAAAGCAAAATTTTAAATATTTAGTGTTTTTTGCCCAATGTAATATTTTCAAAGTTTGTTGCCTTGAAATTTTGAGTTCATCAAACTTTTTTTTTTTTTTTTTTTGCAGTGTCCTCCAGAGACGGAGAGAAGAGACACAAGAAAACACACTGAATAGGAATAAATCAGACAGGAGTTTGTACCAATCCTTTAGTCACCAGGCATTATGAGTCTCAGTGGAAAACAATAACTTTAATTTCCTTTTTGGACATCCATCATGGGGTCAGAGGAGTCAAAGCACAGTGGATATCAGCAATAAATGGACCTTCTACAGCTGAAACGCTATGTATATATGCTTACATAACCGATACACACGAGACGTCTTTCTCCATACAAGCTGTTATCAGAACTAATACAGTTCAACTGTTTTCACTGTCATGGCTCTCCATTTTATTATTATTTTAAAAATATCTTCTACTGACTCTCTCCATCATTTCTCGCCAAGGTGAAAAGAAGAAAATATATTAAATTTTGAAGCCCCTCTTCATAAAATTATTACAGCTGTAGTTGTATGCTTTATTGTGCACAGGTGACTTATCTCTAAATTGCCTGGCAGCTCAGAGTTGTTTGTTATCTGTTATTGTACGGTGTAAAGTCATGCACCATTAAGCACAGAGTAATTTACTCAAACATAATGAATTAAGGAAGTGAAATTTCCATTGACGTCTTATCTGTGTTTAGCTAATAAAAGTGTCATTTCACTGAAAACCACTTTTCCACGCTCTTTTTGGAATCTGATGGATCACCCTGACTTACTGACACATGCTACCTTTGAAAGTGGTTTGTCACCTCCACTGGCTGCATACCGCATTCACAGAAAACAACGAGAGGAATGAGGGACCTAGAAAAAGCCGGTCCGTCTGACATCAGATGGACTTTAGCATTAGCATTAGCATCTACGAGAGAAGACGGTGCCGCAGTAGGTGCTGCACAAACTTGAAAAAAAAAATGGCGGATCAAACTGATTCATGTGCTCTCTGTTCTGTGGAAATAAAGCCTTGTTTTTTCCTACATGTTTTCAGAACAAGTACGAAACCTAGCTGGATGCTACTCTGGTAAAGGTAAACACATACATCGAATGAGAGGGGAGCATTCTGAGCCTCGTCATAGAGATGTATGCGGAAGTACCGGTAAACTCTTTTGTTCGACCTCAAGTCATTTTTCTACCGTGAAAAACAGCTGGAAACAAAACAATCTGGACTTTTTTTTTTTAAATAGTACCAACACACAATGTATTCAATAACAATGGAGAACACAGCAATATTAATAAAATAACCATGCAATGACAGCTTTAAATTTTTTTTATTAATTGGACTAGGATGTTGCAATGTATGTTGAGAGGACAGGGATACTTAAGAACTTTATTTGTTCTTTTGAGAATCAGATCAGATGGTACCTGATGCATTTTGACAGTTTCCATCTCACTAATAGTCCCTTCAAGATCTATTAACTCATGTTTCCATACATCTTGTCCTAATCCGCTGGCTTTATACTGTACCTTGAACAGGGAAGCACCTGCAGCAAGAACATATGGCTTTTATTTATTACCCCACCATAATGTTGTTATCGGTGACATTGTTGCATTAATGGATCCAATTACCATAGTAATGTCTCCTCATGTGACACCAACACAGCAGAACCTTGGTCGACTAAGCTGTTTCTAAAGTCACCTGTGGCCTGTTTTTATAAAAGGTGTTTACAAAATAGGTTTTAAGCTTGAATTTGACACTAATTACAGTGGAAGAATTCAGTGTGAGATGCCCCCCCCCTTTGAGGATTTCTTATGAGAATATGCTGTCGGAGATAGTTGACCATTATTTTTGAGTGTGTGGTGAAACATACAGTGGGTATTTATTTATTTAAATCAATTAACAGCAATTTAAAAACAGAAATGCTAATAAAAATACAGCCAAAAAATAAAAATAAAAAACTAAATAAGTGCTAACATAAAACTACAGTGTCCTAAGCCATTAATTAAAATGAGTAGAAAGAAGCCAGTGGAACGCTACATTATATAACCTCAGTAAAAAGTGGGGGGTATGATATCATCTAGTTGTAGAAGTGGAGGTGTCGCAACACCCCCATCCCCCACAGGTGTGGCACCCGTGTATCAAACTAATGTTGACATCCTCTAAATAAGTCATGTGATCTTTCTAAAGGGACAGAATAAACTACTGACTTTCATCTGTGAGTGACGCTACAATGGTAAGAAAGTTTTATAGGTTGTTTTGTGAGTGAACAAAGAAAAGTTTTTTTGCTGTCGGCTGCAAATCTCCGGGTCTATTTAACTGTTAAAATGTTGCTCAGTGGTTTCCATCCTCATGGAGATAACACACTCTGATTGGGGTGGAAGGCTGCAAGAGGGGACCAGATAATACCTAGTTTCACACACCGTTATCACTCATGTGGAAACAGTCTGATACTTTCAGGCGTTTATCACTGTGTTCAATAAGAGGACTGGTTGTTCCAGTCACTGGTTCTGGATTGACGGTGATGCTCAAAAAAAAAAAAAAAAAGAGCAATTATGGTTTCACACTAGACAGGAGGCTTTCATCCTCTCCTTAGTCTACGGAGCTCTTCAGAAATCACTCATCATCTTCATGAACAAAGCTCAAGACGGTGCATCAACACTACACATGTTATATTTGAGAATGTACAGACACATACACACACGCACTGCTTATTAAATTAAGGCACAGATCCAACTGATGCCTGCGACGCTTTGAAGTAAAAGCATGAAGTGTAGGCAGTGGAAGAAGTCAGAAGAGCTTTTGTGCTGCTGTAGCAATTATTTGACATTGTTGAAAGTTTCAGACAGTCATTGGTATCTTTAGCAGAATACATACTTAGGAAAGATAAAGAGACACACAGTCAATAATTAAAAACTCACCATTATACATCTTAGAAGTTTTATTTTGTCCCATTTCTTAACCATTCTTGTGAATGTTTTGGACAAAGCTGACCGTCTGACATTATATATCATTGGTAATATCATTGTTTTTGCATAAAAAAAAAAAGTTTATTTTTTTTTTATTATTTTTTTCCCTGAATTATTTCAAGTTAGCAATGGCAACAGTGCACTCCATATCTCCATCAACAGACTTATGTAAAATAGACCCTAGTAAAAGTAGAGGTACTGATTTAAGATTAGATAAATATTTATTCTCATTGTAAAGTCATATTTTGTACAATTAAATTAAGAGTTCTGTTCTGGAGTTCTATGTACTTATAAAAATTTTTTAATTTGTAGCCCTGGGGGTGAAGGTTAGAGTCTGTGACCTTGAAATAATATCAACGAATAATAAAAAAAAAAAACAGAAAAAAGTCATGAAAACATACTCTGGATTTATTTATTTTTCAACTGGATGAATATTATCACAACACAAGGGGGTATAACAAGCTTTTATATGTGCAAGGTGTGGGGTTTGCTGTGCCTGCCACCACTTATTGGTATTTTTATTAACCCATAAAGACCCAATAAGCCACCAACGATCAAAATCATCTGCTGATCTAAAAGGTTTAATAACTTCTGAGTCACTAATCCTAAGAGTCAGTTTTAATAAATGGTAGAAAGTACAGTTCTTCATCTTTTTATGGTCATCAGATATGACCCATTTGGACATTCTGAGGCTCTGTAGTTACCATGGTAACACTGTAATCTACTACAACATCGATCATTGATAAAAACCCATGTTGTTGGATCAATGGCAGTGAATGGATACACTTATTTTATGTTCACTTAATATGTTTTGCTATAAATGTGATCTTTTTCTTCAGTTTTCTCTGTTTTGGATACAATAGCATTTAACTTTAATCTGAACTTTAATGAACAGTTACATGATCAGTCAATGAAATATAGGAAAACACTGAATTTTCACAGAAAAATTTTAAATATGGAACATAATATTGGAGTAAATACTGAAAAATCTCTTAGGAAAGGTTAAATATACAAAAAGATTCATTTAGGAACTGCCACAAAAGTAACACTGGGTTAAATGTATGACACAAAAATGTTACTTGTGCTCAGATTTTCATAGTAAAACATAAAAAGATGCAGAAATTATGAAGCATACACTCTACTCTACACTTCCCCTACACCAGAAGTTATTGATCGCAGTGAAAGTTGAGCCTGAGACTAAATAATTGAAACAAACCAATTACCTTTTTATTTTCCCTGAGCTTCTGTTCGACAAGAAAATTTAAGTTACACATTAATCCATTGTATTCTATTATATTTTTTATTTAATGTAAAATCCCACAGAATGGTTCCATCTGCCTGAGAATAGATATAGTATTTATAATAGATGTACCAAAAGGTGCCAAGAAGAGAATTATCAATTCACTTTGACAATGGAATTAACGTAATTTATTCTCAAATCACAGTGGGTACATGAGGCAGTCGGGGAAATAACATGTAGGGTTTTTTGTTTTGTTTTGTTTTATAAGCTTTGGATGTTAAATAACTGCGACTAAGCTCTGAAAGTCAAGAGATGAAACAGTGTGACTCCTGTTATGGGATGTATTTATTGTACAGAGCTTTTTTCCACAGTGCCTGTCAGATTGTGAATGAAAGACCTTCTCTCTCCCCATGTACTTCACCACCAACTGAGATGTCACTGTCACCTACCCCACAATGCTCTGTTGCACAGATGCAACACAGCAATAGGGGGTTAATGAAGATTAATGTGGGGGCTGACAAAGCTAATGCTGACTGAGCTGATACACACTCGCACACTCTGCTGCCAAGGTGGTGAAAGCTGATAATGATTGAATGTGAGTTCACACAACATGCAATCGATGTCTGAGACTGGGATTCATACGGTACAAGTGAATGGTTACAACACTGAACACTGAGGATGCTCTCATAAGTTAAGACATTACAAATGTTCCATTTTATCTCAGTGTGAATATAAACATTTAACCCTTTGTTGGTCACACTACAAAAATAATTGTAATTTCTTTTTCTTTTTCCACCTCACAGGGACTATAATAACCTAAAACAGATTTTATTTTCTTATTGACCCTAAATTTAAAACTCAAACATTACTCCTTCACCACAGAATTTCTTTCTTCTCTTTCTCTTCCTCACATCTGTTTCTGTAATTTTTATAACATATCTTTCTTACCAAATCTGTTCATGACTAGTCACCTGGTGTCCCCTTTCCCCCCTCCCCCCCTGGGGGGAGTGGTGGCTCTCCTGACAGTGCCTGCACGGGAGCCATGGACGACAGGATCTGGAGTATCTCGCCTGTGCTGACCTGTGACCCCGGACCACCGCCCCTGCCTGTCTGGACCAGCCCCCCTTCCTGCATTTATACATGGACGTTCATCTATAGCCTGTCCGTCCATGGGAGTGGATCTCTCCTTCAATGTGGTTCTCCTCAAGATTTCTTCTTTTTCCCACTGGGTTTGGAAGTTTTTTCTTGCCGAGAAGGAGGGTCTAAGGACAGGGGATGCCTGGGACTTTTCATGTATTTCTGTAGTTGATTATGTTTTTGTAAAGCCCTCTGAGATGACGTTGTTGTGATTTAGGGCTTTATAAATAAAATTGAATTGAATTGAATAATTTGTGACTTGGTTCAAATTAGATGTGTTAACTCTTTGTGTTTGTATCATTAGTGATTAGCATTAGCAATTAGCATTTCATGACCTTTTACTATCATCTCTACCATTTGGTTGAGCATTTAAAAAAAATATATTACATGAATACTAAAGTATTTCTGAAACATGCTGAGGATTATTTATGCAAAATAGACTCTAAAAGTCAATAATGTGGGAAAAAAAATCTAACTTATCTGCAATTTTGTGTCCAAAAGAAAAGACCATAGCAGAAGTGTTGTCATGGTTATGATCTTCTTCATTGGTGGTAAATATACTAGCATGACCTGAATATATCATTGACTGTCCAAGAAGTTTGGTGTCAAATGACTAATATTTAGATTAGATATCAGGGTTCAAAGTTACCTCTACCAATCGGTTGAACTGACCAACAAAGGGTTAAACATCTTATTTGTACATGACTAGAGGATGGAAATGGCACCTGAAATGATCATCAGAATGTAAAACATTACTCTGCAATGTTTAACATTTTACAAGTAGTGTGAAAATCCAGCCTGTGAAAATGTTTCTGATAAAACATGATATAGATCAATTATTATAAAAACAAGGATTTCCACTCAAAACATTTAAGGAAATCGATTGCCTCAATGATTTTTACATTGATGAAACTTAAAAAATACAAGTTTCCAGAACTTAAATATTAGATGCTTATTAAAGTGTACTTAAATTAAAACGTTTTTAAGGAAGCATCTTAAATCACATCCAAAGTAACATCACAGAACAAGGATGAATAACATGTTTGACTGCTTTTTTCATTTCTTTGACATTTTTCAGCGGGAAAAAAAAAAAAAAGTTACGCAAAACTAATGGTAACTAATTACTTTTTGGGGGAAGTAACTAGTAATTGTAACTAATTACTTTTTCAAAGTAACTTACCACGAGCGAACCTGCATTCAGTCCCTGCACCGGATTATTTGACTCTGTCTTCAGAGACGAATGGCAAACAGTGCTTAAGGACAATAGCAAAACAATCAATATACATCTCTGAGCTGAACCGGGTGATCCATAAATGATTTGGATGCTGGTATTTAACTCCCACTAGGTCCTCTCCTGCAGACTACTAAACAACAACACGGACAAAACCACAAAGGGCTGCTTTTGTGGTACTCACAAATAAAGGATGTTGTTGAAGAGACCAATAAAACATACTCATGGGTTTATATATTAGGAAAGCTTTCACAGTGAGTCAGCTGAAACATGTATGACCCGGGTTTTGCACCTTGTATAACAAGCGTTTCCCTGGGGATATTATTATGCAGTGGCTTTGATAAGGAAGCACCCACAGAACTCCTCGCTCTTCCTCTATCACTCTGACTTATAGTTACCCATTTTCCTTTGGAGCGTCAGCCCAGCAGCAGCTCATTATCTGTTGGATAACACCCTCATCTTGACGCCATAAACTATACTTGGAAAAGACTGCTATTGTGTACGTGTAATTTCCGTCGTTCCATTCAGATAATACAAGCTTATGATTAGTGTTTTTCTTATTTCGCCTTGAGAATAACACACACACATTCCCCTCCCCGAAAAAACACATCCATCTGTAACAGAAACACTGTTTATTTGAGTGAAACTTCTTATTGGATTTATTGCAGATCTGACATTAGTAACTCCTACAGCAGATATTTCTGTTCCACTCACTTCAAACGCTCATTGTGTTTCAGTCAGTGAGATTAACAGAGTGGGTGTGTGACACCTCAGTGCTCCATGTCATGTAGGTCACAGCAGATACAGCTCACTTTGTCATTCATGGAGTCTCAGTGAAGAAGAAACAGAGTAAATGGGCTATAGTTACAGTTCATTGAGTTGTCTCACTGTGCGCTGCTGTGTACTTCTCATCTTCACAGCTTCTTGTTCAAACAGACAAGCTGATGCCCTCTGGCTAAACAGGAGACATGCTAATGAGATGTAAATGACATGCCATCTCTTTACCTATTATAATCAGAGTCTTAAATGAGTCAATAATGTTTTGTTCCTGTCACACAGCAGCTACAGTGACACTGCTGTCTTACTCAACCATCTGTGTATAATATGAAATAAACTTGAACTTGCTATTATTCTTTCTAAATACATGAAAACCATCCAGATTGACTGATTTATTTGGAAATGATCTGCATCAGACATTAAAGGCGATTAACTCATTGACTGCCAGCTATGTTCCGAATAGGTTTTTTTTTTTTTTTTTTACCTTTTGTCACGATATTGGCTTATTATGGCATAATTTTGACTTTTTATGTCATGATTTATAGATAAAAAGTTCAGTGCGCCTTTGTCTTTGGCAGTCAACATTACTTTTCAAAAAGACGTATATATATATATATATATATATATATATATATATATATATATATGTACACGTCTTCGGCGGTCAATGAGTTAAGCTTAAATACATTTAATAGGTTCTATTGGAAAATAAAGGTCAAATTTTGTAATTTTTTGTAATCTCGTAATTTAGACTTTTTCTCACGATATTGGCTTTTTATGTCATGATTTAGAGATAAAAAGTTCAGTGCGCCTTTGTCTTTGGCAGTCAACGTTACTTTTCAAAAAGGCGTATATACACATATATATATATATATATATATATATATATATATATATATATATATATATATACATATACACATCTTTGGCAGTCAATGAGTTAAGTTTAAATACATTTAATAGGTTCTATTGGAAAATACAGGTCAAAACGTGCTGGTCAGTTGATGTTTTCAGTGGGTCTGGGGGAACCATAGAACCTCCTGGTGAAACATGAGCTTCCCTCCAAAAACTATTTATAGCATTTTTTTAATTTTTTTTTTGGGGGGGGGGGTCTCTATACTAATGACAAAGTTTACTTTTGCTGTATAATGACAAATAAAGTACTTTACTTTACAAACAACCAAATCTTAAGCTGATTCCAAGCGCTAAAATAAACTTGGCTGCAGAATAACTGTTCCCTGAATTGCACTTATGAGTGGTGCTGTAGTTCATTTCAGAAATCAGTAAATACTACTGCGAGCACATGCTTGTACACACCACCAGTACTTCTGCAGCGATCAAAAGTAAAATAAATGCTCCTGTTTTGAAAAAGGAATGTTTCTATTTTTACTGAGCTATTTCAGCATTTTGCATCATCACAGTACCTGCAATATGACACAGTTACAGTTATGTAAAGAAAAAAAAAATCTGTTCCAGCTCGTCATAGTATGGATCCATCAGTACAAAATGGATTTTCAGAGGGAAGAACTAAATGCTGAGATGTGGACCCTACTGTCAGTGTCAAGTTGAAATGAGCTTTTCCTCGTCTTACAAGTGAGTCAATGATAAAGAAAACAAAAACAAAATGTTCACTTGCTGAAATTAAAAAGCATGGGTTGAGAGAGACTTATATTTGCACTTTGATACCCATGACCAAGGATGACAGTAAATGAAAGTAATACCAGCAGATTGTGTTGCTGGGCAACGGAATTACAGGTACATTTGTTGATCCTGACATAGTCACTTGGAGCAGATGAACTCATGATAATAGATGGGGTCATTTCAAGTGCTATTTCTTGTCTTTTTTTTCTCAGAAGCTGCATTAAAATCTGCCAACACCAGACATTACAATGTACCTGCATGTGTCCAGTATTGATTTCTGATTGGATTCCCTACCAGATATACAAATAAAACATCATTTAAACCTAAAATACCGAAGAGGTTTCAACTGGAACCCAACAGGAACGCAGGTACTGCTGAAATGGATGCTTTACTTTTACTTAGAGCAGTATTTCCCAACCCTATCTGTATGTTTTAGATCAGGGGTGTCCAAATCCAGTCCTCGAGGACCAGTGTCCTACATGTTTTAGATATTTCCCTCTCCCACATGATTCAGTTTAACCCTTTAACTCCTGAAACTTGAGCAGTTCCACAGTAAAAATAATTAAAATAAGCAACAACATGAACAAAAATGGCTAAAGTCATCAATAAAATGAACAGAAATGGATAATAAACTGACAAAATAATTAGTAACGTAAACAAAGTTTTTGTACATTTTCTTGGTCATTTTTAATTTTTCTACATTTTACTTTTTATTTTATTGATTTTTCTTTAATTTTGTTCCATTTGCGTCTTACTTTCTTCACGACACTAATTATTTTGTCAGTTTATTATTCATTTTTGTTCATTTTATTAATGACTTTGGCCATTTTATTTTTATTATGTTGTTTATTTTAATTATTTTTCCTGCCTACCTTTTCCTTGCCTACATTTATTTTAATCATTGGCAAAAAAAATCTTCCCAACCTAACAACTTTACACTTTATTTTCATGTAGGTTTTTTTTTTAACATTGCAATTTTACCACTTTTGGTTGTTAATTTTATAACATTTTTACAGTGTACTTATCTTTTTGTTTGTTTTTTTGTAACAAAAAATAAGATGGACAGCTGTCATCGTCGATATCTCGTATCCTCACACCATTAAAACTTTAGGATTATGAGCTGTTGCTTATTTTCCAGTGTATCTCTCAACCTAAGGAGCAGATAGTATCTAGACGGATCTGGCAGCAGACGCCACAAAGGACCAGATGAATCCTCACAACTGTTTGTTTTTCAGACCTCAGCACCCCATGATGACCTGTTATACTGTACATGACATTTGCTCTCACAGTGTTGTATGTTGTTTACAGCTCTACAACTAATTCAGTCGTCTCGCCAAGTGCCCATGTCAATTTCCGGAGGTCTACAATTGCCAATTTTTATAACCCAGACACTGTGGGGATCTCAAGCTTCATTATCTGACTCAGTGATGTATCGAAACAGGGTGAAATCCTGTAGGGGATCATATAGTAAGTAGCACATATGGAACCGTTGTAACCTCACACCACATTCATGATGTACAAGTCTATAAATGAAACAAGTTAAATCTCTGTATTGAGTGTTTTTACAGTGAAATTTCTTGACGATAAATTTGATTCTGGTTACTTTTAAGACCATAAAGACCTGAACGTCCACCATTGACCAAAAGCACCCACTGATTAATCTAAAATGTTCATACCTGTTCTTCTTAAATTTTGACTTTTTATCTCATAATTTTGACTTTTTATCTCATAATTTTGACGTTTTATCTTATACTTTTGACTTTTTATCTCATACTTTTGACTTTTTATCTCATATTTTTGACTTTTTATCTCATGATTTTGACTTTTTATCTCATGATTTTGACTTTTTATCTCATAATTTTGACTTTTTATCTCATAATTTTGACTTTTTATCTCATAATTTTGACGTTTTATCTTATACTTTTGACTTTTTATCTCATACTTTTGACTTTTTATCTCATATTTTTGACTTTTTATCTCATGATTTTGACTTTTTATCTCATGATTTTGACTTTTTATCTCATAATTTTGACTTTTTATCTCATAATTTTGACTTTTTATCTCATAATTTTGACTTTTTATCTCATACTTTTGACTTTTTATCTCAGGATTTGTACTTTTTATCTCATGATTTTGACTTTTTATGGTCACACATTAAAAAAATCTAGTTGAGTGAACCAAATTGAACTGCATAAGGTTAGGGTTATTTTAATTTAATTCACTCAACTGTATGTTTTCATGTGTGACCTGTTGAAGAAGAAATTTTTAAATTGATTCAATGTTTTACTTTTGTCAGTGTAATTGTTGTGTTTTTTATGTTGTCATGGTTATCAGATGTGAGCCATTTGGGGGTTCAGAGACTCCGTAGTAAACATGGAAACACTGTCATCTTCTATAACAATGATTCACCACTAAAACCCATGGAGTTGGATAACTGACACCAGATGGAAATGGTTGTTTTATGTTCAGTTATTCATCATCATCATCATCATCATCATCATCATCATCATCATCATCATCATCATCATCATCATCATCATCATCATCATCACATGTTTATTTCAAATCCGCAACCACAGTTTACACTTAACAAATGACAACTCAACAGCCAAAACAGAACACATGATTTGAAAAGGAGTTGGAAAAACCATTGCTTTTAAATTCCACCCCCTCACACAACACAACCATTGCAAAACATCACACTACAGTAACACAAAACATTACACAACATTACATAACAATGCCAAAAATGACAGTAACACATCCTCACATGACAGAACACAGACTGACACAAACCCACTCTGACCCCACACCCACTCCCACTTATGACACCCACACTGTTGAGAGCGTCAATGTCACTTTCTTTCTTCCGAACACTTTTCCATTATTATTATTATTATTATTATTATTATTATTATTATTATTATTATTATTATTATTATTATTATTATTATTATTGTTGTTTTTTTAATTTATTCATTTAAATCAAAATGTTTTCACAGCTTTTAATTCATCTGCTAAACCCTTCCAAAGCATTTCTCTCCTTACTAAAATGCACATTGATATTAAAATAGCTCTTACTACTACTGGGTACAATTTCTTATAACTTCAAAGGTTGAATTTCTGTTGAGAATCTCTGTCTTTAAATAATTTTTGGATATTAAATGGAAGACATTTTACTGTAGTCCACCAGATCTATTCATTTTAAATCTACTGAATGGAGAAATAGTGGGTTGGTGTGATCATTATAATGGGTTTTATGAACAGTTTTAAGAGTAGTCAACGGCAGTAAGATAGTCCTATAACAACTCCTCCAGGTTTCAATACAATAATTAATACAAGACATAACAAATGAATGATAAAATATGAATAAAGCATTTTGTTTAATGATGTCTTTGCTGAAAGAAAAAAAAATCAGATTTTCTTAATTTTTCTGAGTGATATGGCGGATGTTGCTCATATCACTCAGGTTAGCTGGCAGATGCTCATATCACTCAGGTTAGCTAGTGGATGCTCATATCACTCAGGTTAGCTAGCAGATGCTGCTCATATCACTCAGGTTAGCTAGCGGATGCTGTTCACATCACTCAGGTTAGCTAGCGGATGCTGCTCATATCACTTAGGTTAGCTAGCGGATGCTGTTCACATCACTCAGGTTAGCTAGCGGATGCTGCTCATATCACTCAGGTTAGCTAGCGGATGCTCATATCACTCAGGTTAGCTAGCAGATGCTGCTCATATCACTCAGGTTAGCTAGCAGATGCTCATATCACTCAGATTAGCTAGCAGATGCTGCTCATATCACTCAGGTTAGCTAGCAGATGCTCATATCACTCAGGTTAGCTAGCGGATGCTGCTCATATCACTCAGGTTAGCTAGCAGATGCTCATATCACTCAGGTTAGCTAGCAGATGCTTCTTCAGATGGCCGTGCCATTTTTTTTCCATGTAAGGTGAAGTATTTCCACACATACAATCTGTCACTCTCTTTTGTTTAGTCAGACCCTGCAGCAGCCATGTCTCCTCTGGTTTAGGTCTGACTGGTCTTGTGTTCATGTGCCGAGGAAGAGGAAGAGAAAGAATAACATGCAACCTGTGTTACGGGAGTTGATGTTTCTATTAATGCCCTGGTGCATACATTTTTTATTTTGTTCCTTTGTAGTCCATCCTGTCAGCAATCAAATTATGTTTCTATATCAATCAATCAAGTGTCCCTGTATAGATATGTCATGTTCTATATCCACATCATTTTATATTAAATTTATCCTCCATTGTTTTTTTCTAGAGTTTGAATCCTACATGTGTAGTCTGAAGTGCTTCGTCCTTGTTCTTATATATATCTTTAGAGCCCTCAGAGTAAAAACTACAATAATATATAATTCATATCCAGCTCCTCTCTATGATTTGTTAGAAAGAACCTGAAAATAAAAGCAGTGTGAGAAGAATCGAAATGCTTTTTGATGATATGGATTTGTATGCATGACTGAGAACAGAAATGCTGTGGTTGTAGTATATGCCATCCGTGTTCAAATAAATGAAAAAACTGCAATCTTTTGATGGGGTTTGAAAAATGCTATCTCATCACATTGACATACAGAAAGGTGTTGTATAAAAACTACACTGAGGCGCATAAATGCACATCAGAAAACAACATGCTGAGTCCAACACTAAAACACACAACATTCCACTTTGTGTGTTACATAATCTTCTCTCCACAACACACTGTTCTTTTAAACACCACAGCATAGCAAAGCTTACTGATTCACAATTACACTGCTGAAATTGTCATAAAAGTGCAGTTTGTATTCTGTCCAAAGCTTTATGTCCTAGGAAACTATTGGGCTTTATCTGCTTTACTATAATTACTGAAGAATTGGACACAGGCTGCAATTATGATGGCACAGCAAATCAGGACCTGGAAAACCTCCTTTTAAAGGATTAGTAATTAAAAAGAAAAAGAGATTTTCTTTATTTTATTTTTTTTTTTGCAGAATGTTGTGCAAAGTGTGGCCAATAAGAATTTAATTAAATAAGCTGTCTTCCCTGCAAATAATCCAGTGTTTTTTTTATTTGTCATTTAGTAGAGGCACAAAATAAATAAAATAGTCCTACCCTAAAACCAGTATGAAACTAGAAGGCAGACCTCCCCCAGAATGAAGGGGGGGTCTGCACACGTTTAACTGTCTGTCTTTGTATGACATAACTCAAAAAGTTACGGAACATGAAAACTTTCCATGAAACTTTCAGGATAGCACAGGGATAACACAAGGCCCAATTGATTAGAAGTTAGCGAAGATCTGGAATAGATCCTGAATTTTGGATCGCTTTGAAATTTTACATTGCAGTAAATGGAGAATACATTTCACAGTAATCACTTTCAAGCTAAAGTAGTTGAAAATAGGGATAAAATAGAAAAAAATACATCATACAATGAGCTAAAAAAGCATAGTTTGTTAGGAACGAGTTAAGTGCCAGTGACTAGCACCTCCATGTTCATTGCTCTCACAGGCTAATTCATGTCAGACACCACATATCAGTTGCTGCATTTCCATTACCCTTGGAAATTCGCAAAATGTAAATATCGCTATAAAATCTGGTCATGGAAACACCTGAATTTCGAAAAAAGCACTCAAATATCGATAAAAAGTTTTCACGCTTTCATAAGGTGGATTTTCAGACGTTTCGATATTCTAATATATCGCAAAAGTGGAATGGAAACACTCTTTCCGCAATTATGTAACAGGACGTGACGTACATGGTCACATGATCACTGGCAGCCGCAGTCACTGTAACCATAACAACCATTGGCTGCTGGGATGCGAAAACTGAGGCCGGCTTCTTGGAGTAGTGATTAGGGTGATTCCTAAAGACTTCGGCAGGGACTTTTACTGATTAGAAAATTAGCCGATTAATTCATGCTAATGCTAGCAGGGTGATGGTTCATCTGAAGCTCCGAAGGTGACAGCAGTGAAATGTCATTGGATGATATTTCACGAGAGTTACAACGCTCCTGCCTAAGACAACCGTCAATGGAAACACATTCAAAGCGCAAATATACTTTGTCAAAAATGTAGGAATATCGCAATTGTTTTGCGAAAAACTGTAATGGAAACGCAGCTAGTAGGTCTGAGTCTGGATAGAAATAACCCTGAGTGGAGCCTCTGGTGTTTGATACCATGAAATACCCCAGAATTTGGACAAATTGAAGTACCTTTCTCATTTAGCAGAAATAAAACCCTTAATTTAATTAAACAATGCAATTTTCATTATCTTTGTCTCATAAGTCGTGCAGTTTCCAGAGTCATGCTCTCATAAAACTAAAATGAACATGACGCCTGAAATAAACATTAACTGCAATGCCCTTTTTCACTCTTATGGTCTCCTTGCCATGACTGAAGACTGTTTTACACTAATGGATTTAATAAATAATGAGCCATTTCTAAGACTGTACTCTTCTTGCTGTTAGGGGGGGGGGGGGATCAGTTTATACTGACACGAAGCAGTATACTTAAAATACACACTGCAACACAGCAGAATGTCAAAACATCATAGACAGGTTAACTTTCAGTAGGTGTGTAATGCTAATTTAAATGAAGAGGAAAGCGTGGTACTGTAATTAGCACACATATTGAACTCAAAAGGCCAGTGTGGGAGGATGAAGCTTTGCTTTAACATATAGTCTGGAGGATTATGCAAATGTATCACCATGCGTCAATCAACAAAGCAGAAGACAGCATATGACCTGCACTGTAAAAATTACCAAAGTGTTAACAGCAGAAATGTATAAAATTGCAACAAGAAAGCGCAAGTTAAAATACAGTGCAAAGTTGTTTATTACCTCAGCCAAGGGGGTATTAATTTCGAATCTGTTTAATTGTTTGTTTGTCTGTCAGCAAGATTACACAAAAAGGTTCTGAATGGATTTTGATTAAACTTTCAGGAATGGTCGATAATGGGTCAAGGAAGAACCCATTAGATTTTGAGCAATGAAGGTCAAAGACAAACTCTGTACCAGTGTAAGATGCTTGTTTTTTTTTTTTTGGTCCGCTCAATTTCATCTTCCGCTTCGGCATGTGCTCTCTCACTCTTTCAACTCGCCAACCTCCATCTTCTTCGAGGCACAAATCTATGGTTGCCTTTTATTGGAAAATACAACTTCTGCGCCAGACTGGGACAGAAATACATTGCCCAAAAGTCTGAAATTCAAGACTTTGATCTACTGCCCCCATGAAACATGTCAAAGACATATATACTGTATACATCTTTGACAGTCAATGAGTTAATAATCACAGCTGCCAGTTTTTTTTTTTGTAAAAGCAATGGGATGTTCTTTTTTTTACAGTGTGGTGTCCATTAGCTCAGAAAATACAGCAAGACACTTGCATGTTCTATTGATCACTCTTTTCATTTTCCATCTTCATCTGAGCAGGAAAGACTGTTTCCTCCACGCTGTTGACCATGTGTTGTTGCCATGGATATCAGGTCATGCTAGGTGAAATGTAATTTGTGGCTGAGCATTTCATTTACAGACTCTTAGCATGTGTGTTGTTCACTGAAATATTTGTCAGCCATCTGATGTCTTTGTTAACTTTCAACGACTGTGTGTACAAATGAAGGTAGGTGTGTAATATTGTGTACTGTGTCATAATGCTGACTGGAGCTGGACTTGTTATTTACAGTAAATCCACTTTAGTTCTGGTTAAGAGTGTGAAATCCAAAGCACCGTCATATGATGCTTTTGTAACCTTTCTTTGTGCTAAGATACACCAAGCTTATAAGGCTTTAAAAAACAGCTGTGAAACTCCTCTGTGCGTGATTGGAAAATCTATAATACTCTTTAAATTCCTTTTTCTTTTTTTTATTCGAAGGATTCCTGATTCTTTGATTTGTGCCTGCAATTACTGATCATACAGATGCTCTAATTCAGTGAGAAGAACATTGAAGTGTGATTGCACATTGTCATTAGCAGTGCATACAATTACATGACACTTGATTGCATAAAACTCTTTCAGTGTGAGTCACTGTCACAGCCCGTCTTAAGAAATGTGGGTTTTGTCAAATGAGTGTGACGTCAGAGCACTCAGCATTTGGATGGGGTACACTGAAGTTAGGAAGTGGAGAGAGAAGTGACCATTCTGAATTCATAACTGGGGCTGTCAAATGATTACAACCTACATTAATCACAGGGTTGCTTTGGATTAATCATGACTAAATATTCATTCGAAATTAGTTGCTTTTCATTTTGCATGACTAAACATAGTCAAGAAAAAAGGGAATATATGGACACTTAACATGTTTATCAATGCTGGGTGTATTAGGCCTTAGCCGAAGTGTTAGCAGAATCCTCGACTAACGTATGTATCATGTCAATGTGGTATTTTAATATGGAAGTCAGTCAGTCAACTCAAATTCCACAACAGAGATGTTGTGACGATCCTGAATGCACCAAACTCTGTGTTTAGAATTAGCAACTGTGTTGTTGCTAAGCACCCTCTTATTCCCCCCAACTCTAATTCATATACTCCTGGTTTATTACTGTGTGTAAATGACACAAGGTGTGATTAATAACACAACACAGTTGGGATAGATATTAGCATAGTGTATTGTTTATCTGCGCATAAGTTAATACTGTTGAAGCTAATACGATAATAAGCTAGCTGTCATCTGTTTGCCTTCTGTGAGGTGATTCCATGACACATATTATACATCTGAGTGACTCATACTGTCATCTACGGTCTTTATATGCGGTAATTTTTTTCCTACCCAGTTTTAAAATGAATCTTTTAAATATGGGGGTGGGGTCAATTTAAAAAAAAAAAAGAAAATTAAAAAATTGTAAAACAAAAAAATACTGATACATATGTGACTAGATTTTTTTTCTCCCACCCCTACCATTTAATGTTCAGGGGTTATCTATATGTTAGTACTGAAATCCTCTTTTTATATGCCTTTTTTCCTCCCCATTCTTCCTCCATTATCTGTGACACCATCATGACGGAGGTAGCCTTTTCTTTCCATCTCCCAATCTGAGCAGAAATTGCCAGTATGTGAAACAGTCAATATCAGTAATGCTGCCCAAGGAACACCACAATCCCTTTTTACGTCATAAGGAGAGAGTAGGGACACAGGGAGATTGTACAGTCATGAAACATTCATTCAGTAAGTAATTCTGCCGGAGTAGTCACATGCTGTGGATTTTCATGTCAGACTCTGTAAAGCACAGGCTGTGGCTGTTTAAGCAATATAAAGAAAAAAAAAAAAAGGGGGGGGGGGGTCACAGTTAAAAACAAATTACTGGGAATTTGTGTCATATCAGACACATGGCAATGCTTAGAAATAGCATTAAAACAGACAACGTGTTTCTAACACACACATATTAGCATGGGTATTAAAAATCTATAGCCCCTACAGTTAAAATTTAAATGAACCTGAGGTCTTACATAAGTTATTATTAAATGAACGTTATGTCTGTGCAATCATACTCGCATTAGATGAAGTATTTTTTTTTGGAGTTTGCTACAGCAGAGTTGATTGTGTATTCTGTTTTGTGAGGGTTTTTATGTGTTGTGTTGTTCATTACTTGTTGAGTAGCTCATGCTCCATCTGGCCAGAGGGGATGTAGGCACAGGTGCATCAACATGGGACAGCACTTGTATTATTTAATCAAAGGCCTTTATCAAATTTGAGATGTTACCAGCAGTCCACTTTAGCAGACGTAGTAAAAATACACACATTTTTTTTTATTTACAGAGAAGTACAGAGACATACTGATTTAACCTTTGTGTGTGTATGCAGAAAAAAAAATGTTAATTAATATGTGTCTGCTATGTTTCACAAATCTTTTTAACAGCTTCAGCTCTGCTCAAAACAACCAAATGTTTTATAATTTGATGTATTTTAAACTTTTAGCTTCATAAAAAAAACACACACAAACACAAATGAATTGTTTTCCATGTAATAAATTTGAAGGACATCACCCTAAAACAGTTGAATTTATAGCATTACATTTTTAAAATATTAATATTTTTCTGCAAAATTTAATTCTAACAGTCTGACATCACATAGTGCATAATAAATATGGCTTTAACATAAGTCAATGAGACATTTTTGGCAACAAAATTATCCAGAGGTAGTATGTGGCACTATTTGAAATGATCTAGAATGAAATAAAAAAAATTTTTTTAAATAACAAGTGCTGCTGGGAAATCCTTGGAAATAAGTACATTTGTACCAGATCCTTCTATTTAGACCAAGTTGAATACTAATGAAAATTAATGACCATATGTTACTATTCATTGATTAGTTTTGGTATTTTTCTTAAGAATAATTAATAATACATACAAGTGGTGCCAGGCACAACAAACCCCATTTCACACAATTGTTTTAACTCTTAATGGACCTCTCCCTCTCAAAACATGACATTAAGGGTTTGCCCTTTCAAGGTTGGTCAAGGTCAAAGGTCATGGTGCCATTTTGGAGCCGATATGTAGTTTCCTGTCTGTCAACAATATCAACTGAGTACTTATCACCACTCTTTTTTGGAGTTACCAGCCATTTAAAATCATGTGACCTTCATTTTGACCTTTCAAGGTCACTGAAAGTCAAAAATCATGATCTCATTTTGAAGCCCATGTCAGGTTTCCTATTTGTCAATAATAGTAACTAAGTCTCTAGGTTGGAAGTTATTTCAGTGATTCATGAAAAAAAACATGAAAAAATATTGATATATGTTGATTTAATAGCAGTTTTTTGGTGCGTGTTTGGCCACCAAGGTACTGATAGAATGGAACATACATCAATATATAAATGAGATGTGACCCTCCAGCACAAAACCAGTCACTTGGGTCAAATTTTAGAAATTAAGATTTTCTATTTATCTGAAAGCTTATTAAAAATGCTCACGTGACACTAATTCAACCAATCAGAGGCCATTTTTCAACATCACCCTAGCAACAAGGGATTTTGTTTACTGGAGAAGGCTTTGTTCCGAGGCCTCCCATTGGTTCAAATATATAATTACATAGATTTCTATTTAAGGGTTGTCTAGAGGGAATCCCAATCTTTCCAATGGTACCAAACGTGACGGGGAAATACCTAATGTGAGCGTGAAGGAAACCCGTGTTTTGAGACGATTTTTATGTATTTTATACTTAATTACTGTCAGAGTCAGTTTTTGTCCTTCCTAAAAGGCATGATTTGAAGTATTTACGATAAGAATTTCACAAAAAGTCATAGTTGGAAGTGTTCAAGAGACATTTTACTTGGATTTCATGCATAAACTTCAAATTCAATCATTTTGACCCATATAACGTATTTGAGGATATAACTAGAAAGAGTGCTGTGAGACTGAACCACTGGTTTTGTGCTGGAGGGTCACATATGTAAAAGGTACCTGATTTAATTAAATAAATAAATAAATTAATTAATTAAATAATACTAAGAAGAAAATTTCTTGCAAAAATTAATGTGAATCAAAATGACCATTAAAAGAAACAAAACAATAAGAAATATATCCAAAAATGACTAAGGAGAATATAAGAGTTTCATTTTTACTGAAGTAACGGTGAAAAAGTTCTGAAATCAACTCCAATTATAAAACTATAAATTTGCTGAAGATATTCCCTGCAGCTGTTCCTGTGGGAAACTTAGTGAACCGTGGATCCTTTTAATGGAAGTCAAACACTATTAAGCCTTTCTAATGTCTGACAAAACGTCCAAAAAAAAAACTACTGAAAATATCAAGCACCAGTCTTTTCACAGTGTGTAAATCACTCATCAGTATCTGAACATGTTAATTAGTCTGTTCTCAGCTTATCTTCATAGGCCATCACATGCACTGATGGATACGCAGTGTTTGTTGTGTTATTGTTCCATAAATTTACGTTGAAATGATGTCGACGAGGTGTGCGTGTGTTGGTTTTGTTTGTACTTTGTTACTTCACACCTCTGATGGGAAACAGTTTGATTACACTGCTTGGTGCTGGATTGTTTTTTGTTCCCTTTTTGCCACGAAAAGCTGTGTTTTGTTTTGTTTTTTTCTTGTCTTATATTGTAGGCTGGGAACTCACAAAATACAAAACAGACCAACTTATTGAGGTTATTTTTGACATTGAGGCAACACAAAACGAGAGTCTGTTTGGGAAATGCTTTTGTTTATTTGTTGTTGATGCTTTGGTTCAAATGGGACAAAAGTGTGACGCATGTTCGGTTATGAGTGAAGAGGAGCTGGAGGATGGCTGCTGTCGACCTGACTGAAACTAAAGCTGTCTTCGTCAGTGAACATATTAATAATATATGTGTACAGTAGATATAGTTGCTCATAGTGTTGTTTTTTTTCTGGAAAACAGTGCCTGGAGATATAGTAACAGCGAATTAATTTACACCTATTCATCTGAATTCACATTTTAATAACCCTCTTATTTATGATGTTCCATTAAGCACATAAAAGTTGTTATATTTAAGCTGTATTTTAAACCCTACAGACATAGAACTATCTTTGTATGAGCTTCCAAATTAATTTTCCTCATTTTGTAAGTGATTTATCACTATTTATTATATTCCACTCTGCTTTATGCAGTTTTCAGTAAACATCTTAAATCAACGTTTAATTACTGTTGGTGTAGCTGTGCAAAAGCTCAGACTGAATACAAAGGTTATTATGTCAAAACAGGGGAAATATATTATTAACCCATTCTTGGTCAGCTCAACCGTTTGGTAGAGGTAACTTTGAACCCTGATATCTAATCTAAATTTAAGTCCTTTGACACCAAAGTTCTTGGGCAGCCTCCCCCTTTTGTAAGAAGCATGTAATGTACAACAACACCACTGGGTGGCACTGTCAATAATATAATCAGGTTATGATAGTAGACCACCAAGGAAGAAGATGGTAACCATGACAACACCTCTGCTATGATATTTTCTTTTGGACACAAAATTGCAGGCAAGTTTGATTTTTTTTCATTTTATTAACTTTTATAGAGTCAATTTTACATAAATAATCCTCATCATGTTTCATAAACACTTTGGTATTCATGTAATAATTTTTCAAAACATGCTCAACTAAATGGTAGAGATGATAGTAAAAGGTCATGAAATGCTAATGCTAATCACTAATGATACAAACACCATCTTACACATCTAATTGGAACCAATTATGTTGGTAAGATTGGTGAAGGAATAGCTTTAATACTTTAGTTAAATTGAGGGTCAGTAAAAAAATAATCTATGTTTTATGTTATAATAGTCCCTGTGAGGACTATTATTAGGATTTTTTACTGTGATTTTTGTAGAATGACCAACAAAGGGTTAATTGAATGTAAAAAAAAAAAAAAAAAAAAAAAACACAAAAAACCAAGTGTCAACCACAGTATTTTGTGAAACTAAATGAATTTTACTGGTGATTCACTGAAAAGGGTGAATTTTTATGGGTGTATCATGTCTGATGAGGATGAAAAATTGGCAAAACTGCATTTTGCCTGAATTATTTTAATGCACTGATAAGATTAAATTTCGAACAGTCATTAACCATTCTAGATCTGTAGATGCCATTTACTTGAACTGCTTTGAGAGTTAACTAAATGAAGTGGGATGAGGTCATGTTAAATGTCTGGAGCCGCTGAGTTCACATGTGTTTTGTTGACAGTTGCTGCTTTTAAAAATAGCACCAACAATATTGATTATATACTAACAATAGCGCTCAATTACCCTTAAAGTCCCTGTAGTATGTTCAGTCAGCATCGTGTTCATTGATTTGAGCACAAACTGCTTTTCTGGGAAAGACATCCTGTGTGTTCACCCACTCTGATGTTGTGAAACTTGAAAATGAAAATAAAAGCTGTTTTCGCACACAGTCATCCTCCCTTGTCCAGCTAAGATTTCTCACTTACATCCTTCAGTACACGTCTGTCCTCTACACACAGATACACACAAACATTTTTTGTGCTTCGTCACTTGGAGCATGTGTGAAATATCATTTTCTGTGTTGTAACATACAGTCTCGTGTTTCCTCCAGAGACTATTTCTCATGTGACATCTGAGTCGATCAACAGGATGGACCCCTACCAGGTGGATATAAAAGATCAAAAGGCTTTGTCCTGTACATATGAAGAGGCCAAAAGTAGTAACATGTCAAACTGTGTTTTTTTTAAGTTTGTTTTTTATTGTTTCTTTTATATATGGGTGCTTATATGAAACTGACTTAATTTTGGTGACAAGAGGCGCGCAATTGAAATCACAAACACAGACATTCGCATTCACACGGGACTTGAATTATCACTGGACGTCTGTTTTTCGCCGAAAAACCATAGGACTAAAATCTCAGACATTCTCCGTAATTATTCCAAATTACCAGTGGTCCATGGGTAGTACTTATCCCGTGCAAATACGGCATATGTTTCTCATAATGCATGCATCAAAGGGTTACATGAACATCGAATCAAACTGTTATCTGCTAAAAATATAAATAACGGTCATTTTTACATTTTTTATTTGATGGCGTGTCCATCTGTTCTGTAAATGATACCTCTCAGAAATACAGATAAACAGCATAAAATACAAGAGAAGTAGGTTAAATCACACCTCAGGAAGAGAGAAGTGACAGAAGCTGTGTAGTTTGATAAATCACCTCACACATGACATGGTAAATGAGAGCAGGTGGTGATGTGTCTGAAGTGGACTGTAATCAGTTTCTGCTGCAGAGAAGGAAAAACCCTGCAGGTTCCTCATATAAATTACCAATCGAGGCACTGAAAGAAACTAGAATGTTGAAAAGAAAACCATGACTGCGCCGTTGAATTACATCTATTATGTGCTAAAATGAAATGTCATTTTTCTCAGAGTCTTTCCCTTTCTTGTCTTTGTCGCTCATTTCAGACCTCATCGTTAACACTGAGCCCCATTTTCCTTAATGTTAATTGCATGTGGTTTGTATGGTACATGATGCTAAGGCAAGTACAATTCAAGGATCAATAGAACCAATTAGTCCTTTCAGTGTCTAATTGATCCTATTACTGTGAAATGCTTTCAACTAGTTCTTCCTCTTTTTCTTTTATTCTTTGACGTAGACAAAAACAGACAATTTAAGTACATGATGAATGCGACCGATGGGTAACTGTGACTTTTTCCAGTCGTATCATTGAGCAGACAGGTGGTCCGTGCTGATTGATATTGATTAGTTGACCGATACAGATGCTCTCTCGCTCCTCCTAGTATTATACAACGTGACATTTGATCTATGAAGAAGAGAAGCTCAGTCAAAATAGTCGTATTGAAAAGCAATAGGTTAAGTGTTCGGGTCACAGTGGAACTAGCTCTTAGAAATAAATGATCCACTCATAACATCCATCCTGTTTTCTGTCTGAGTGGATATGATGCCATTGAGAGGATAAAACCATGCACTGTCTCGCTCTTGCTAATGAGGACTGTGTCACATTTTTGCTTTCATGAAATTGTCAGTGTCAACCATTGTTACATCCTGGACTCTTAGTGTTTTGTTTTGTAAGTTTTCTGTTTGTCTTCCTGTTTTTTCTGTCATTGTTAGTGTCTTGGCTTTTATTTTGTCAAGTTGGTTCATTTTTACTATGTCTCATTTGGCTTCCTGTCACTGGTGTTGTCCCGCCCCTTAATTTAACCTCATGTGGTTCAGCTGTTTTGGGTCTTAAATTCTTAAAAATGTCAACAAAAGACCTGGATTAACCCTTGTGTGGTGTTCGGGTCTGTGGGACCCGTTTTCATTATTTATGAAAAGAAAAATTATACAATTAATTCATTTTTAAAACTGAGATGCACTGACTTTGGCTCATTTTCTGTGAAGAACATATATCAGTATACATATTTAATGACCACACACCCTACAGCCCCCCTACACATTTCTATTACATATAAGATGTCTGGGTCCACTGGACCCGGGGCTACTAGAAGTGTGGAAATCGATGTTCTGTGTACCACACAGCAGGTCTAGACAAGAGGAGGACAGAGTGTTGGTACACAGAACATCAAAGGGTCAAATGTGCGAGAAAATGAGAGCAGACAGTGTTGACAAACAATGTTGCAACGTTGTATGCGAACTGCAGGTGCAGAATTTGACCTTCTGTATTTCGGGAATCTTTATTTTCTATATGCTAAAAATTGGAGGCAGGACACTATAATTATAGCTTTGCCAGTGTGGTTTCTTATCAGAACCGATCAAGATGGTCAAACCCATTCTACAGAAGCACAATCTGCAGAGCCTGAAGTAAGTGTGTAATACTGTTGCCGTACATGTCTGGCACTCATGTCTTGTGTCTATTAGAGATAGACATTATTCTAATCTAGTGTGTGAACACCATCAACAAGAAGAAGCGGTGCCAAGTGTGCGGTCCCAAGATGGACAGGAAAACACAATATACATGCATCAAGTGTAAAAAGTATATCTGCAACACACACACAGCAAAGCTCTCCCCCTCATGTGATGTATAGGCTAGTGGCTAAAGGCCATGCGTTCAATGGGGCTGATGTGTTTCTTGACTGATATGTTTACTCTGTGTTCATGTGGTCAGCTTGTGTTGTGCACCCGAATGGGTTAAATTTCCAGTTCAAAGAAATAAAAGTCAGTAGTTTTCAAAAACCTTGCTTCACTTGTAAATTTGTTTCCACTCATATCTTGATTGTAATTGATTTTCTTTATTATGTTTTAAATATTAAGTTATAAATGTGACCTAAAAATGGTAAAGGGATAATATTAACCATATATATTGTTTATACTGCTTGTAATTGGGATAAGGTAAACATCTGTTCAGTATTTTAACATAAGTGTTTGATTGTTAGGTACTAAAAGCCACAAAATGCAACGGGTCCATCAGACCCACAAACACTGGCTGAGTAACAACAATATGAACATTACACAAGGGTTAAGATAAATAAATATACTATCACAGTCACCATAAGCCTCTATAAAGCAGAGGAAAAATAAAGGAAATGATAAAAAAAATAAAAAGTTAGGTGGTAATTTCAACATTTTAGGAAAGGTGAAAGAATGAAAACAATCCCATAAAAACAATGGGATTTTCTTTCTACAGTGTCCAGTCTAATCTCAAAAATTCATCCTGTAGGCTGGATTGGACTGTTTGTTGGGCCCATGTGGACCACATGTTTGACAGCCCTGCTGTAAAGAAACCTCAATTTTTTTTCCTTACAGCTGTGTATTTATTGCTGATTTTTGTACTTTTGCTTTTTATGTCGTTGCACATTCTTTTGGTTTTAGCCCCCCATTTTTTTTTTTTAACTAAACTATATAATAACACTATTCACTATAGACACTATTCTATAACTAAATCCCTCTCACTGGGGTGCTATACTTAGATAAATGTGCCTTTGCTTTTCCAGGAACTGCACATTTTCTGAAGTCATTTGCATTAAATCCAAGTCTCCTTTTGTTCTTAGTATCAACATGAGTAATGGCTTTTTAGCCCTTACATACACGAGTGGATTCCAGGGATAACATAGGCCTTTTAAGGAGGCTGTCATCCAGAAGGAAGTCAGCTGAATAAATCAAGTCAAACTGGTCTTGAATTGTGAAATCCATTTATTCTGCTAAGCATCATATTTACACCACAGGAAGTGAAATACATCTCACCCTGAGCTTCTCTCCTTGTATGTCCTTCTCCAACCACCACACATCCTCCATCTTGTCAAACCGTCCCAGCCTCCAGCCTCTACCTCCTACTCAATGTGTCAACATCTTGAAAAAAGGCCACTTAACAGCTAGACAAATGTTCACCTAGTTCACTGCATGGTGAATAATTCAGTAACAGAATCAAATGCAAGAAACACAAGCACTTTAAACTGTGGTTAAATAAATGTGTAGAATTTACTGTCTGTTTTTTTGTCACACTTAAATGTTCTGAGTATATTTTTGATAAAATGTCACCCCTGCCAGATGTAAAATATAATGTTGATGAAATATTGTGCAGTAGCATCACCTCTATGCATGTAATTGTGTTGACTACAGCCACACAGTTGAAGCTTTCATATTACTCTCATCATAATTACATCTCCACTTTTCTTAATGTACCAGTCGGTTGGGTCAGTTAGTAGAGTTAACATCTTGTTTTGTTATATTTACCTGATTTAGTGGAGCCCACCTCTCTGCTAACTGGATTGCCGTCTCTACTTGAACTTAACTTGTGTTTTCTTGTGCTTTGACAGCAGTGATTAAAAGGATATTAATTGGTGGGTGTTATATGTTCATTCTAACTCAGAAATGACTAACGGTCCGAGTTTTCTTTGAAAATGTATGCATGTGTCACATACTGGCAACACTGTCAAAATGATTGTTTAAATGCAAGTTAAAAACACTAAATCTAAGGAAAAGGGTGCTCAGAGAAATTGAAATATTGTCCATGCAGCAACACCTATTGTTCATTCACTCCCACATTGTCCCTCTGGTGGTGGTAAACTACATTTGTACCCACAGCTGACAGAAGCGTGGTTGCCATTTTGTGCATGACCACCACCAAACATCCACACACAAGTGTGAGTGACCCTGGAGGCAAGGAGGATGACGTGTTTTGCCCAAAGACAAAATAATGTGACGATGACAGAGGGGGATTTGAACCACCGACCCTTCAGTTATTGGATCAACCACTCTACCAACTGAGCCAATTAACTCTTAAAAGAAGATTTAGTATCTAACACTTCTAAAGCTAAGGGTTTTTTTTTCTTGGTAAGAACCAAATAATTTGTAGTGAACATTATATTTATTTCTGTAAACTGTTAATTAACTGAAATAAAGAAACATTGCCTCGTAACCCAAATAGTAAATGAATAGTATACAGATTTATTTAAAAGAGAATAGTTAAACCATACAAATCTGAACTATATTAACTTTGCAATCTGATAACAAAACCCAACAGGCATTTGTTTTTTTCTATAAATCTAATTATATCAGATTATTCATGAAGCTTTGCAGACTTTTCTTCATGAATTCTGCCACATTCTTTAATTTAACTCATAATCATTACTCACACCCAGTGCTTAAATCATCAGTAAACTCTTTCACTGTCCTTTGTGTCTAATTCTGTGGAGTCATTTGATGTTTGCATTATTTCTCTGGGGCAGTGGGGAAGCTCATTATGAGAACAGTCACTACAGGAGGTCATTAAACTGTAACCTGGTGCCACCATGTGGCCTTAAACACACACATACACACTTACTGTTACACATAACATCATAATTACAGACACAAGCACAGAAAAAAGTTCATAAGAGACCTACATTTTGTAATGATGTGAAACTTGTGTTATTTTATTGTATGTTCATAGTTCATTAAAGCTGCAGTGTAGTACTGTGTAATGTGCTGAACCAACACTGAGCCTATTTAATATTCAATAATATTCAATATAAAAAGGACTCTGGGCAGTGTTTGTTTTTTTTTTTTTTGCTTTGTTTTGTTTTCCTACAGGGCAGATTAAAGGGTAAAGCACAGTGAGATAGATGTGGCTCAGACCTCTTACTTATACGATTTATTATGGTATGTTACAATCACAGACCGGAGGCAGATTGGAGAATATTTACAGCTGTGTGTTAAGATATGTGTGACACAATTAACCCTCCAAAACAAATGTATGAGAGTGCGTTATTTCCTTGTGATGAAGGGTACGTGTGTGTGTGTGTGTGTGTGTGTCAAAGAGCCACAGTGGATGTATAAAGATGGAAAGAGCAGCTTGGATATTGTAATAGGATCAACACCCCTCATACTCCCACCCACATCAGCCTTCATTACCACTAGCTTTGAGAGGATTATTGTGCCTGCAGGTGTTTACTGTATATAGTGATGTAAACTGGAATTTTACAGAAGCACATAAAGTAAGTTCATAGTAAGGCACCAATGGTTAATATATATAAAAAATATTAAATAAAAATCCTTCTTCATCTCTATATTCTAGTAGAATAAAATGTCTCTCACTATTATGTTACATCAATAACATGTGGTGACAAGAACTGAATTACATCCATGAATGAGTTGCTCAGTATTGCATCAATGTTTGATATAATGAACATCTGTCATTAGAACAAGCTAATACTTTTAATAAAAAAAAAAATTAAATATGACAGGGTATTGATGTCCATTCAATAAAATTAAGAACAAACTGCACATCTTTTCAACCATTTTCTCTCATTGCTCTTTGGGTTGTTTTTTTTTTTTTCGCCATAATTTCATTAACCTTTCCCTTTTTTTGTCTGCTTCCATCCATTCCTCAGTCATTGTGAATCCTCTTAGAGTTGGATTATAGCACTAAGATGTCTATGGTGTGAGGGAGAGAGAGAGAGGGCGAGCGAGACAGAGAGAGAGACTGAAGAAGAGGAGAGAATTTAGCATGGGAAATACAGAGTAAAAGAGAAAGAGATCCAGGGAAAAGGAGGAAATGGAGAGAACCCCTCAGCCCAACATGGGTCAAAGGTCGGGTAGGAGAAGGTGTTCGACTGGGGTGAGTACACTCCACTTCCCACAGATACAAACTAGTAGCTTTGTTTAACTATCCCTAGACTTTCTGCATTGACATCACTGCCGTTTCTCTGTGCATACCGAGTATCTTTTACATGCAAACCAATCCGAAATGTAAAAACTACCCTCTGCTTTCTGCTTAATTTGACTTCATCAAAAGTTTGGCAACTCAAACAAGTGACACATTTTAACCTTGCTTGTGTTTATTTTGTTACCCGAGGACAGTAATGTGCTAAACTGACAGGCTCGCCCTCTTAATTAATCTCATTTCACTAAGATCATGTCCTAGAGATGGAGGGGGGGGGGGGGGGCAGAAAAGAAAAAGAGATAACATAGGTTTATATGTCGAAAAGTGCCCTGCTGGATATGATAGTTTTGTTCTTTTTTATGTTTTTTTTTTTTTTTTTAGCAGAGAGACACAGTAGAGGATCACATGGTGAAGCACACACACCTGAGTCCCATCCCTAATGTCGCTGCCAAGGCCGGGTCAGAATAACCGAGTGCCAGTGATGTCTCTACTGTTCTTAACCAACCCTCCAGGCTGGAGTGTGTGCTCTGCTCTCTGTATCCTCATTGCGCTTCTACCAGAAACGAAGCCATATGCCCTGAATGCTACCACTCAGCAGAACGGTGGGGGTTCTCAGTGTGGGGAGTACACCAACCAGGTATTTACTGATAATGTCACCAGCTGATTATGTTGCTCAATGAGGAAATTCCAGCAAATTGCCTAAAGAATAGTTCTCTTGCTGTGAATGCTATGTAAAGTCCACATCCTGGTGCTTACAATGAACAGTGAGTTGCCATGGAAACAACCCAGAGATAAACTTTAGATGTAAACTAGGAGAATTAATGTAGAATTAACCACAGTTTAAAAAAAAAAAACAACAAAATGGACAAAAACTGTCAAAGTGAACAGTAAAATTAACAAAAATGAATATTAAACTAACAAAATAAGATGCTAATAGAACACAATTGAAGAAAAATAATAAAATAAATTAACAAAATGTTGAAAAAATAAACAAAAATAAGCATATTAACAATAACATAATAAATATAAATTTAACACTTTAATCATATATAGTTACATTTTAAACATGTAGAATTAACATTTTAAACATGTAGATTCAACATTGAATGTGTAAGATGAAACCAGAGCTCGGATTTGAAATTGAAACCCACTCTACTAACTGAACCAGAGGCATCCGTTTGTTAAATTACTTAAAATGTCTTTCTTACCTTTACTTTTTTTTTTTAATTAAGCAAATATGCTGTAATATCAATATTGTGGTTTTGTTATTTAAATGGAACCATATTGTTTTATTTAGTTTTATTTTCTCAAAACAATGACAATATATAATTTCTACATACAAATATGGTCTTCCTGTAAAAATTACAGCTACATTTGATTTAAACGTTAACACAAAAATCTTGTCAAATAAACAACTTTGCATTTTATTTTCACTTACAATTTTTTATGTTGCAGTTTTATAACTTTTTGATGTCAATTCTATGGTCTTTTTTTTTTTTACAGTGTACTGATCCCAAGAAAAATGTGTGTTGAATAAGTAAACCAAACATTTAAGACTACAGACCAAATACATACATTATATATTGTTCCTGACCCTTCCAACATTTAAACATGCTTTTTATGCCCAGGTTTAGATATAGAATTAAACTGACGTAATAATAGAATACAATCCACACATAAACTGAAGAAACGAAGAAAAAAAAAGCAACTTAAGGTTCAATTAAAAAACAAAAAGAGGAAATTATTCTAAAAGTAAAAGATCAGAAGTATTTAAAAGCACAAAATGTCCTCAGTTGCAAAATATGGTTAAAGAACACAATCAGCTAGTGGAAGGAATTGATCGATATTAAAAATAAACAGTCATGGCTGGTGTTTTTAAGATTTCATTCATTACATGAAAACCACTTTTAATATGATAAACGCTTTATTGTCCTATATTTATACATATATATATATATATATATATATATATATATACACACACACACACATAACAATAACATAAATAGTGTATATAGATATATTTTCTGTTATTTTTTTAAGGATATTTTTTTGTCATTTTATTTGTTTGGGTTTTTTAATTATATTACCACATTTCAATATATTCTTATGTATTTCTATAGTACTGTATTAGGTGGAAATAGTGAGATGGGTAAAAAAACAAAGAAAAAAACAAAAAAACGTGAATTATAAAATAAATAAAAAATTCTTTTAGTTGGTTTGTTTTTTGGGAGCTTTTTCTTGATACTCCTGGAAAGAGTTATAAAGTAATACTATATAATTTTAGTATTCTATTGGATTCTTAAAAATACTTATGTACACTTAAGGTATTTTTTTGTCATTATCCTCCTCTTCCAACAGGTGAGTGAAAATGGCATGTGTCGGATCGTGGCCACGCTGCCTCAGGTGGACGGACAGCGATGCCCAGATATGTTCCGCTGCACAGATGAGGTTTCGTACTGGCTGCATGAGAATGAAGAGAGGAAACAGCAGATTATGACGCTGAAGGAAACCATCTCTGAGCTGCAGGAGGAGCTGAGGAACCACCGGCACCGTATCAAGGCCCTCGAGCTGCAGGTGACATTTTCACACCGACTTAAGAGACTCGTATTAACTTTTTAAGAACAATCCTTTCAGCTGCTTTGAGTATTTGCTTTAGTCGACAACACCTGGACACAGCTCTCAACTTTGTCAAACAACATATATTATACTTTTCCTCACACAATTTCAGAGTCAGACGAGGATTAAATATTGACAGAATATACAAAACAATGAGTTCTACCAGGTTTTTAATTAGGTATGAGATGGACTTTTGTTCAAGTTTTCAAGAAACTAAATGAAAGCAGAGACTGTTTTTACGTGCAAATGTTAGGAAAAGGATTTTACTTTGTCTAATTCAGGAGCAGTATTGAGAATGTTATGGTGGAAATGGAAAATTTAACAGATTACTACCAATTATCGTGTATAAAACTATGTAGTTGGGGGAGTTACCCTGATGAATAACCTAAAAATGTAATTAGTTTTATTTAAGTCTTAAATATAAGTGTTTATATTGTATTGATTTTAAAGCACAACCATTATATTTTCAAGTATGTCCTTTTTTTTTTTGGTATCTCCAAGTATTTTTTTTTTGGGGGGGGGGTTTCAAGTATTTCTGACATACAAGCTTTTTTCACTGAAAATATAAAATCTTTAATCAAGTTTTAAATATAACTCAAAGAGGTTAGATTGTATTTTCAAGTACAGTATTTTTATTAAATTTTTTTTAACTTTATTTTCAAGTATTTCTGACATATACGTTTTTCACTAAAAATATGAAATCTTTATTTAAGTCTTAAATATAACTTACAGCCCAAACATTGTATTTTCAAGTATTTGTATTTTTTCTTCCTTTGTTGTATTTTCAAATATTTCTGACATGAAAGCTTTTCACTAGAATATAAAATCTTTATTCAAACCTTTACTATAACTTCAGATTAGACTGTATTGATTTTAAAGCCCAATCATTGTATTTTCAAATATTTCTTTTTTTTTTCCCTTTTGTATTTTCAAGTATTTCTGACACAAAAGCTTATAACTACCAATATAAAATATAAACTTTGTAATCACCACCATTTTGTGGCTAATAACTATAATTTTACAGTTCTGGTCTGTGCAATCAGCCACATTTGCTGTATGCCGTCCCTCCCCAACACTGTTCAGGAAGCAGTTACAGTCATACGTTACAGTTCTGTAACGTATGACGGTGTCTGGTCATCAAACTGCTTCCCTCTAGCTTGTCCTTGACCTCAGTCACTAACAGGATTAAAGTGCTACTCTTCCACGTGTTTCCTCGTGCGTCCCAGGCAATGAGCCTACAAACAGCGTCAGACACACAGGGGGTCACAGGTGGAGGTGTTCACTGATAATGTGTTGTGAGTCCATGGGGGTATGCCCTCATGGCTTTGTGGTAATGGGTTTGGTTTCCTGTGCCATGAGTAGAATAAATACTGAAGTCTATCCTTTAAGTTTCTAGGATTCTTTTAGACCAGGAGTCTTGGGGCCGTTTACACGAGGACGATTGCGGCTAAATACGGCAGCGTATTTTATCGGAAGTGCCTTTCATTACACAAAAATCTGAAGACTCCTCCTTCCAGAGTGGGACGTTTTGAAGATGTGCCGGGTCTAAATGGCAAGAAACGCACATGTTCATGTTGCACGCGTCTTTACGTCACATATGTTCGCGTCGCATACACTTCATGCGCCGAGCAGGTAAAGCAACAAACATGTCGGACAACCTCGATTCCACGGATCTTCAAGCTGCACCAACAGCTCTAGTAAATGTACAAGAGCTGTTTCAGCTATTGTACAGATTAAACATGCATAATATAGCTGAACAGAGAGTTATAATGTTGACGCATTTAAATCACTGAATCAATTTCACTGAACTGGCTTTACAAACAACTTAAGAAAATACATTGAAATTTCATAACTTATGTTAAATAGAAGTAAATTTTAAGAACAAGTTATGGGGCAGAGGTTTGTTGAGCCACATTTTGTAATAACGGTGCATTTTATAATAAAGGTCCAAAATGGAATAACTTTTTCATTTCATTTTGTAATAAGTTATTAAATTTTGAGATCATTACAAAATGCACTTGCAACTTTTTTATTCTGTAGAAAATGTAATAGCATGGTGCATTATGTAATAACAATTCTAAAGCATAGTTTGTTTGTTTGTTAATTGCATTTTACTTTAATTTGGGAATGCATTTTGGGCGGAATTTACCAGAAAACCCCTCTGAGGCTTAAATAATTTAAAGTATAAGCTCTAAAAAAGACAATTTAATGGAGATTATGACTGTTTACAGTGAAGGTGAGTGAAAACAAGACGACTGTATTAGAATAAAAACCAATTAACCTTTCCTTTCTCTCTCTGGCTCATTTCCTGCTTCCATGTTGTCTTATGAGACATTGTGTGTCTCTGTGTTGATGTTTTTGTGTGTTAGAATGAAGAGAGGAGCCACACGAACATGTCATTGGAGCAGCGCTTCTTTGAATTAGAGCTGCATTATGCTGAAGCCACTACACTGCTGCACCTACAGGGCACACTTATCCTAGACCTGCAGGTACTCTTACCATCTACAGCCTCTACATCCTGACCTGTCAAAGCCTCTGTAAAAACCTTTACGGTATGTGCTATGTGTTTTTTCTTTTTAGAGACAAATTCATAATTTGACTGTTTTTGCGGATGAAATGACAACAAAACCTGGATGTTTGTCCAACACTGTCCATCCCAACCCGCTGATGAATACTGAAGGATCCCACCACCCAGGTTGACACTCATGCACATGTCATGTTCTCCCAGCAGAGGGTGTAAGACACTCTAGACCAGGGGTGTCAAACTCATCTTAGTTCAGGGGCCATTTTCAGCTCTATATGATCTAAAAAAAAAAAAAGGACCAGAGGAATAAAATAATAACAGTAAAAAGAGTAAAATTACATTCTGATAATGATTTGCATCTACAATATTTCCTTCAAAATATGAACAACATGAAAATCTGGACATGTCTTAAGAAAAATTTTAACAATTTTCTGCTTCAGTCTATTTGTTTGTCATTTGCACATGTGCAGAACAACTTGCATATCAATTACAAATACACAAAACATTTAGTAACAGGCAGAAGAGTTATAAAATTACACTTCTCTTCAGATATTTCAGGTGGTTCATATTTGTTCAGGTACTTATTCAGGTTTTTGTAAAAGGATGTTTATTAATATAAAGATTTTCATGTAATTTGACTTTTTTTTTTTTTAACTCTGCAGTTTTCATTATTTATAGGTACTTATGATCATGTCTGACCCAACTGCGATCTAATTTTTGTGCATATAGCACCTGAATTAAAATCATTCTCACACGGTTGATTATTAATATCTTCACTATTATTCACCCTACTGGCCAGATGGACCCTTTGGCGGGTCGGAATTGGCCCCTGGGCCTTATATTTGACACCTGTGCTTGAGGCTGACCTTCTGTCATTCCTTTTTCTTTCCACAGATGTTCATTATTTAAGGAACTGTCCAATAGACTGTGCTTCTGTCTACTACAATGGAGTGAGGAGATCAGGTCTCTACACCGTGGTGCCGTCAATGGCAGGGAGGCCAGTGGAAGTGTACTGTGACATGGACACAGACGGTGAGTCACACAATCTTTGACACTTCATACTGTGAAAAAAGGGTTCTCAGCTGTTTACATAAAAGTGAATCAGAGGGGTTTGAGTAGTGGCCTAAATCTGCCAGTCCACAGCTGCTGTTCTGTTTTTGACCCCCTGCCCTGCACTTCTCTGAGCAGGGACAACAGAGAACCCTTCAGATATGACATATGCTTTCCTTCTCAGTGCCTTGTTTTTGCCTCAGGTGGTGGCTGGACTGTGATCCAGCGGCGAGTCGACGGCTCTGTGAGCTTTGACCGCAGCTGGAGGGACTACAGGGATGGATTCGGTGACCTGCACTCAGAGTTCTGGCTGGGCAATGACCACATACATGAACTGACGGCCCAGGGGGACTACAGCCTTCGCATTGATCTAGAAGACTGGACCAACAAGCACAAACACGCCCTGTACCAGAGTTTCAGGTCAGTGTCAGACACAAGTGTACAGACAGGAAGTGCTTAAGGGAGAATACAGTCAGGGCCCAACCAGGCCTTCATGGGGCCCCATCAGACTGGTGCCAACATCTGCATTTGACTGTTCACCTTTATTTACTGTAGATCTTTAGTTAGTTTAATTAGATGTAACCAGAGGTGACTAAAGTACTCACTGTCTGTACTTGAATAGAAGTACAGCTACTTGTGTGTCCACTATTGGGACTTCTGGGCCATTTTACAGGAACTTCACGGTATGCAAGCATTTCCACTGACCGGGCCCTTCCAGTAGGGCCGCCTATCGGAACTTTTACATAAACTAATGGAGTTCCAGGTCGGGGATAGGTACTCGAGAACAGCCCTATAGAGCCGCTGGGCAGAAGTCGCACCGATTGGTTGTCCAAAATGACATCATCAGATCGTGACAAACAACTCAAGAGTACAGAGGAGGAAGTTTACCACACGACGAAGCAGTTTCACATTTTTCCAGCTCCGTTTCGTTCAGCTCTGTGAAATTCTTCTTCGAGAGCAAATCTTCTTTCAGTCTCTGATATCATTACTGTGTAACTTCGTCCGTGTCCCTGTTAGGGATGCTAGCCGATGACCGTTTGACATATGGTTGAGCACATCAACGTTGTCTGGTCAGAATTTCCTACAGTCGGTTAAAAAAACAAACAAAAACCCATCCTGCATCAGTCATTCCACTGCACAAACATTTGCATTGTAGTGAAGACTATAAGATGCAGTACTGATGCAGGCTCGTGGCAATCGCTAAGGTTTTTACATTATATTTTGCAGCAGAATTTACTGGAATATCAAATATTTTCTCTGTGTGACATCATCAAAAGGTTCCTATAGGACAGAAATCTACAAACTGTTCCACAAAGGGCCGGTGTGGCTGCAGGTTTTTGTTCCAACCAACCAAGAGTCCACAGATTCTTTGTTTATTTTTTATCACGGGGGGACTGCCAATGCAAATTAATTTTGGCTACAATTGGATACATTTACCAAAATGTTCATTAATGTACATTGTCCTATTCCAAATAAAATTAATTAACGAGAAGTTGTTTTTCTTTTTTACTTTTATTTAAGTAAATGAGTTTAATCAGTACTTCTACTTTTACCATAGTATTTTTTCCACACAAGTTCTAATTAAGCACAGAATGCGAATACTTTTGACACCTTTAGTTCTGGATATTAGAGTATATGTAGTATTTGTCCACTGTATGTTTCTTTTGAATATTATCTATATGTTCTTCTGCGTGTATATATATATATATATATATATGTTTATTTTTTTTACAGTGTGGACGATGAAGAACACCAGTATCGTCTTCATATTTCAGGTTTCAGTGGCACAGTCCAGGACTCGTTCAGCTGGTACCATGACAGACAGGGCTTCAGTACACCTGACAGTGGTAACATCTGCGCTGAAATCTCCCACGGCGGGTGGTGGTATAACCAGTGCTTCTACGCCAACCTAAATGGTGTTTACTACAGGGTACGAGACAGAGAAAACTATTTGATTTTTATTGCTGAAGTCTTTTAGAGTATTTACCACTTCTTCACTCTGCAGGGAGGTCATTATACCCCTAACAGCCGTGGGCCCCTGGGTCCTGATGGGATTGTTTGGCATTCCTGGAGAGACTCTGATTACTACTCCCTGCGCAAGGTCAGCATGATGATCCGCCCTCACGCCTTCAGAGGCCGGGTGTCACCTTGAACCACCGTTACCATGGCAACAGGGAAGGTATGGACCTCTCAGTGGGATGCTGCAGTGAAGAGGACATCCCTTTATTATTTCATGAACTCATCAAGAAGTGAATGTCACACATGTCAACAGCAGTTTTTGTTGTGAGGTGACGCACAAAGTAAATTACATTTCTCCAGTTATTTTTCAAATTTATTACTTCTTTTTTTGGCGCAAATACAACTGGTATACTTGATATTTTCACCTTAAAAACAATGGACCTTATTTCTTTTGCATAACTCTGGAAACAATCTTTATATTAAGCTCCACTTGGGACTCACGGTTATTTATGGGAAGTAAGTTTTTGGTGTTTTTCACTCAACTTGATCATAGGAAGTTAGTTCTTCCTTATTTTTTACTTCCATTTTGTACTTTTAGTTTGTTACTTCAAATTTTGACAAACCACTAGTGACAAATCCATTGACGCATTAACAAAGAGAAGAGACGTGTAAGCCAGTAGTGAGACATTTTTACTGAATGCTCTGCATATGTTATGAATATTGCATGTATATATTATTGATCTTTTATCTAATTTGCAGTCATTTTGAATTTAAGATAACTAAAAATCTAATTCAGCATGTATTCAAGTATGTTAATTACATTCTATTACCCAAATGAGTCAAAACCCTAAATTGTACCAGACATAATGATGCCAATCGTTGTCTCACTGTATTGGGTCAAGCAGAGAAAATAAACTTTTGTTGGAAGATGTGTTTAATGTTTAATGATATGAGCTGTATAATAAACATACAATGTAAAAGCCCATATTGGCAAAACGCTGTGACCCCAAGAAAAGTATCGGCTCCACAAGTTAGAGATAATCGTTGCACAAATTTAAGCTAAAACATCTAACACTGCGTTTGTTCACAGACCTGTAGCATAGTGGCAGATGCTAATATAGCAGGCATGAGATCAGTGTATTGTAAAATGCTCAACCTATACTAAATGTATACTATACTTGGGTCAATATAAGTGAGTTTCCTTTCCAGGGTAATATAGTTGACAGGTATCGTTGACACTTTTGCTGTTTTCGGCCTTAAATCAAGAAAGTCACAACATTATATGATATTTTTACAGAAAGATTATTCTAAATATCATACATACAACTGGGTAAAATTGAATGTTATTTATAAAGATATTGTAGTGAAACTGTTGACATAAAAGGGTGTGACGAGACACTCAGCTCACGAGACACGAGATTGGGTTCACGAGATCGAGATGAGATTTTAAGAAAACTGAATTACAAATTATATGAATGGACAACAGACTATTTAACTGAGTTGCATGTGGATTTTATAATGAACGTCTCTACAAATTGAAACTAAAATGAAATGTTAGAAAACTTCAAATAAAATAAATGTAATAATATATTTCTCATTTTTTCAAAATCAAATCTGGCACTTGACTGTGGAAGTTGTGGGTCGTGGAAACATGTTCGATTTTCTAATGATATTCAAATAGTTTCCAGCAAATTTCAAATAGTGTTTTGGACTAAAAGTCACATCTCTAGTTATGTCATACAAAGACGATGGTTTTGTGTATCTGAAAGCAAATTTCAAGGGATGTTTGATAACCCTACACACAGAACACTGTAGGCCAGGGGTGCCCAATCCTGGTCCTCTAGGGCCACTGTCATGTATGTTTTAGACATTTCCCTCTTTCAGCACACCTGATGCTCATTATCAGTCTTCTGCAGAGGTTGTTGACAGGGTGATAATTTGAATCAGGTGTGTTAGATGAGGGATACATTTAAAACATGCAGCATTGGGCACCACTGCTGTAGACTATCTATCAACCCAACGTACACATACAAGCAGTGGTGTAATGTTAGCTCTACTGTCTATGAACATTAGTCTACATGTAACCAGTGGTGTTTTTTATGAGACCTGCACATAACCAATCTCTTGTTTATTCCTGGCTCCAACAGAAAATATAAATCCTCCGGTCAGTGGACCCCACAAAACACGCCCCTCCTCCATACAGATCCAGAACAATAGAGAAAAAAATAATACATTAAAATATATAAAGACTACGACATACCTGACAAACAGACCAAATTGCACATAAATATGAGTTACCAAATTTGGGAGCAGCAAATTCACCCAAAATAACATTTTTAGAAGCCAAAACAGGATTTTAAGAAACTACATGGCCGCTTACCTCCTCCATACAGATCCAGAACAATACGGGAGAGGTAAAGGCGCGAAAATGCCAAATATAGAGGGCGGTGTCGCACTATAAAGTGTACGCTGGGAACGCACCAACAACAAAAGGTTCCACATACTGACACGGAAGCTAAATCTGACAGACATGAACTGAAAACTACAAATAACAAATTTTGTGTAATTATAACAACAATTGTCCTCAACGTACCCACATTGCTGCAAAAATAATTGACCTTGTTACATATATGGTGAACATTGTTTGCCCCATCTCCAATCAGTTGTTTTTAGCAAAACACCGGTAGCAATGTTCGTGTATGATAACGTCTTCACAATTCACAGTATTGTCAGTTTCATAGCTAAAGCTTTCAATTCGTAGCAAAGTGGTTGAACTTACCATCAGATTGAAGTTTACGTTTCTTTGGACAGTGTTCTGCTCGATGATTTGTCTCCTCTTTGGCTGTCGGTAAAACCGGTGTATCCCAGATACACGGAGGACATTGTCTCTTCGTTGCAGGTTTGTGGTCAAAACACTCGCTATCTAGCCACTAGGTCAGATGTTTTCTTAACTCTTTACAACCAACGACAGCACACGTAGTTCCCGAACCACTTTTCCTCTTGAAGTGCTCAATCAGTCACTGTTTTAATATCGGAGCTAGCTAGCAAAACAAACCGGAAGAGCCAGAATGGAAGTGAAACGCATTGGTGGGAGGAGTTCAGAAAATAGAGCGGAAACGAGTCAAAAACTTTTTTTACGGGTTAAAAATTTGTCTATAGTAAAATCTGTGTTTTCCAACTCATTCTGGCTGCTTGTTGGATAATAAATCTCGCGAGACATATTTTAAATGCGACGAGAAATATCGCCAAATTACATCTCGCGAGATCTCGTCCCACCCCTAATAAATACACACTTGACTCACTAACTTTTTTCTAAGAAAATGGAGAAAGAACATATGTAGGAGTCTTTGCCAGTGTTTTATTAAATAAATTACATCACGTGGCACACGTCGTGTGATTTAGAATGAACACACTTCCTTCAGAGGACACTGATCCATATAAAATTTGATATATTGCCAAAAAAGTAATATCTGTCATGATTATCTCAACTTAATAAAAAGAACACAAAACTATTTTTTAATATGCTCATTTTATTACTTTAATTTTATCTAATCAGGAGATATTTATTAAATTCAGACAGTTTGGTTGACATTTTAGTATATAATTTATGAATAAGTGATAGTTTCTGTAACTAAATAGTTCTTGAATCGAAACACAATCAAAATGGACTTTAAAAAAAAAGAATTTCTGATAAAGACTTATGCGTGAACTTCTAACGTCCCCCAACTATATATAGATGCTCTCATTCTCCTACTACGAAACCTTTTATATTACATGAATGTTGTGTTCTATAGCCATGTACAACACACTTTTTATTTATAAATCTAAAAAGTACGTTTCAATCATTTCTTGCACAGCTACAGCAAACCGAAAATATCAAACAACTCTGAAATTATAATGTAACATCAACATCTGCATCTGTTTTTTTGTCTTACTGCCTTTTTAAATGATTTATTTTCAACCACATATAGAACTGTAGGCATTTCTGCTTCACAAATGTAGAGAATTAACAGCAGTTAAATTTATGATGTGGTTAAAAATGCAGTTTATGGAGTCTGGTTAAACTGAACCACATACACATTAAACATAAAACTGTAGTTTGTCTGACCTACAAGTTCTCGTTCTCTAGCTGCTTTGTGTGGCCTACACATCCAGCTGCACCTGATGCCAGCAAGAGCTGAATGTGGGCTAAAAGAGCCCTTTCACTTCCTCCATGACAAGACTACACAAACACTCTTTGAGCCACTGCACAGGCAACAGAGTCATTCTCATTCTTCTCCATCTCTACACAGGAATCTGCTGGAGTGAATAAGAGCTTTACTGTGTAAAATCAGTGGGTGAGTAGTGTGCTGTTGATTTTGAACAGCCAGGGAACAGGACGAAGGTTGTCTTAGGCACAGAAACAAATGGGCCATAATGAGTACAAATCATTGTTTAATAAATCAAAAAGAATTTTAATCCTCTTTATGAGTTACATATTGCAAATAGTTCTATACATAAAAGTTTCTCAATGACAAGAAGCACCTGATAGGTATATATATATTCATCACTTATATATTTAATATAATAAGTGATAAGGAAACAAAAAGTGAACAAGATTAAAGGCTGATTGCAAACTGCATGGTGAAAAGCAAAATAAATTCTGCATATGGGACTCATTCCATGGCTCTGTCCAAAACTCTTTATAGCAAACTATACTTCATAGTGATAACATGTCTTCATATAAAATATAATCTATTCAGAAAAGGACAAATATTCTTCAGCAGAGCCTGGACTGGTAATGTGTGGCATATCACACAAGGAGACATTAGTTATTTACTTTTAGCTCTAATGAGAAATACAAAACAATCCCACACTTCTGTATTTTTATGACACACTGTCTTTTCTAAAATGTAAACTGCAGTATCATGGTTCGCAGGCTGGGGGCAACTATGTAAGCGATTCTATTTTCCTCAAAGATTTAAGGCACATGGGTACAACAGGAAAGAGGGGGAGCTTCCTGTTAGACATTAAGGAAGTGCAGAATGAAAGGGCCTCGGCACTGCCAGCAGTGTGGACATACAGAGGACACACACACACACGCGTCACAACTTGAGTTCTTGGAAAAGTGCTCTTGAAAACATTAACTGTATTCATAGAAGCAAAAATAATCCAACTCCATCCAATGACATCCAGAATCAACTAGAAAAAAGGAAAATAAAAGTAAGATAATAAAGCTCTGATTTTGTGCCCGTGCTGTATTTAGTGTGAACCCTCCTGTCGCTCCTACTGACAAGGAAGGACGACTTTGGTTTCTGGTGCCAGTGCATTGTTTCATCACTTTGCGGATGATTTCAACAACGCGTATATCCTTTCCACGGTGTTAACAATGTACAAACCTTTACAACAGTGTGAGTATTGCTACAGTGCATGCACAAAATGTTATTTGACAACTACATGCACATCTGCACCTTTAGTTTTAACACTTTTTGATCACAGAAAAGCTCTGCATTGATTCCCACCCACAAACTGAGGCTTGGAAGTTCACCTCCTATAATAGCCAAACTGTGGAACTTGGGTATACTGTAGCTCATTTAACTCTGCTGTCATTGGCGGCAAGCTGGTAACAAACAACAAGTTTCCAAACATTCTCAACTCTTGCACATGTTTGTTGTGTGCTCATACACTTGTGGGAGTAGCGAACAAAAGTAACACTATAAGCTGCGGCTGTTGGCATGAGCACAAACGAATAGATGAATAAAAAAGTGTGTGTGTGTGTGGGGGGGGGGTGAAGTTTAAATTAAAAGAAGGGAAAAAGAATGCAGTATAAGCAGGGATATTTGGGAGGGTTTAACTCTTCTTGTCTTGTACTGTAGTGTGAGACGGATGATCGTTCTTTCACATTGTAGTGAACTGACTGTGTGCTTGTCTCAGCTTTTCAGCGATCTGAGGATTCAGAATAAAACACAAAAGAAGAGGGTGGTTATGGGATTACTAAGGATCTTCAGTATCTAAGCATCGTGTAACTGCTCCACAGGTAATGGAGCAGCATAAGAGCCGGGTATTCACAGGGCTCAATTTACTGTGATAGATGGTCGATAAAAATGCCTTTACCGTCTCGTAAAACTTGACTTGCTCCTCCAGGTACAACTGCATGACCCTGTTGTAGTCATAGATACGGTTGCTATGGAAGTGGTTCATCTCAGCTAAGACACAAAAACACAAATCTCAGATATCAGCTTAAAAAAAACAAAAAAAAAAACCTGCTGCATTTTAATGTGGTGGAGTGAACACGGTACCTTGTAATGCATAAGACATGGTGCTGAGTCGTTTAGCCATGGTGACTTTCTCCTGATGGGTAATTTTATTGGTGGTGACCAGCTTGTCACCCTCCTTCACCTTATCTATGGCAGCCTGTGGGAACACAAAACACAAACACAGCGAATGATAAAGCAGCAGTGTTCAGTTATAGCCAATATGCAATAAGACAAAGGTTTTAGGACAGTGGTAAACACCCTTTTATAGCTTGTGACTATTTTATCATCACACATTTCTCACGACCCCAAACATACATTTAAAACAGACTTTTTTTTTTGCTAAAATTAATTTGTTTCTGATCATGCAATAGTTTTCTATACTATGTTGCAAATAATTTAGATGACATTTAGTCTATATAATGTATATTATTTTTTTGTGATCAATATTTTATTGATTTTCAACAGGGGAAGGGGGGGGGGTATAGACATATCAAACATCATTGCATATTGCAGTAGTGGAAATAAACAAGCAAATAAAATATGGTAAAAAAAAAACAACACAGAATAGGTAAAAATAAAAATAATAACATATAATGTGTATTATCATGGACAGACAGAAAAGCCAAGTGTAGATTACTGCACAAAGTGAGAATTTGATTTTCTTTGGTGAGGATATATCGAGCTTGTATACTAAACTCAAACTACTGTATGGATTATAAAAGAGCACCAGGATCTGAAACGGACCACAATGAAGATTTGACAAACAGTAGCACAGTGCTTCCATTTCAGCTTTGCAGTTTATCATGTCTTTTATGCTTTGTGATTGTCTCTCTCAAAATGCCATATTATTTTTTCATAAGTAGTTTTATTTTTTTATTTATTTATTTATTTTATCATCGATTACTAGAAATTTCAGGCGACCCTATTTGACCCCAGGTGGGGTCCCAACCCCAAGGTTGAAAAACACTCTTTTAGGATGAAACCCAAACACACAAACATTGTTTTAGAAGACCTACAACACAGCTTTCAGAATTGATTTTTCTCACACACAACACTCATCATTGCCTGATCAATAGGGCCAGAACTTTCAGTGAAACTGCTGGAAAAAAAACCTAACATCAAATTGCTGTGTTACTGTGATGACAGCACTAACAGTTGGCTGTAGTTCTTCCAGTCTGTGGAGGTACACACAGTGGTCATAAAGGTGGTTTCTCGCTACAACATTATAATGTCGATTGTCCTGGCCTGTATACTACAGTATTTTAGGTTCTACCAGTGTTCTAATGCAAACAGGAATTGTTTTCACTCTGTTGTTTTGTAAACCCAAAAAGACAAAGGAAATGTTTCAGTGTTTTTGGGTGAAAGGTCATGTAAATAGAGCCTTACGGGGGCTCTATGTAGTACTAATTTACCAAACTCTCAACAGCAGGTGGATGTCACTTTCAAGAACATACCTAGTGTTGGTGGTTTGAAGTATAAAGGTCATTGTTTGCACACATTTGTACTAGGTTATCATCAACAGCCGACCAAAATAACAAGTCTTTATCTTTACGTGCTGCGTTAGATGTTCACTTACATTACAGGTGTTGGCTTAGCTCGGTTTTAGACAGAAAAGAGTCAAAACAAACACTTCTATTTTCTGTTTTCTGTGCAGCTTGTGTCAAGGTCAGAACTGTCACAGTTTAGTCTGATCCACAAAAGGAAAACTTAGAAAAGATAAGAAATCCCATAGGAACTTTATACCTTGTTGAGCCGCATTTTGTAATAAACATCCAAAATGTAATAACTTTTTCATTTCATTTTGTAATAAACTGCCGCATTTTGTAATAAATGTTGCCACAGTATGTAATAAGTTTTTGCATTTTGAAAAATTTGGTAGTGTAGCATTAAATCTCAAGGAGCTGTTTGGGAAACATTCCAAGTGGTTTATGGCTTGGCTGTTAATTAGACATATTAGACATGAACAATTTGAAATATATAAGAAAACACTAAAATATGTGAAATATATTTTGGAAATAGAAATGCGCCAAAATGTATTACAAAACACATTGTGGCAGTTTCTAACAAAATGCGGCTTTATTACAAAATGAAAATGAAAAAGTTATTACATTTTGGACTTTTATTACAAAATGCGGCTCAACAGACCTTCTTAAGCCGGATAATCAAAGTCACCCATGAAGAAATACTGTAATTTCAGCATCTAATTCTATTCTTTACCATTTAAAGCCGTGTCCTGTGATGAAAGCAACAACGTGCTTCTAGCTTTTATCGCTTTAAGTTCTTTCTCATCGGTTCTCATCTCATCCCATCATTTTCTGACATTTGGTCAAAAGCCCTGTGGTGTTTCGTTTTCCTCACCACAGGACACTGAGAGGGCTGAATCAATAAGCATAAATCAGTAAATCCAGAGGAGTAAGAAGATTAGATCTACATTTTAGTGCTTTTTTTTTTAGAAACGGCACAAAGACTAAACCCAGAATACAGAAAAATACGTCAATCTGGGTTTATTTAATTAAGATTATGTACCTTATGGACTCCAATGGTGTCAGGGAAGCATCCGAGCAGACCTTTATACTCATTGTTGGTCTCCATGAGGAAGTGGAGGTCTTTCCTAGGCTGTAAATGGGGAAACACAGATAAACACACAATATAAATGAATGCAAAAAAAAGGAACAGTCCGTGTGTATCGGTGTCTAAAACTGAGAAAATGTCAATAAAAGAAAGCGGTCTGAAAGTGATGACAGAACACTGGAGAACATTACATCAGTGAGGTAACTTTCCCACTGCTTAATTTTAACAGGGCTGAAGTGAAATATTATAATTATAACAGGGCAGACTGTCATGATGAACATAGGCTCAGATGAACATACTTTGTCTAGACACAAAAACCACCCAAATAAAAGACGAACCAACGATATTAAACTATTTACTCTCCAGTGCATTAGGATATATATACTGGGAGTAAATTAAACATTTTAACTACAGATACTCTGTGTTGCTTTAAACCAGGGGTCTCAAAGTCATTTTAGTTCAAGGGCCACATTCATCCTAATGTAGAATAAAACGGGCCGCACCAGTAAAATAATATAAATAAAAGGATTAAAAACATAAAATAAAGTCTACGGCAAAAATTTCTGTGTTTTTGAGTGAAAAAAAGCTAAATTCTCCAATAAAATGATTATATCTACAAATTGTACGTAAACATAACATGAACAAATATGAACAACCTGTAAATTCTTAAGAAAAATAAGTGAAATATTGATGAGATTACGCTTTAGTTGATCATTTATACATGTGCATTGCAAGATCACAGTAGATCTACAAATTTACACAGCATTTAGTAACACGCTGAATATTGGTAAAATTCCATAAATATTTCAGGTTATTCACATTTTTTGGTAAAAAGGCTGGTCTTTTTTGTACTTTATTTTACACCAAAACAAAAAAGGAAAATTAGTTTTAAGGTTGGTTTCCATTATTTCTATGTTAATATGACAGTATTTTACTTCTCTCATTTGCTTTAGATTGAATTAACATGAAATGAATTGAACTTCCTTGATTATTAATTATCTTTAGTGTAATTTTTGCATTTCACACATTCATTCCAGGGGCCAGATTGGACCCTTTGGCGGGCCGCATTTGGCCCCCGGTCCTTATGTTTGACACCTGTGCTTAAAACTTTGTATTCCTTAAAAATAAATAATTCTGATTTAAAAAAAAAACATTATGCCAGACCTGTGGGGGGAAAAAAAAAAAAAAAAAAAAAAAAATCTGGAGTAGCATTAGCTTACCAGACATATCGTTCCTCTGAAAGCTGTCGGTGACCAAAAGAAAGGTCCAGATTTCATTTTAGTATCACACACCAAAGGCTATGGGCTACACACAATTTCAGGAAAAGACGCATTGAAACACAAGAATTAAGTACTAGAAATAAATTTGCCCTTGGCCTCTTCCTTTACAGATACAGTCTTCACACATAGAACACTGGGTTAAAGGGGTCATTACAACGACACAGCGAGGATGTAAACACTGACTGGGGCAGGAAATTATGTTCACATGCAAATACCAAGATACTTTGTGTTGAACACAAAATGATGAGGATGATAAAGGGTCATGATGTAAAAATAAATAAATAAATTGAGCCATTGAGACACCACAAGACTTTTGTTGCTTCACAATGGTGATAGATTTCCCACTCTTTCCCTGAAATTATTTTCCAGGACATTTACAGCCACTACAGAGACATGTTATCACGTCACACACTAATCCATTCCCCCTCATTCTTTGGAAGTGTTTTTTTTTTCTTTTCTTAAGTTGCAACTTGTATTTACCTAGATTGTTTCTATGTTTATTACTCAGACATTCAATGTGCAGTCTGAAAAATAATTATGACAAATCTATCGCAGAATAATTTAAAAACATACAAACACAAATCACACCTAAAGCTTCATTAGCTGGACAAACTACAGTTACAATGTTCAATTGGACAATTCCCAACTCAACTTCCTCTTTTTTCTTATTTTCTTTCCTGTACTTCCTCTGAAAATATTGCTGTATTTTCAATAAATCCCTAAAAAAAATATTTCCTTCGTTTCATCTCAGATTAGACATAAAAGGTAGGGGGAAGGGAAGGACATGTAATTAACCAGGATAACGTCACTGTTTCCAGGACATTTGATCTGTTTTCTGATTTTCCACGTTTTCCATTACTGGAAAATTGAACAATCATTCTCCAGGTTTTCCAAGACGCACGGAAAACCTCGACGATCTAAAAGGGATTTTTATTTATTTATTTATTTTTTTTTAAGTACCTTGTGTGCGGTACATTTGAAAGGCTCATTTACACTGATGTGCTGTTGTAGTTAGAACAGGGTTCCTACAGCTCAGAGCAAGTTAAATTCAAGCCTTTTTTTTTTTTTAATACCGTTTGAAATTCAATTTAAAACCAAGCCCACAATGAACCAAAATTGAAAAGGGAAAAAAAAAACACCACATGAATTACCTGGGGGCAGTTTTACCAACTGTTTATTTTAAATAGAACATGACTTTTTGGTCCAGTTGCTGCTACATTCATGAACCATTTGCATCAAGAAGCATAACTTTGAAATTTTTAATATATAACTAACAAACACACACCATATAAACACACAAAGGAATACTACACCCACAGAATGATGCGCCCTCATTTTCTACTCACCCTAAATTATTTTTGTAATATAGACAGCCTACTGTAAACGTCACCAAATACTTGTTATTTCATAATGTGTCCAAATTTTAAGAATTTTGAAAATTCGATTCAAGACATTTTAATGCCAATTAAGGCCTTATTTTTAGAACAATGAATTCAATACCTTTTAAGACTTTTCAAGGATCCGCAGGAACCCTGTAGAATATTTACACCAGCAAGGGGCAGGCTATTATACTATAGATAGGAATGAATAAAGGGTATTCTGATGGCAAGGGAAAGTGGTGAAAATATTCTAAACACAGTATGCACTTAAACTAACTTTGACTTTTTCTTCTCCCAGCCCTGTCTATACGTCACTTTGCTTCAATAGCTGTCCTCCTACTGTGACTATGAACTACTATGGAGTAATAAGGAACAAGTCTAGGTTAGTATAAGTATATGTAATTCATGTAACAACACAAAAAAACCCCCCCAAAAAACAATGTAATGGCAGAACCACATCCAACATCAACAGGACTTGTGGCTCAAATGTGTTGAAATAAAATAATCAGAAGTATTAAAGTACACACCTGCTCTGCCACCAACTGAGCTATCTCCTCGTATGTCTTCCCCGCTGCAGTCAAGGCATCAGTCAGTGTTGCTTCACCTACGGACAAAAAAAATATATATATATTTTCGCTCTACGTTTCTACAGCTTGTGTTAGTTTGTACTTGTTATGCTGACATCGTTTTTTAAGGAACAAAGTTAATTGCAACCACTGCTACCCTTATAATGATTACGGGTGTTGATTAGAACAACCTTTTTTAAGTATGAGAGGAACACTATCAAAATAACCTGGAGTTTCCAGGTGAACAAACATAATTACCATGTGTGTTCGCCTGGGAAAATACCTAAGGCGCTCAATTCAGTACCTGATGTCATAGTTATATTCATGAGTTTACCTTGGTATCCACTGCTGGTGAAGACAGAGGAGAGGTTTTGGAAGGCTTTGCCAATCCTCTGGTACTCTTTTGGTAAAGCTGTGAAAGGACAATGGATAAACCGTGTGAATGAATTATGTTACGTTGACAAAATATTAAACATAATGACTTCCTGAAATGTAAACAGCAGTTACAGCTCAAAATGAAAAAAAAAAAAAAGGACTGTATATGGAAAAGTATTTATGAAGCAGCAGCAATGTTTACATACGCCCTGTACACCTCTTCCAGTGCTCGTGGCCCACTGTGAGGATTTCTTTCACACCGTCATCCATGGATTTGGTAAATCTGCTGAACTGTTCGCATTTCTGTTCTCTGTTGAATTAAAAAAAAAAAGAAAAAAAAAAAACACACACACGCATGCAAATGACTCAGTTTTCTTGATCTAATATTTGTTATTTAAAGGAGGTTGGAGCAAAAACTAATTAAACTCACACTTCCACAGGGTCCAGATCTGAAGCTTCAGGCTCTATTGTGGTGAAGACCATAACACCCACAGTTTCATCTTTCTCTGCTTTTCTCTTTCCTGTCTTCCAGTCCTGCACAAAATGATGTCCCTTTTTTACAGTTAAACGCCTCTCTATTTCTGCAGAAAATAACATCTTAGTTTTTCCCTGTAGCAGGAAGGTGTTACAAGGTTGTTGTTTTTTTTTTCGTCACAATAAAAGTAGAAACTAGAAAAGCACAAACCTGAAGACAGAATGAAGCCAGGTCCGCCAAGGAGGTTATGTTTTTGCCAGAGTTGGTTTGTCTGTCTGTTAGTTAGCAAGATAACTTAAAAGGTTATGGACAGATCTTGATAAAACTTACAGGGTAGGTTGGTAATGGGGAGATCTGGAAATGATTAGAATTTGGTGGTGATCCGGGAGGTGGGGTCCAAGATAACGCAAAAACTTACGGATGGCTTTTGATGAAATTTTCAGGATGTGTTGGGAGTGTCACAAGTAACAAATGATTACATGTTGGTGGTGATCCAAGAAGAGATCCTGAATTCTGGTTCAGTTTGAAATGTATTCTCCATTTACCGCAATGTAAAATTTCAACCACCAAAATCTCCCCCATTAACCAACCTACCCTGGAGATTTCATCAAGGTCCGTCCATAACCTTTTAAGCTATCTTGCTAACTAACAGACAGACAAACAGATAGGCAGACAAACAGACATTTGACCAGATTTGCCCTGCCTCTTATCATTCCAAAACCACATTTTTTTGTGACCTTCACCTTTGACCTACATTCACCAAACTTTAATGGGATCTATTTTGGATCACCTTGCATGGTTCTTGAAAATTTAATGAAAAATAATTGAGTAGTTTTTTGTGTCAAGTACCCAATAGCCCTCTCCCCTTTCATGGGGCAGGGAAACAATACCCACGCCTCTCCTATGGGGGGTAGGATAAATACCCGAGCCTAAAACAATACCCACACCCAGGGTAATAAACTATGTGAACTGAAGCATAGCTGAAGGAACGTACCTTCTCATCTTTGTATGACAGGAATAGCTGGAACACTTCACTGTTGGAAATGACAGGGTGTCTGCACATCCTGGTCATCCAACCCTGTAACCGCTCCATACGCATCTTAATAAACTCTTCCTCAAAACGCCCTGGAGAAGAAAAAGGGTCAAAAGAAGAACATTTACAAACATTGTCTTCAGCCATGTTCATCCAAGTGCAGTCGTCCCCAACATTTTATGGCTTGTAGCCCCATTTTAATATCACAAATGTCTGGCAACCCCAAATATTCAAACAGACTTTTGTTTTGTTTTGCTAAAATTAATTCAGTTTTGATCATGTAATAGTTTGCTATAATATGTTGCAAATAAATGCTAATTTAAGATGCCATTTAGTCTATATAATGTGTATTTTTATGGATAGAGGCAGAAAGGCCAGGTGTAGATTGCTGTACAAAGTGAGAATTTGATTTTCCTTGGTTAAGAACCATGGAGTCGATGCATTTGACACTTAATACTGAACAAACAATAACTCAAACTATGAATTATAAAAGAGCTGCAGCATCTGAAACTGACCACAGTGAACATTTGACAGATAAACAGTACCACAGTGCTTTAGTGTCACAATCATAGTTTGTCGTGGCTTGTGATTGACAACTTATATTTTTTAGGTTTTTTTTTTTTTTTTTTTTTAATCAATTACTAGAAAGTTCAGGCAACTCTATTAAAATTCTAGGTGACCCTGAGGTTAAAAAAATAAAACACTGCCCTAGTGTCTCTCTCTTTGTCCATACACTTACCTGTCACCTGCTTGTCTGGTAAAGAAGGAATGGGGATGGCTGACCCAAACTTGTCCAGAAGTCGCTCATACAACCAATCAAAATGCTTGTATCTGTGGTTAACAGGCCTGTTTGTTGTCTGCACACAAAGCAGACAAAAAAGGCATGCAATTAAAAGTGCAACATGATCAAATGCATACACAGTTTCAAATGATCTGTTGTTTGATCACTAACTTTATCCTACTTTAGCACAAATCCAACCTTTGAAAGCCTTAGTAGTTAAATAAAGTAAGACTTACATTGGGTGTGATTTGGTATTCTATATAGCTCTTGAGGCCGTACATCTTTGAACCTTTTTTGGGGTCAGCTACTACACAGTCTAGTTGAGCTTCTGGGTAAAACCACACTGGTCCAACTTCTCCCATCTGACAAGAAAATAGAAGTTTTAACAAATCTGACAGAAAGAGGAGCTCCTGTGAATTTAATATCAACACAACCTGTTCTGCATAGGTCATCCATGTTCCAAAAAAATTTATTGAGTTATGATACAGAACATTCATTTCCATCTGGAGTTAACATTTGCTCTAAGTGAAGACAGTTACACAGTATACAATTTTTTGTAGATGTATAAAGATAACGCACATAGATTGGCAGCCTGTCTTTGCTTTTAACGAGCTGCTTGCATAAGAGGTAGAGCTCAGGGCCAGACTTCGAAAACCCGGGAAACCTGCTCAGAGAAAAAAAAAAAAAAAAAAAAAAAAAAAAAAAAAGGAGTTAGAGGTTCTTTGGCTCTCACCCTTTTCACCTGTAAGATCTGATAGTTTTGATCTTTTGCATACTCTACAGTGCTTATTATTATTATGATTATTATTTGCCTTTTACTCATGCTTACTTGTTGAGAGCGATTTTCATTGATGTTCCATGAGCACCGCCCCTCTGCATTGCTCCACCCTCTCCAGATTCAGATTCAGCATAACCTCCAGTGGACTTCACGTCGTCCCACTCGTCGTCCCACTCATCATCATCTGCTCCTGTAAATTAATACACGTACACCTTAAGCATTACATTTTTGCTCACAGGAACTATCTGTGTACTACTGCAAAATGTGCAGTAAGATAATGTCCATAAAAGTAAACTGTGTGATTTGATTGCATGCATCACAAAAAGTGCACTGTCATCTTGTCAAACTGAAACATTATTTAAAAATTTTAACAAATAAACAGCATGAGTCCTAAATAGTTTAACTATATCCATGCTTTTTCTTAAATTTCAGGGTTTTTTTGTTTTTTTTTTAAAACAGTTACCAATCAGGATGGGCTCTAGTTGTGTTATAAAACATGACAAAATCTGATTATATAATATTTTAAATAATTATGTCTGACTTTGTCATTGATTCAAAAACTCCTCTTTAACAATGCTCCAGCCTAACCTCCCCCCTTACACTAAAAGATGGTTTTAACTGTTCACACTGCACCTGAAAAGTATTTACAATTTATAAATATAAGTATAGTTCATAAATCCTCCTTTTAAGTCAATCTATTAAACATAGATTTTAGGTGACTACTGAAATCACATCTTGACAGTATCAAACTCTGAACAGAAACTCTGACTTATGAAAGGCTTGTATTCAAAGGTTTATCTGGATGAAGAGATTACATTCTAATAAATAAAAATTTTTAAACAATGTTTATTGGAATGGTTAAGAGAAATCAGGGGGCAGTAATTTGTTAATGTCTTTCTTAACTTTCTACCAGTACAATTATTATTATTATTTTTTAAAGAGCTTCTATCACTGGGTCCTGGTAATGGTCAACAATTGTTTCACCCAAGTGCTGGACCCTCTAAAATTAAGTTTATAAGTACAGTAGGATGCAAACTAAAATAAGAATAAGATTTTGGGACCTTGGAAGCAATCAGTAAAACAATATTTATAAACACTGGGAAAAAAGTGTATGGTATGGACTTCATTATATGCTGAGAACTAAAACCTCAATATGAAAGTAAGCAAAAATACTCAAAAGACCGACACATGTAAGAAGTTTTCACTTTCAATAGAACACAAAAATCACCTTATATATATATATATATTTGCTAACGGCAAAGCACAGGACATAGCTGATATAAAATAATAAAGTGTGGCAAATCCCTTAAGAAAGGTTAGATGCAGAGAAACATTCAAGGCCACTGAAAAAGCAGATCTACATATTAAGGGTTAATGCAGCTCAGTCACACTCCACTTACATTTTGTAATATTGTCAAAATTATTTAACAGCTGTGAAATATTTTCTTACATCGCTGTGTCCAAAAACATTAATTAATCCAAATATCACTAAGCCAAACCAGAAAAATTCCCTGAATTTCATATTAATAATACTAACGAAATGGCACACGCATGCTGGTAAGTATGCAAACCCAGTCTGGAAACTTTCATTCTTAACGCCATACCAGACACAAAACCAGGCGATGCACGAGATACCTGTATAATCAATCAGGTAAGGATATGGGCAGATGCCTTTGGCAGGGGACAAAGAAGGGAACAAAAATCTATTAATTCTTCTCTTCTCATGCCGTTGATTCATCTGGCTCTTTTTTTACAATAACTGAAGAATTTAAAAAACAGGTCAAGTAATTTGTCTTTATGAGTCATGAGTGAGGCTAACTTTTCCACAGTCTGGCAAAAACTAAATTATGACTTAGTTGTCCGGCTGACACACTGACAAAGAACGACAACCACATGAGGCAAGTCAGTAAATATAGGACTCAGGGAAAATTAGCGAACGATAATCAATGACTCAAACCATGTGTAGTTCAAATTTAGAGGTTGCTGTGATATTGCAGTAAGTATTCATTTAACCTCAAGGACAAAAGACAGAATTGTTTCTCCAAACAAATGACTTCCCTCCTGTTCTATTACACTCTGGTTGGTTTTATGCACCACTCACCTCTGCCCTAATGAGATCTTGTCATAGTGCAGTCTTCATATATCAGAACCACTTCTATAATGTATATTTTGCTGTTGATACACAGTGGTATTTTGAAATCGTAAATGATGAGATAACTGATGGTTATTTTAGTGTACCACAGACATGTTACAGCATTCAACCATGGTTGCACAACTCCATAAACCTTATCTACCTGGGCCTTGGTAAGCCTGAGGGTGGCCCTGTGAAATGGAGGCCCAGGGATCAGGAGCAGCGCTCTTTCCGGTCTGGGTTCCCTCTGGGTTGGATGCCCAGTTGTTGGAGGAGCCCCCCGAGGGGTCTGCGTTCCATACCGACCAGGGATCATTACCGTTACTTGCCTGAAATAGAGAGTGTGGGAATGAAACGGGGAAGAAAAGAGAACTGACCAATCTGGATGGAGAGAAGATGAAGTAGACTCACATCTGGTAGTTTGGAGTTTGTTCAAAGAGAAGCAGACAGATAGTAGATAGAACATGCTCTTTCAAAACACATGATGCAGACTTTGTTTCTAACAACGTTTAGTCATCTCAACCACAAAACATGTTTTGTGGGTGCAAACACTTCCTCACACATGCAGAAAAATCTATCAAAATGATGCCAAATAGTGCTCGTTTAGTGCTAATGCTAAATAAATATGCACAATACATACAAAATGTGCATTGTCTAGCCAACACACACCATTATCAGTAGATACAGTTTGAAATCTAACTGCATGCCATGCTCATAAGGCAGACAAACTTGGGCATGCATGTGTGTATGCGTGTTTCTGTAAGTTGCAATCATCTTATTGCAAAACCAACATGGATCTCGACACACGTCTTACTAAATGCGCCACATATTCCACAACATCATACAGAAAAACAAAAGAACCACATAAACTGTTGTGACGACATTAAAAAAAAAAACAGAGTAGAGCAAAGGAAACAAACTCCCCAACAGCATTTTCACAACTGTTTTTAACATAATGGCATCAAAAATTTACTAAATTTACTATATTTCTAAAATTCTGATCATCATTTAGAACTGAGGTAATGATTTGACAGTGTGATTGGTTGATTAAATGTGAGAGGCGAGTATTATTTTAAAGCCTTTAAATAAAGGGTGAAAGGGTGAATAAAGGGCCACTGAAATAAAGGGTGTGAGATTTGATTGGTGACGTGCAAGTGTATATGTTTGTAAAGGCCCGTCACGAACATCACATAAGGGACTTTTCACAACTATTTGAGACAAGCGCAGATTTTCTGCATAGACATAAGTGTCTCCATTCAGCCGTATAAAAATAAACACATGAATAAAACTTACAGAAACTCCATCTGTTATTTTCCACCATTTGAGGTTTGACAAAAACTTCTCTGTATACTTAAGTAACTGGCAAATTTTTTTGTTTACAGAACTAAAAACAAATTTGTTTTTAGTTCTGTGTTCAGTGCTGATAAATGTTCTTCTATTTACTTGTTGAAGTTTCATGTATGATTCAATATCTATCCTATTTGGGGCATAAAATGAGCAGGAAATGACATCTTCAAATAAGATAATTAATCATCATCTTAAATTGCATTATCGTGACAGACCTAGATAACATACTAAGGGTTCATCAGACAGTGTATGTAGGTGTGTGTATTGTAGGGTGAGTTGAACACAGGCGGTTGCGATCATGCTTTCTGCAGGCATCAGGAGTAGGAGAGGGAATTTGCTGAAGCAGATTAAAAAAAAAAAAAAAAAAACTTGGGGCAAGGAACAGGTGAGGGTGGAGGGGATTGGTCTCATTCCCCTGGCTCCGCCCACCACCCCCAAGTAGCAGTTACCTCATCGGGGGACGAAAGATAGGGGGAAACAGGGGTGTCTGGGGTGTCTGGCTGGGGACTCAAGGTCCCAGCATCCACCTTGAGAGGAAAAGAAGGTGACATCATCACAAAGCACTGGCAGTGACGAGTCAGACTTAGCAGTGGATGGGTTGGTCAGCCATGGACACTGAGGAAAACACTGAGCGTGGGGTTTGGGGGGGGGGTCTTCCAGGAAACTCTGAACAACTACATGGTTTGTTGCATTCTACGTATAGACACTAATTTGTGCCTTTTGCGGATCAGTTTATGGTAGAAAGAAATAAAATAGAATTTCGGACATTTACAACTGCTTTGCAAATTTGTTCTTTATAACACAACTAATTTAATATCATCTACTCCTGAATCCACCCACATATAGAATTAATTCCTCTGTCCTCTTTTGTTTGAAGAAGTGGCCTCTTTCCACATGCACATGGTACCTATTTGCATCAATGGTAGCAATTATTTAACCGTTCAAAAGAATTTGTTTAACTTTAAGTGCATTATTAACATATTTTTTTGTATGGCTTATTTAATACAGTCAAGTACAGGAATCCCACCAGGTAGCATAACATTTTGGGAAATTTTAACATGCAACGTATCCTTCTCCTTGTGAGGACGACTAATGAGCATGTGCACCCATCCTAAAATCAACACATCTGAGATGAATTTTTTATTAGATAATAATTAGAGGAGGACCTTAAGTTAGAAAAGCTTAAAGCCCTGGGTTTGGACAATGCTAAAGTAGTTGTACTTGCATTAGTCTATATATGTGGGTAAAAGTGAGAGAGTCTGACAGATTAGAGCTGACGCATTTCCTGCTTTGACTCAATCACTTACTGTGCCCAAAATTTCTCCTGACCCAGCAGGATAGTCATTTTTGGGGAACTTTCTGCTTGCTCACAACAAATGATTTCAGTCCAAGCTCATTTCCTCTATCGTTTTACTTTAGAAGAGTAGAAACTTGTGTCAGTTATAAATGACATTAGTGGTGTGAATTATCTTTAGCTGCAGCTGTTCTCACTTCTGCCTCTGCAGGGTTTACACAGGCTGAACGAAAAGTCAGTAGAAAAATGGCTGAAGTCATCACTTGCTTCTGCTTTATATTTTTCCTTCAACATCTGAATGCATTTGTAGAGAAGGCAGAGGCTAAACCACGACTAATAATTATAGGTGTATGGCAGGTGTACTGTTGTGGCCTAGACCTTACATTATACAAGACTACAGGTTTATTTCATTCAATGTTGTTAAAAGTTCCAGGTTCAACTTTTTACTATTGTAGCTTGACACAGTTGGAACAAACTCCCACTCAGTGTCAGATCTGCTGAGTCAGTGCCTCATTAATAAACACATCTGTGCAAAATGTTTTTTTGTTTATTTCCAATATTTCAGCGTTGTACTTTCCATTCTATTTTTAGGTGAACTGTTTCTTTATTAAGGTTTTTCCTCATATTAAAAATAACACAGGTGGCCAAAGTGCTGTACGCGGACATAAGAATAAATTAAAAAAAAAACAATGTAAAATTAATTTAAAAACACAATAAAATAAAGGAAACATTCGACAATAAACAGATACATGTATTCTCTCAGGGCTGCAAGATGAAAATTCAAAATATTTTTTGTCCCTTGTCTCCGTGCTTTGGGAAATTGTCACAGCTTGTTTTTGACACATCATCCAAGCGGAACTTTTTTATTTCTCATGTGGTCTCCACGGCAACTATTGTGGAGATAGTGGTCAGAAATTTGAAGTAGATGTGGTTATGGTGGAAAAGTGAAAGAGTTCTGCGTTTGGGTTTTGAGTCGAGTGTTAAATGTCTTGGCCGGAATGAACTTTGCTCTTGTTCTTCTTTCTTAAAATGTTTTCGCCAATTTCTCTGTCCTTGTAAAATATGCAAAAAAAACAACAAACAAATCCATTGCTCTTCTGTGTTTACTGCATTTTATCCCTTAATGACTTTCTATCATTGCATTTTATTGGATTTTTTTTTTTTTTATGATCCACCAATTTGGTTTTATTTCGCTGTAATTCTCTGCATATTAACAATAAAAAATGTGTCTATCCTTTGATACGTTTTCGCACCCAATCAATTTTACGATGCACCTTCCAGTTCCAACCAAAAGAAGGCACCAGTGCAGTACTTAAACACAATAAAATCAGAGAGACCTTCTACATCTGGAGGCTATGCAGTATCCTGGTCTTAACGATGCCATTGATTTCACTTGCGTTTTATAACAGAGGCTCCTGCGATATTGTCTTTCTACCGTGTGATTTACGTATTATATGTATATCTTAGACTATTTTAAGGAATGTTTTGTGTTAGTTTACTTAGGGGTCACATGACCCTGATGTCACTTTATAGGTGAAGCAATATATTTGTCTTTTATAAAGAGGCCCATGGGTTATTATCATACTAAATATTCTTTAGTATTTTGCTTCATGTATTGTGTCAGAGTTAGTCCATTACCTGGTTTTGTGCAGGTGTTGATGCAGGTGCATACGCGTCAAAAAAAGACAGGTCTGGAGTTGCAACATTTCCTACACTAGGAGCAGGTGCTGCAGGTCCTGCTGCTGGAAACGACTTATTGAGCTGGACATTGTGGAAGAGAGGAAAAGACACAAAACAGGTGCATTATGAAAACTAATCCAGATAATTCAGTATGATCTAATGACTTTCAAAGGCACATTCCTTTGCGGTCATATAATCCCAGCTCATTGGAATTTGCTGGGTTTATAAAATGTGAATTATTTTTTTTCCGTTCTTACCTTCTCAATATGTGACAGAACAAGTATATCATTCTGACATTAACACTTAAATCCATTTAGCCTTCTGTCAACATAAAGATACCGCACCTAACAGTCCTCACTCCCATTGGAATTCTGCAGCTTTTGTTTTTGCATATTTTATTTTTACCAGTAGATGCATAATGCAAGAAAAAGTACCTTAAGAACCCGGCTGTGCCTGATGCTTTTCATTAAAATGCAAAATTACATAAGCTGCGGGTGCAAATATTCATCATCTGTTTTTTTTTTAAGGATTTGCACGCAGATTAAAAACAGTCTACAGCAACAAGGGAGGTAACTTAAGTTCACACAGACAAACACTTCCATGTGACGCTGTTTGTAATGCGTACAGGTAATATCAATCTCCTTGTTGTACATAGACGCTGCACTGGAATATGTTACAGTAAGTGTTATTTAATGTGAAGTTAAACAGACTCTACCGACTTCACTTTTAATCTGAGTCTCTTTTACTCTCTCTCTCTTTGTAAATATCTTCAGGGTGAATCATATCCCCATGGTGAAGTCAGAGTTACTGGCCCAGTGGACAAACACACAAACACCCTAATCAGCAAAACTCAGGAGGAGGCACATCCTGTTATATATTTAGTTCAAGGCAAGAGACAGCACCACAGTTTGCAAAGTCACAGGTAAACTCTTGTCGACGCAGAGAAAAAAACTAATACAGAAACACACTAACCAGCAGACAGTTCTATTTTTGCACAGCATACACACTCATGCATATTAAACTAAAAGACGTTCTATTTACAGTCCTGTATATGATGTAAAATATTTGTCTTGGCCTACAGTAATCTTCTCTCTTACCTCAATATAGTCTTCTGGTACCAGTCCAATTTCCCCTCTGGAGTTTTGTGCTTCAATCCAACCACCTCCAATACTCTGAAACACAATAAAATAAGATATAACCAGGATAGGCTCACACCAGATATTTAATTAAAATCTAATTAAAACAAACCTTGAGGGTGTATTTGTATGCACTGCACTAACTGGAGAATTAGAAAATACATTTGCATTCCACTAGTCAATAATTCTAAGTATTTTGTGTATAATACGGCAGCTGGATGAAGGAACTATTTCTTAATCACCTGCTGTTTTTGTCTGTGTCTCTGTTAGGACACAATAGAACTTTTGCCTTTCAAAGTCTGCTTCTCAACAGCATTCCAGGTTTTTACTTTTAGCTGTTAAAAATAAGCGCAAAACTGCCATATTAACAGGACAAATTCCTGCACGGTCAGTTTATTTATCAGAGAAAAAAAAAAGAACACTAGTTTTCCTGATACAGTCGGTTCTGTTTGGCTTAAGACAGACATTTTAAAACTATGTGGGTCAGCACACAGAAAGTGGCCTTTGAACTGTTGGCGAGTGGCTGCAATGACATCATGTTTGCGGCTTGTTTTATCACTTTTTAGCCTCCCTTCCTTCCAGTTCACATCTATTGGAATTTATATACAACCTGAGAGGCCATAAACAGAATACATGTACAAAATAAGGCAATAACAAAGAAATAACTGCTATGAGTTGGGCTTGGTAACATGGACAGAAAAAAATGACGTGTGCATAATACTGTACATTCAGCATGAGTGGCAATAAATAACTCACTATTGGCAAGTTGGCTAAATATTCCTTTGTAAGCTAGGGACATACAGGACGACACAAAAACCCCTGAATTTACATTATTAGTAGAACTCCTCCAGGTAAAAGTGAACCAATTAACTAACCCTTTTAATGCTGACAAAATTAACTAATCAAAAAATATCAGAAGAAATTATGCAAAAAAAAAAAAGAAAGACAAATGAAATACTTCTTGTCTTGTCTTATTCCTTTAAATAAAGAAGGCAAATAAAACACACACACAAAAGAAATAACAAAACTAATTAAATAATTACAATAAAAGCTGAGTGTTCAAAATATATAGTGTCTAAAGTTAAATGTGTCTTTGTAAGATGCTACCGGATTGGTGATTGTGATCGTCTCGCCTTCCTTCACTGTCAACTCGTTGTTTCCAGGCTCTGCTGTGAAGTCATACAAAACTTGTGCCTGAAAAACACACAAGGCACATTTTTACAATACACACATGAATGTGCGTGTGCACCAAACACACAAATCATCAACATACCCACCAGCACCATTAGTGGTTTCTGACTTGTGAAATGCAATAAGGTTATATTGAAACAGGTCAAACAGGTTCCCCTGG